>JALLLS010000002.1:0-600000 GCA_025094145.1 Spinellus fusiger | reverse complement strand
ACTTTATACAACTAAATAACAAAAGTCTAAGCCCATTATTCTTTTGAGTGCCTTTTATTACTGGTGCCTGCAATACCTAAGAGAAAAAGCACTACTATGACTCTGAAAAGAATGAAAACACAAACTTTATAAGCATTCTTCATGAACACTTTTTGGCCATAAAACAGGTGACAAGTAACACTTTTTTTCTATAATGATACCTTCATTTGGCTTATATCAAAAGTTAATAAATAAAATATAAATACTTTCTACTCAAAAGAAGTTGAGTATAAACGTTGTACATATCTCTTGTGTCGGTTCTAATAAATGAATTATTATTATTTACAATGTCTGTGAGTGTGAAATGTATTGGTGTTGACAGGCAAAGAGCTCTTAAGCTTGAGTACTAATTTGTATCTCCCACAGTAAGTTAATTTTATTGTTTTATTTTAATTGATGGTTCTATGCTTTATAAATAGAAATAAGATAAAGAAACTTCGTATCTAGTGAAAATCTAGATTTTTTTTGTCAACTAATTAAAATGTTTTACCTATAGATGTATTATCACAATTGGAAACTTTATCATGACAAGTTTGCTTCTACTACTCCTGGTCTTCTTAGTGTAAATACCAAGTTATACAACATCATTAAAAACTTAATTGACATGGAGTATGATACAATTCTTGTAACTGAACATAAGACTTAAGTTGAATTGTCCACATGTTCAAGTAGATTACACCATCGGTGTGTTAATTAAACACCCTATTGACATAAGCTTTGAAAGGGTTTCTCTTAGGGGGGAGGGCGGGATCCTTGGCTTTACTGGCGCTCTTTGGGCCGCCAATCCCAAGATCGGGTGTTTTACCACGGTAGTGCATACTGACATGTGATTTCTCTGTCAAATAACAGTCTTTTGTCCCTGCTGATGACTGATTTTCCTCTGTCTACGTTAAGTCCATGATACGCATATTTTTCCCTTGTCTCTGGTGGGTTTCTCCTCGTGTTCAATGGCTGATTCTGTGCCTTTCTTTAGTTTTCATTCACTTGTGTGTGTTTTATAGTCATTGAGTTAAACTAGTGTAAAAGCAATTGCTTTTATCAATTCAATATTATAAAAAAAAGGAATTGTTTGTCAACTATTAAATCTGTTACAGGCCATCTCCTCAAGTAAATGTGATCTTAGTATCCATGCAAAAACATTGAAAGGGTCTCCAAGCAAATGATGTTATTATCAAGTGATTTGATGTTAAAATTATAAACAGAGTCTTGTAACTATACCCCTATTGAAAGCACTGTTGAATAATAATGATCCATTTTAAACAAATATCTTTGAGGATATGGAAGTTTATTATTGCCTTCTTTCTTGTGTTCATTTCCTAGGCTAAATAACTGACTGAACGTACTACATAATAGATAATAATGGTTGGTGGCGTCGTTATCACAAAAAAAGTATGATCCATGACCTAACAGGTTAACATTTTCTCTTAATTTAATCAAGATGCATATCACCCATTATTATTTTCTTCACCCATTATAGTTGATCTAGTTCCAAGTAGGAAGCTCAATGAAACGGGAAACACTCATCTAAAAATCAAACTACTTCAATAGAGGAATGTTTATATAATAACATAGTGAAAGCAAAGAAGAGTATATATTTCAAATATAATGTCTGGGTTAATACCTTTCAACCTTCAGAATAAATAAATATTCAAAGCATACAAGAACATGTGTATATATCCAACTAGAATATTGAACAGTGTCATCAGAGTTCACACGAATTTGATGTAATACTTTTATTTATTTATATTCTATATTGTACATTTTGCATTTTAGAATGTTTGCCTTAAAATAGATCAACACAGTTTTTAAACAGTTTGTCTGTACCGTGGGGTCCTATCAGTCATTCAACCAAGTCTCCAATAGTAACTGTGGGTGAGAAAGAAAAGGATAAATCGATAGGAATGGACTTTCTCTTGGTTCCAGCAGCATCTTTACAGTCATCACGTTTTCTTTTGTGCTATTCACAAGAGTGTTCTAGGTGGGTAGTATTTCCCCTCAGAGACGATTCTCAAATTGATACGTAATATTATTGATATAAGATATGTGTATATTTGTGTTTTCATAGCTAAATAGTTGCTGAGCACCTGATCCTTTGGTTTTAGTGTAATGCATCTATTGGCAGTCATATCCACTTTAGAATGGATGGACCAAGATATACTTGGAGAATAAATACACATAGGAGAATAGAGTACTGGTGTTGTACACCAGATCTTGTAAAGTAGATGGTTGATCAGACCTTCAACCAGTACCACGTAAATAGGTCTTGATTGCCATTCTTCTGGTAGGACTGGCACTTGCAGAATTTAAGATCGTCTCATTATTTTCCTACAAGGGCCAAATACATGTAAGAACCATAGTCTGCTTCTACAACCATATTGTATTCTATTTACTTCATTTATATTATGTATTGATATTCCATTGTCTTCAATGGCCTTTTGAGCTCAGATGTACTGTGTCAATGATAGATGATCTCTTGTGAGTACCTGAAGTACATGGTGCTTTTCTCCTTTTGGCTACCATGAATTACAACTGGTAGAAATCAATTTTTGGAAAATAGTCCTACGACAAAAGTTCCAAACTAATCTCTTATCGTCTATACAAACACACTACATCCAGTGATAAAATGAATGTGTCTAATTTGAATGTGTATGAACGTCTAGAAAAAAAAAGTCCAGTTTTTAGTTTTTAATCGTTCATAAAAGAAATCCGATCATCTAATTTTAGGTTACAATCCTGTATCTGGCCGAATCAGAGAAACTTGGCCTGCATTGATATAACCGTCATATGAAATATAGGACATTAAAAACATCTCTCAATGAAATAAAATTAGTTCTTGGGAGAAGAGAAAGGGGAAAACTGTTTAAAGAAAGACTTGCCTAATATATGTGCTTCCTAAAGATTTAAAAATAATATTAGGAACAAATGGATTAAACTAGAACGGACATTACTTCCAAAAGGGAATAAGAAAAGAAAGATCCTTGTTCAGATTGAAAAGGTCATTGAAAAGAAAACAGTTAAAATATGCTAAAGACTTGAATCAAAGAGTTGCTTTTAGAAATTGGTAGATCAGTAAAAGTGCTCTTAAAAAGAGAGGGGGGAGTATTTTTTCAAAAGAAAGAAATGGACGGTTAATAATGTTAATCGTACGAATAGATCAGGATGGTGAAAAAAATCTTGGGTGCATGAGCTTACTTTAATGTTCTGCTATAATGTAATAAAAACATCTGTCTTTTTTTCAACATTCAGAAACTATGAATACTTGAACCATCAATAGCTTTTCTCAGGATCCTGTTTTCTATTTATATTGAAAAAAAAATCATCCCATATTGATACATCAACTTTCAAGTGTTCACTCGCCATCTTAGTGGCTGATATCTTTATTATTATTATATCTCGTCAGTTTATTACTAACATATTGCCAATTTCTTAAGTCTAGCATTATATTCTTTTTTTTAAAAGAAAAAAGAAAGAAATGCTTCTTTGTTTACTTTTCATTAATTTAAAGTCTTTATCCAATCCATCCATAAAGTTATAGTAGTAGAAGAGTGAGTTATGCAGACGAAAATGAAAAAGGTGCTCTATACTAAAATGGTAGAGGATAGTCTTGGATTTGGGGTATATTATTCTATATAAGATGATTCAAATGGTATAAAGGTATTAACATGAAAAAGAATGGTATAGACTAAACAAATCCTTAAGTCTCTATTTCCACTTTCTCAGATGTATGCTTATAGTCAAGTACCACATACTTATTATACGCATCCAGCCTTTATATTCATTGATAGAAACTTTCAAAATAATCCACAAATTCATTCTACACATCTAAACATCTTTAGGATATAAAGGGAAATAATCGAAATCCAATTGTTTAAAAATGATAAATCGATTTGAAAGGATGTGAAAATAAATTAAGATGTATTCATGTCAGTTTTTAAACAAATAAAAACAGTATATTTACCTGTAAATATCTAAATCCCTGAGGAAACCACCTTCGACGTGGCGATATAGTATAATATGAATACAAATATCTATTTTTAAAAGAAAGGAACTGGTCGGTGGAGACCCTTTAAACCTTCTTCTGTGATTATATATATATATATATCTTGGTGACCTCATATCCTTGTTCCAAACAATTCTACAACCTTGGCAAGCGCGGATACTGTTGAAATTTACTAATACCTTGGTGAGATTATGTGTGCTACAATTGTGGCAGATCTTGAGAAAAAAAAAGAAAACAAAACAAAAAACTGTTAGAAGAGCTTTGCATATTAGGTGAGAGATCAATCCTGCTTACCCTCGATGTAAGGAACTCATCGATATCAACTAGAAGATGATCTCCATCTTTTTGTCTTTTCTTCAATGATTGATATAAAATTCTTGTCAAACCCTCTTGATTCATTCTTTGTGTTGTTTGTTTTTCTTTTCATGTACGTGGAGAGTCTCATGTATACAGGTGGATGTTTTTTGTCTACCCGTCTATCTTGAGTCCTTTCAAGTCAAATGCTGTATTGAATAGATATAGATTCTCTTGGTAAGTGCTTTTTGATTTTAAACCAGATAGCAGTGGAATCTTTTTCGAATCTATTGTTATGAACCTCCACTTCAATGAAGGTACTGGAAACAATGAGAATAGATAAGGTAATCTTTCTTGTGAGTTTTGCTATTGATCTTGCTCTTGAGTTTCTTGAGGTTGTGGTTGAGCTTGTCGGTAATTTTGGTGTAGTTGCTCACATCTTCTTAAAATCTCTCTGAGCATTAGAATGTAAGCACCAGGATTAGCAGATGAAAGAACTTTAGTAACTGGTTTAGGAATATTGATTATAGACAGTTCTGTATATAATGCGTCTATAGCAGCCCTTTGATCATCTGAAGTAATTACAAACCAGGATTTTTTTTGGGATATATAAAGAAATACACAGAGAATAAAAGCATATTACTTTTATGATTGGCTAACGTGTTTGAAAAGGTCTTTTTGATGTGGAAATAAGATATTTCAAACTCTATTTGTCTATTAACATTGACTATTGGCTTTGCAATTAAATGCTATAAAGTTGGATATAAAATAAAGAAATAAGGCTGATATTACAACTCGGTCACTGAATTCATTGTTTAACATAATGTATAATCCTTAAGCTCACAGTATTTGCAGTATGACACGGCTTGAGAAAGATTTATTATAAAGCCCATGAATTTAATTCTAGTAATTATTATCTACAAAATAGAAGCAAGCTCACTTATATTAAGAACAATATAGCTATTTATTGAATCAATATTCATAATCACTTCAGCAACTATCTCATTGTAAGTGTTCTCAACAATGGTGCTTAGTAGGAACATGATATTGTTTCTAATAATGTACCTTGGGCCCAAGACAAAAAATAAATGTGTGAATTGTTTGACTTATGAATTTTGACTTTAATTATAGAAAAGTGTAAGGCTAAAATGTATACATTACCAGAATAGAGAGAAAGAAAGATTATTATTTGTTTTGATATTCCCCTCCTTTTTTTATTTCCCATACTGTCCATACAACTTAACACCCAAGTACTTTTCGAGATGAGAATAAATGAACAAGTTAATGTACTATTATTAACAAAGAGAAACAATAGAAAGTGATAGATACTACCAAAAGCTATTCTTGAGATAGAAAGGTAATCAGTGTCTTTGCTTTATCCGAACTGAAGAATAAAGAGACTGAGTGATGACAGAACTTTATCCAAAGTTAAGTTGCTTTTTTTGTAGAATATATTACTTTTTATAAACTTTTCAATTGCTATGGTTAAACTTCTGTGCTTCTTGTAGTTGAACCTACGCACATGCCCTATCTTACTTATCAGCACTGTGCAATTGATGAGTGCTCTTTCTATTGGACATATCTCTGTGTTGACTCTGGATATAACAGTCTTCATCTGGGCTTGAGCTCATTTTAATCCACAAGGCACTTATTGTATTATTGTTAAGTAGAGGCTCTCAAGTCAGTCTCAGGTGGTCTTCTACAAGGTCAATACTGTCTAGGGTATATTCTTTAGTGTCAATTATCTCCCAAGAACAAACCACAAGTAATTTAGGGTGTAGATTCTATTGTTATGAGGGAATGTACTTAGGCAGTAGCTATATTCATAATATAGTATTAGCTATATTATTATAATAAAAAATATATTTTACTGATAATACAATCTGATGGTAAGGTGTTCTACAAAAAGAAATAATAATTTGGATACCCATAAACCTTTTGATTTTAAACATATTTCCATAGAAGGTAATTATTTTCATTATATAAAAAGAAAGGTAATGTTACCACTTAAAAGCTAGAAAAATCTTTGGGTGTGTAATGAACAAAGTGAGTGAAAGATTGAATTGGCTTACGATTTAAACACTCCTCAAACTTTCAAAAATAATAATAATAAAAAAACCCTTTTACGATCACCAATAAAGACTCTGTTAAAGGAGTCACCGACTCTTGAGGTCCAAGTTTATTCTTCCAAAAGCTGCTCTCTTTTAAGTTTACTCTTGCACACAAACCAAAACTATTCAACTCATTAGATTTAACTCAGGCGAGTAAAGTGGAAGATAAACGCAACGGTATCCACGGCTTTCGATTTATCTTTAAATATCTATGTGTTTTTAAATAGATGCATTATCCATTAAAATATATTGGTCTTTGGACTCAGGATGACGATCTAGTACATCTAAAGTGCCTGCAATAGTTAAAGTAATGACCTGTTACAGTTCAATGTGAACATTTTCACTAGCAATCACAGCTCAACTGCCTGCTGTTTTTCTTTTCTTAGACGAAGCTTGAAATTTTGGATGTCTTACCCTAATATTCACAACACCATAAATTTTTATTGCACCAAGGATGGTTGTTATCTTTGCTCTTGTTTTAGGTACTACAACTACAGCTCTTTCTCTATTATTTTTTACTAAGCTACATAACGCCTCATCTATAAAGACGCAATTACTCAAGTAATCTATAGCAGTTTCCTTCCAAACTTCTACTCAATAATGTTATGTCTCAATTTTTCAGGACTACTCCTTTCAACAGCATAAAGATAGGTTATTTTAAGGTTGATATTACACTTCTTAGTAACAAAGTTATATAGTGCTGTCTTTTTGATTTAGAGACCAGAAAACTGATTGGTGAGTTTTTCCATCATTTCATCTAAAACTAAAGAGGGCTTTTCATCAATTAAATTAACTGAGAACTCTTTGTATTCCTCATCCAAGGTAGGCGGTCTATCTATAAGTCCACCACTACAGGTCCATCTCTCTTCAAAATTATTGTCTGCCGTTTGTTTAGCTTTATTCATCTACTTTTAAGCTGTACTCTGAGGCACCCTCAGTTTCTTGGCTGTGGTACGAATGCTGGTACCTTTTTCTCGCATAAAAAAACCTTAACATTGGGTCTGTCCAGTCTATAAGTTCTTTTTCTATTATCTTTTGTTTCTTTTTCTGGTCTAGCCTTGTGTTCCTATTCTTATTATTTTTTTACTGGTTTCTCGGAAAGCTTACAGTCCATGTAAGTATCGTGGTTGGTAATCTCATCAAGAGGGAGTTTATTCTCATCAACTTCCATTTCAATGACTTAAACTTCTGCTCCTTTTTTTTATCCATAAGGTTTCCTTTGCCATCTTCAAACAAAATTCTGTTCATCATAAATATAAGAGAGAGAGAGAGAGAGAAGGAACGAAATTATTTTGTGATGCCGAGCAACTTTTAAATTTCCAAACAATTGATTTTTTTGTGAACGAATGATTAGTGAAAAGAGTTTATATCAGATACTTACAAAAAACAGTTTCTTTCTTTTTCTTTTTCTTTTTCTTTTTCTTTTATTATTATTATTATTATTATTATATTTCTATCTATTTCTCTGGGCCAAAAATAATACCCATTCATCAGGATATAAATGAAGTAAATAGAATACAATATGGTTGTAGAAGCAGACTATGGTTCTTACATGTATTTGGCCCTTGTAGGAAAATAATGAGACGATCTTAAATTCTGCAAGTGCCAGTCCTACCAGAAGAATGGCAATCAAGACCTATTTACGTGGTACTGGTTGAAGGTCTGATCAACCATCTACTTTACAAGATCTGGTGTACAACACCAGTACTCTATTCTCCTATGTGTATTTATTCTCCAAGTATATCTTGGTCCATCCATTCTAAAGTGGATATGACTGCCAATAGATGCATTACACTAAAACCAAAGGATCAGGTGCTCAGCAACTATTTAGCTATGAAAACACAAATATACACATATCTTATATCAATAATATTACGTATCAATTTGAGAATCGTCTCTGAGGGGAAATACTACCCACCTAGAACACTCTTGTGAATAGCACAAAAGAAAACGTGATGACTGTAAAGATGCTGCTGGAACCAAGAGAAAGTCCATTCCTATCGATTTATCCTTTTCTTTCTCACCCACAGTTACTATTGGAGACTTGGTTGAATGACTGATAGGACCCCACGGTACAGACAAACTGTTTAAGAAGGAACAAAGTGTGTGTGTGTGTGTGTGTGTGTGTGTGTGTGTGTGTGTGTTTTGATTTTGGATTGTCGTGCACAACATATTCGCGATCATCCAATCTTATTTTTTTAGTCGTCTTATTTTTGGTAAAACCTTTATGTAATTCAAGTTTGACAATGTTTTTCTTGAAATAAAACATCTATTCCCCTTGGAAATGGTTCTTACAATAAAGGTACTTATTGACTCTATTAATATTCTATTTTTTCTTCTTCATTTAAAAGCATAGTATTATCTATGAGATATTGATATCTTTTAAATAATGACTAAAACATCATCGTGGCTGAGAGGCCTAGAACTTTTTACTTGATCTTATCATCAGCCTAGAAACATGATCTAGCCTCATAAGTTAGTATATAATAGATTGTAACTTATAGGAATATCTACAACCTTATAATTAAACATATTGTATTTCCATGGTAATACATATGTCTTTATAAAATAGAAATAAAAAGTAACCATTGAGATATGCTTAGATGATCATATTAGTAGAAAATTAGTCATTTAGAGTTAGTAGGTTGTGGATATACCCGCCCATCATGAATAATTAACTTGTTTATAAAAAATAATATAGTTTTCACTAGCTTCAATTTTAATTTACATGAAAGCCACACTTGTTTTAACACTCATTGATGGAATAGAGTTGATAACATATATTTTAATTTATAAGAAGATAGATTAAAAAGAGGTATTGCTACCACCACCCTAAAACTCTTATGATTTCTTAATCTCAATTTTGCCAAATATTGATTGACACAAATTTTCTAATAATAATCATGCATCATCTAATGCTGGTTATCAGTCTACATTAAGCAAGGAAATGTTTTCTACTAAAATAACAACATTCATTGTTCAAATAAATAAATAAAAAACCAAGAATATTCCAAGAAGTAGCCTCTTTTATCCTCAGTATTTACTTTTCTTCAACATGTGCTTATACATTCATCATTGTCCTTCTGTATAATTTAGAAAGAAAAAAAAATAGCAGTAGGAGCTCTACAATAAACTCAACAGCTTGAAACACCATGCTGTTATGAATTGATTAGACAGCTGCTATATAAAATAAATAATTACCGATGTTGAACCATCGGAAAATCGGTTAAAGCTGAAGTTTTGTTTGATTCATATCGATGTGTGTGCATGAGAGCTGACCATTTAAAACAATTAAGTAGTTGATAAGACTGAAATGATTTATTTTCGAATATTATATCGCCTAATTTGTAGCTATTAGTTATATTTGAGAAGGCGATGCTGTAATAAGTAAAATATAAGACAAGTAGGCTTGACATTGTTTTATTTCATGTGCAACTGAGTACACGCACATGCGTGCACGTACTCATACACACATCTATATACAAATAAACACAGAGATTGGGGGAGACTGAAAGAGATAAAGAGAGATTAAAAGAAATCAAGAGAAATCAAGAGAAATGGAAAGGCATTGAAGGGTCAAGTCTAAACTCAATCAGTAAACCTACAGTTTTAATAACAAATTAGTGTCAAACAATAAGATATTTCGATATGCAAACACTGGGTAGTTCAACCTTTAAAAGAAGTATGTCTACATTGTTGCATAAATATCATATCATATCACATCACATCATATTAGTAAACACCATTAATATCAGTTTGTTTCCTTCAAACTAAAGCATGTAACCCATGAGTCATTGATTTGAAGGTACAGAAAAAACTAATAAGACATATTACAGATTCCTTATTTCTATTTGCTATTATCAGCTCTCCGACCCAACTATATTATTGCTTTGATTTGTTAGTCAAAAGCATTAGAAAAACATTCAGGTGGGATTTGGCAGCTGTTTTTGTATATTTATATTTCATAATGCATACAGAAAACTCGTAAAGATATTAAGGTAGAATAAAATATAATTTGCATATATCTTCTATTGACAGGCATAAATTATGGCAGTGAGCAATGTGTGAATAAGCTGGCTCGTGCTCATTGGTCACTCAATAGTAAAATAGTGCCAACATACCTGTAAAGCTTTAATAACGCTTTGGTGTTCTTTTCTATTAATGGCATTCGATAATTCAGATAGGCTTATGTCTATAGGAATACAGAAAATATGAGCCTGTACTCCATACAATTGTTCTACCATAATGTGAAGTATTATAAATTTAAAGGTGCACAGAACACATTATTTAATAAACCTTTTTTTTGCTGACCAGATCTGAGGAAGGAAAATCGGCATTTTTTTATATTGATAAAAACCCAAGGGACTTTGTACCAAAACAAAACTTTTCTAGTGTTACTCATTGAGCAACATTTGCTCCTATCAAACCGCAACATTGGAAAGATATCCCCACTTATATCTACTTTAGAAAGCTGGTCTATAATTATCTCACAACATGTGTACTTTATTTGCTAAAGAAAGTGTTTACTCTCTTAATATGTCTATGCACTTATTTTATATAGACATCAGAAACAATTAAATAGAAGCAATTTGAAAGAAAGAAAGAAAGAAAAAAAGAAAAAAAAAGAAAAGTCATTATTCCGGTTTATTCATCAAGATACCGAAGAAATGACATCAAATAAAACATGTAAAAAAATAAAATATATGCAATAGAGAAAATAGGAGGTGGGAGGCAGAAGATGGGAAGGAGAAGATGATAAGATGTTGGCGTATTTACACAAGATTCAGTTCAAGTCCAATGGTATATTGGTGTTCCTCCAAGAAGCAAGTAACCTGATTAAGGCTGACATAGAGGTTGAACTGTTTAATAAATGCCAATTTAATTTAGTCAATGGATAATAGAAAGTGACAATTCATATACTTACATTGATGACACCTAGTAGTAATAAAAAAAAAGAAAAAAAGGATCATTAGTGAATAGATTGATAATAGAAATGAATATTTATTTGATTCTATCAAAGCAGGACCTACCTAAGAAGCTTCTCTCCATTTCATTCAGCTCTTCTCGAGTATACAATACGGCTACCGCACGATAAACAGCATGAGTGACTGTATTACCATCATCTACGAATTTAGATGCTAGAACCACGGAAGCTAGAAACATTTTATAGGGTGTGTCATATTCTAAATAACAATAAAAGATTTAGACAAAAGACTTAAAAATAAAGATACACCCTACTGCACTCCTTTAAATTTACCTCCCTGGGACTCATTCGGTAAGCAGGCCTTGAGACGTTCAAGGTATATTAAGCCAATGACAAGTACGGTGGGTGTCAAGTGGCATTTTGAATAAATGTAGTTGACAAAAGATCCAATATCAGGTAAAAGACGATGCTGATAGTATTTCTTATGTTCTGAGCATTTTATCAAAGTATCAGTGGTATGGGAAATGTAAGATAGAAGCAGTTCAGGGCTTTGATGAACAGATGAAAGTAGATGTGTTGGCTGAATACAGTCAATCATTGGCATTGATGTGATGTATGAATTCTAAAAGAGAATATTTCAATTCAGAAATGAAAGAGAAATGAAATGAAGAAGAGAAAGAAGATGGAGAGAAGAGTATTCAACGAAAATGGAAATGCCTTGATAAAGTAAATAAATACGACGCTGAGTAGCACAGATGTAGGAAAAAAACACATCTATGGGCAAATTATCTATATCTTTATCTATGAATTCTCCGCTGTTGTTTAAAAGGCAGACCGGCACAGGGGTGGATACGCTACTTGTTCAGTGCTACGGACAATATATGTTTCAAATACATTTGCTCGCCATAAATAGATAATACAGAAAGATATAGATATCTTTATTTTTGTCTCTTTGCCTTATTAATAGATGTTGTATCTGCAGGGCGTTTAGTATTCTTAAGCATTGCTATTATTTCTTTTAATATCTTGCACTCTCCCTTCTGGACTGCCAACGCATTTCTCTGGTTTAAATTCATAGACACTGCCAACTATAAGTCAACAGTCGTTAGTAAGCACAGGGCATTGGTCTTTCTTACCTCAATAGAAGGATACAATTCCAAACGCTTCTTTAGTAGAACAATGAACAAGCGTGTCATCTCTGGTGTTTGTTTAGGCTTAGGTAGCTTTTGTTTTGTTTCCATCTTTTCAAACTCATGAGGCAGTGATTGTAATACACATGCTTAGGAAATGGTATGTCAGCTCAGTCCTACCTGCCTAAGTTGTATGAGGTCAATGCCTTACCAGTGATGATTAATTCCTCGGGCATCTCCAATGAATTATCAAGAATAAAGAAGCTACGTAAGAGATCCATGTGAGTTACTCCTGGTCATACATTGGTTCTATCACTTACTCATCCAGAACACCTTCTTCCATTAAGAATTGAAGCTGCAGACAGTCATTGCATATTTGTCAATGGGATAAATGTCGGTTCTATTGTGCGGTTCTATTGTGTGGTTCTATTGTTTCTTACCTTTCTGTCTCGTAGATCCTCGTCATCCTGGGGGTTGAATAAGATATCAGTTACAAAGGCTCCATTAAGTTCTACCAAGTCAAATTCATTGACTGAATCGACAAAGCCGTACTTTCTGAGTAGATCAGCATTGCACAATTCACCATAAGTATTGAATATTTGTTCTCCCACTGCAATGTCTTTGATGGCTTTCATTTTTAAACAGTCTGATTCATGGAAGAGACGTGCATTATTGAATCCAGTTTTGTGGTTCAATGTATCGGCCAAAGGTACCATAGCAATCATAGTGTTCTCGTCTTCTTCGTCTTCTTCGTCTTCGTCTTCGTCTTCCTTGTCTTCGTCTTCCTTGTCTTCGTTCTCTTTCTTGGTGGGATTCATTCCAAGTTCATCAGTGAAGCTATAAGCCATTACCAAAGAACCGCATGTATGGAACAAATCCACTGTATGGATACTCTCATCAAATATATCTGGATGACCCTAGTTCATTGATAAAAGATGTGTTCTTCCCCATGAGAACTCACTTTAATAATTGGAAGAATATCAGACTCAAACATGGCCTCTGCATCTTGTTTGCCAATTTTATCTATACAATGTGTAGAGTAGACAGTGTTTATTATTCATGACTTTTTTCCATCTATATGAATAGATAGATCTCTTCACCAATCATGACTATAGCTTACCAACAATAGCAGTGCCTTGTAACATCTTCAATTCCTCCTCACTCCAGAACATGGGCGTGGAAAAGGAAGTAGAAAGCACATCTTAACAATAAAAAGCATGGTTATTATTTTCTTTTTCTTTTTATAGTGTACACTTTACTCTGTTTTTACCAAAATAGGGCTTCCAGAAAGAATCCTTCTTCTGACTTTCATACATAAGACAGAGAATCAGCACACTCCAGCCCTTGAGACTGTCTAAAATGACATCCATGCCTTGTAAACTTCTTAATGAAGAATGGAGGGGTGTCAAGAGAATATTCCTTGGCAAAGAGAACAGCACCTCTCCTTCCTTGAGTCCATAAGTGACTTGTGCAAAAAGAAAAAAGAAAAAGAAAGAAAGAAAGGAATCTTTACCTTTATATCACTTGTAGCCACCACACCACGTCCAGCCTCCTCATTACGGTAGTCTTCAATAGCAATACTTTTGGAGAGCTCTGTGCCATTGTCCTCCAACCACTGCCAGAATGCTCTGTTGGCTTGTTCAAAAGAATCTGTCATGAGGAAACCAAGTGGCTTGTGGCTTGTCTTCTGCTTGAAATTACAGGTGTAAAATAACATATGCATTTTTCTCTTTTCCCTTTTTTACTCATATTTTATTTTTTTATTTTATTTTATTTTATTTTATTTATTTTATTTATTTAATTCTCTCTTTTTGCCTCGTTGGTATGGACACTCCCCACTATGAAGACTGCACTCGAGAACAACTCCTCGAAAGAATTCGTACCCTTGAAGCAGAAGCAGTGACAAACGCCGAGCAACAGAACCATGAAAAAAAGAAAAGAAGAAAGAAAGCACCAAGAAAAGAGCGTCCATTTGACTTTAGCAGATACTGCACACGTAGAGTTGCCTTTAAGGTCGCTTATCTCGGTTGGCAGTACATTGGATTTGCGGCCCAAATGGATGAAGAAAAGACACCCACTGTAGAAGGACACCTGTTTCGTGCACTGATAGAGAGCAAACTTATCATTGACCCAGAGTCAGCCAAGTTCTCTCGCTGTGGACGTACTGATAAGGGAGTGAGTGGATTGGGCCAAGTGATTTCTTTGGATGTTAGAAGTGCCCTGACACGGGAGGAGTTGGAGGATCCTGTTCTTGAAAAGGCAGCAAGAAGTCGAGAATTGACCTATCTGGATTCATTGAACCGGCTTCTTCCTCTTGATATTCGTGTTCTGGCATGGTCTTCCGTTGCCTCTGATTTCAATGCTCGCTTTGACTGTAAATCACGCACCTACAAGTACTTTTTCAGCAAGGGACATATGGACCTGGAGGCTATGAAGGTGGCTGCTGGCTATCTACAAGGAGAGCATGACTTTCGCAACTTTTGTAAACTGGATCCTAGCAAAGACCTTGTAACCTACAGACGCACTGTGATTTCACTCGACATCCAGCCTGTGTCTACTCTCAGTGTTCAATTACTAAGTCCCCATCTCTCCCTTTATGAGGTGGTGCTCAAGGGATCTGCCTTTCTGTGGCATCAAGTACGGTGTATGATGTCTGTCTTGTTTCTCATAGGACAGGGATTGGAAACACCTGAAGTGATTCACCAACTGATGGACATTGAGACGTGTGATGCCAAGCCAGAATATCCCATGGCAAGTGATCTTCCATTGGTCTTGTATGATAGTGAATACGAAGGACTGGAATGGATCTACGCCACTGCAGGCAACTTCCCCACTCCCATGCGACTGTTTGGCCAGCTCCAAGAACAGTGGACTGTGCTTATGCTCCGTGGACTCATGTGCCAAACCTTTATGGAGTCTGTTCTTCAGTCTACTATTCCTGAGGAAGATGCTCTTGTCACAGTAGAAGATAGGATCCGTCATCGCACCCCCATAACCGATGGCGTGGCTACGGTGGTTCTGGGAGGGGGTCAAGAGATGCGCATGTCAAAGTATTGTTATCTTATGGGGCGAAAGAGGGCAGATTCAGACAAAGTGAAAAAGGACAAATACAGAGCAAGAAAGAGGGCGAGACTAGAGCTTTAAAATGAATATTAATTTGTACATAGTAGCATGAATCAGACTGGGGTGTCTATGCCTAGATAGATAGGTGGGTAGATAAATAAATAAATAAATAAATAAATAAATAAATAATAGACAGGCTTAATAGACAGCAAAAGACCAAAACACATTTATAAAAGAAAAAAAGAAAAAGGTCACATAGATCAGTCTATAAGAAAACAACATCTACTGTTGTTTGTTTACTTCTCTTTCATGGCACAGAACAAGGCTACTCAGACAAGCGACATGTCCATCTACAGAAGAGAGAGGGATGTTACTTTGCCAATTCCTAATATACGCACCAAAGAAGCTGCCTTCCCATTCCCCCTCCATCTTACCCTAAAGTGCACTCAGATACTAGACTATCAAGTGTACACTAAGGATCTGTTTGCTCTTGAGAAGCTAGACAGTATCTTGGATGGGGGAAATCTGATCATAGAAATATCCTTTATATTTATATATATATATGTACAAATATACCTACATCCACATGCATAGATCTCTTGTACTCTATCCCATGTCTTCCTTGACTCTCTTTTATACTGTACTAGCCATATTAATGGTATTGGAGGTCTTGCTTCCTACCAATGGCTAAAGAAGCCCCTCAGGAAGGTCATGGAGATGTGTGGATTCAAGCTCAAGAGTCATCTCTCTCCAGATTCAAAAGAAGATCAACGTAAGCCTCCCTCTAATCTTCCATCTCTAATGCATTATAGACTTTCTGTTCTTTATACCAAAGACCTTTACTACAACACCTTTATCCAATCTGCTTGAACGACCTGCTCCCTATGCTAGGCTTGAGAGGCTCCTGCTTGCATTTGAGT
Source organism: Spinellus fusiger (assembly GCA_025094145.1). Lineage (NCBI taxonomy): Eukaryota > Fungi > Mucoromycota > Mucoromycetes > Mucorales > Phycomycetaceae > Spinellus > Spinellus fusiger. The sequence continues at coordinate 583,519 of JALLLS010000002.1, read as the reverse complement.
GGAAGACAGACAATATCCTTTCTATTGTTGAATCTCTACAGACTTGTCTATTGTATCTTTTACTCTTTTACCACCTCAGGATAGATTAGTAGAAAACCTTGAAAATGTTTCTGTTGGGACAGAAGGCTACATTATCTACACCCTAATGTACTTGGTGTCTAGTCATTTATGTGCTACTTATCCACTTATATTTTCACCCTTCTACAGTGAAGTGAGTCTGTTTTCTTTTCTTTTTTATTCTTCTTCTATGCAGATGTATTGGTGTACTGATGGTGCATTGATACTATAGAAACTGACTGGATGCATCAAAGAAACTACACACATGGCCCACATTCTACAAAGAATGCTAAACACAGCAAGACAGTCAGGCCGTACTAGGGTGTATGAAGAAGCAACCAAACATCTCCAAGTGAGTTATCTTCTACCTCCTGATCTCCATTATGCCTCAAAATAACACATCCTGCTGCCTAATGACTCATCTTCTTTACTCCCAGACCATTGAAACTAAATACCGTGTTATGCAGCCCCACCAAGAGCTAATGGTATCAGAGGATATTCCGTGGGTCAACACCACCATTGGACTCTACACTAGCCAAAGAAACTCTACCTTTCTTCGTAAATGCCCAGTAAGTGTCCAAGAGTCCAATGGCTGCATTGAATAACACGTATAACCTAGCCTACTCATATAGCCTCTGTTATGAGAGAATCAGGCTATGACTTTCTCTAGTGGTCCTTTGCTATTCAACCCATCTCTTGCTATTCCAAATGGATAACATATTCCTTTTTTAATGATGTGTCCATTCTTCCTTTTCCATTCTTCACTCTGCTACTGTAGTGACTGACCGTGAAATATATACCATTGGCCATCATACATTCAGCTTGGCATTTATTAAGATCCTCTCCTCCCCCTTTTTTACTGCTTGCTCTTCTTCAATGTCTCTTCTACACCAGGCTACTCCATGTTACTCAGTATGCCACTTACCAACAATAAACAATAGAATAAAAATGGATAGAGAAACACTTACGTTGGATCGGGTGGAGTACATGCTCTCAACATCCTTCTTTATCTCATCAAAGGCCTGTTTATCCTTCAGTGCTTCTTCTTTTAGTTTACCAACACCCGACTGGAATTGATCCACCAGAAGTCTCTTGTTGCTTTCTACTGTGTTCTTCAATTGAGCCAGCACACCCTCAACTTCTTTACGAGCACACTTCACAACACCATTCACAGACTGGTGTGCAGACTTCAAGTGAGGACACTGGTTTTCCAGACGCTCCCACTGCACACCCAGATTGTGTGTTGTCTTTGGCAGCAGATAGGCAGATGCACCATAAGCAAGTGCACTGGAGGTGGCAAATCGCAGGAATAGGTTGCGTCTACGAGCAATGATGGTGCCTGCCAATGCAGCAACACCCACAAACAGACTGTTGGGAAAGAAGTCCTCGTCGGTCACGGTTGTCTGGACAGTGGCTAGAAGAGAGAGAGGACAGGTGTGTGAGTTGTTTCCATTGCCATGGACTCGAGGTACTTACTGATCACTTCATTCTCAAAGTCCTTGACTCTTTTGTGGATTGAATAGACATGACCCTAGACCAGCAAGAATACACAGTGCATCAATGGACGCTGTTTTTCCTTTTTTTCTTCCTTTCTTCCTTTCTTCCTGTGACTACTGTTGATTTGCTATGGCGAGTAGTTTACCTTGCTTTCTTCCAGTGTAGAATGAGCGTATTTCTGAGCATAGGCAATATGTTCCTCAAGCTTAGTAGGTGACTCCACAATCACCACCTTTGGCTGGGGCTCGTCATAGATACTAAGCTAATTCCATAACAAACAATCAATCATAGATACATGATAAGAAACAGACCCCCCTCACAAAGAAAGAAAGAAAGAAAGAAAAAAAAAAGACAGTTTACCTTTGTTCTTCCTTCAGCATAGACTGTCTGGGACTGGCCCATAACCACGACAACACTAGAAGCAGCAGCAGCCAACTTTTTTGTTTTGTTTTTCTTTGTAAGTTTCTTTTCATTTGACTGTTCATACCTACAGACTGTCTCATAATAGGCGAGAACATGGTGCAAAGGTGAGCAATAAAAGAAGACCCGGAAAGCGACGATAGAAAATAATCCCACCCGAGAAAGGGATGAAAATAAAGGGACGAAAAATCCCCTGCCACTACAACGTCACATTCAGAGCAGACTCCGCCCTCTTTTGTCTGATTGGCCTGGTGTGTTTCTTGGGTGACTTGGCAAGGAGAGCACCTTTCTGTGCTGATAAGACCAGCGGCCATTGATCTGGGTCTCAATAGGTATGGATCCTTACGTCACACTCTCCCTTTCTATGTCTATCTATTTTATATTCTATTTTGTATATTTTGTATATTTTTATATTCTATTTTATATATTTTTATATTCTATTTTATATATATTCTATATATATTCTATATATTTTATATTCTATTTTATATATATTCTATATATATATTCTATATATATATATTCTATATATTTTCTATATATTTTCTATATATTTTCTATAGACTCTATCCTGTTCTATCTTCTCGACTCTTTTGTTCCTATTGACTTGTCTTCTTCCGTCACGTGTCTCATGGATACCAACACATTCTCTTCCTTGTCTCTTGAAGACAGCGACCCTGTCTCCCGCCCCACACCTTCCTCCATCGCCAGTGCACCCGGCAGTCTTCCTACACGCAGCCACCCTCCACGCTCAGTGCTGCCTCCCATGACGAGAACAGGCACGACGCCAGGTCCACTCGCAGGCACAGGGCGGTCTCCCCTGCCTCCCATGAGTGGACGCATGGGCCCACGCTCTCCTCTTCCACCCATGAGTGGACGTGTGCCTGGCCCAGGGCCTCTGCGGGGAATGGGAAGACCAGGCAACCGACCTTCTCTCAACCTCTCTCAGCTGGGACTTGCCCCCAAGCCAGAAGAAACGCCCTTTGCCAACTTTTCCAAATATGTGTGAGTGTCTGTCTCGTTTTTTTTTCTTTGTGAGGGGGAGAGTGGAGCCTATCTGACACTTTTTATTATTATTATTATTATTATTATTTTACATTTACATTTACATTTACATTTACATTTACATTTACATTTACATATAAATATATAAAAAGAGATCCCTCGGGAAAACTCAATTTTGCTGGAAAGGCCATCATTCATGCGGATGGTGTGGATTTCAGCAACGGCAGCAGCTTTGCAATTAAAATGGACGATCTGCATCTTCAGGAAGAATTGGGAAAGGGACAGTATGGCACGGTACAGAAAGTGTCTCACCAAGTGACCAATGTTGTCATGGCAATGAAGGCATGTAGTTCTGTAGAGACACCAAGGTCGGGGTAGACTGATCCTTGCTCTTGCTTCTTATAGGAGATTCGACTGGAACTGGACGAGACAAAGCTGCACCAGATATTAATGGAGCTGGACATTCTCCACAAAAGCACAAGTGATTATATTGTGGAGTTCTATGGGGCCTTTTTTATAGAGTCGTGTGTGTACTACTGCATGGAATACATGGATGCTGGGTCTCTTGACAAACTGTATGGCGATGGTGTGCCTGAGGATGTTCTGTCTAAAATCACACTCTCGGTAAGAAAGAAGAAGAAGAGAATGTGTGTGTGTGTGTGTGCTTACAAAGAAAGGGGGCGGCGGCTTAGATGCTTAAAGGACTGCGCTTCTTGAAGGACGAGCTGTCGATTATCCACAGAGGTAGGAGGACGGCAAAGAAGAGAAAAGAAAGAGAGTTGACGGTAGACCCTGTGGACAGATGTAAAGCCCACCAATGTCCTGGTCAATAGGGCGGGTCAAGTGAAGCTGTGTGATTTTGGTGTGTCGGGTCAACTGGACAAGTCGCTTGCTAAGACCAACATTGGCTGTCAAAGCTACATGGCGGTAAGTCAAGCAGGCCATGGAAGAAGAACACGGCTGACTGTATAGGTTCTGTATGCACTCTAGCCTGAGCGCATCAAGGCCGCCAACACCTACACCGTCTCCTCTGATGTCTGGTCTCTTGGCCTGTCCCTGGTGGAGATGGCAGGTGGCAAGTATCCCTACACCTACGACAATATGTTTGCTCAGCTCAAGGCCATTGTGGACGAGGAGCCTCCCACTCTGCCTGAGGAATTCACACCTGACGCCAAAGACTTTATCTCGGCCTGGTAAGTGGGGTTGTTATTATGCAGGCCTGCTCACATGAAATAACAAACGGTATGCACAGTCTGCACAAGGATCCCCAGAAGAGACCCACCTATGCCGAGCTACTCCAGCATCCTTTCATCACAATGTACGAGGAGGTGGATGTGGAGATGGCAAAGTGGGCTGAGGAGGCGGCAAAGACAAGAAAAGCCAAGGATCTAGAAGCAAGACAGCGTCCTGTAAAGTCTTCTGTTTAGTCTCATCCTGCTCCATCTTCCTACATCCCTCTTACAAACTACACAAGCCCATGCCATGTTGATAGTAGTGTAGGACGGATGTGTTTCTGCTTTTCATTTCCATCTCAACTTTAACCTCAGCCTCAACCTCAACCTCAACCTCAACCTCAATGCCACTGCCACTGCCACTGCCACTGCCACTGCCACTGCCAATGTCTCTTGTAAGATGTGTCCTGGTATCTCAGTCCTTTTCTCCCTCTGTTCTATTTTGCTTGTATTTCTACAGTGTCTCTTTCTTAACAAGACCAAAGATATGAAAGATGATGAATAAAATATAAATATAAATATATATCAATATCAATAGGTAGATATATATATATAAATATCAATAGGTAGATATAGGTCGACACTGTAGACATTAGAATAGGCATCCTGTTATTGCTGCCTACTGTGGCTTCTACCTGCCTTATTCTCTTTCTCTCTCTCTGTTTTGATGTGTTGGTGAGACAAGTGACACAGACGAGCACTGTAACAATGCAGTCACTCCCGCTTTTCTTTCTTTCTTTCTTTCTTTCTTGTTTTCCTCTTCTTCTCTTTCTTTAGTGACAATGACTAGCCTTGAATTTAGCAGTCCACTCCGTAAATACAAGCTTGTATTTTTAGGTGAACAGAGTGGTAAGGTGTCTCTATATTGGTTGAAAGAAGACTCAGTCCTAGTGCAGTGGGCAAGACCTCGCTTATTACTCGGTTCATGTACGATACGTTTGATAACACCTACCAAGTAAGTTGTGAAATAGAGCCCCACTCTATTGTAGTAGTAGTAGTAGCAGCAGCAGCAGTATCAGCAGCAGCAGCAGTAGGGAAGAAGGATCACTAAAGAGAGAAGAATGACATAGGCTACGATTGGTATTGACTTTTTATCCAAAACCATGTACTTGGAGGATAAGACCGTACGTTTGCAGTTATGGGACACTGCTGGACAGGTAAATGGGTCAATAAGTAAGTGGAAATGGGAAGTAGCATCTGATAAGGCCGTGTTTAGGAGCGTTTCCGTAGTCTGATTCCTAGTTATATCCGGGACTCCTCTGTAGCAGTGATTGTCTATGATATTTCCAGTAAGTCCCGCCTCCTGTAGCCATAGATAGGAGTTGATACTGTAGTAACCATTTATATATAAAGACAGGGATTCTTTCTTGAACACATCAAAGTGGATTGACGATGTGCGTGCTGAGAGAGGCAACGAGGCCATTGTTGTTTTGGTGGGCAACAAGACAGATTTGAATGAGAAGCGGTAAGTCAGAGATAGAAAACAAGTGTTTATTTCTGTCTATTTAATTCTGTCTCTTTATATATATTTATCTATATTTATCTCTCTCTATTACAGTGAAGTCACAGTGGAGGACGGCGAAAAGAGAGCCAAGGAACTCAATGTTATGTTTATCGAGACAAGTGCCAAAGCAGGCCATAATGTAAGAAAGACTGTTTTGGTTGCATTTGTATTCAAGGTTTTCTAGGTCAAAACTCTTTTCCGTAAAATTGCTCAGGCACTTCCTGGAATTCATCAAGACATGAGTGATACAAAAGAACAAAGTAAGTGACATTTTCATCACCAGAGTAGTACTGTCCAAGTCAGTGTGCAAGCGGAAGTGTGGCTGTTGTGTGGCTGTTGTGTAGCTCGGCACACACACACCAACAACAACTACATACACACCTATCCTTTGTCTATTGTGGATGGGCCCATGTTCCGTGTTTTCATCTGCTAATGTGTCTGTTTCTAGTGCAAAAGGTCAACCTGAGCAACTCCAATACTGAGGCCAGTGGCTGTGCTTGTTAAATTCCATCTGTTTTTCATTGTTCCTGTCCAACAATGAGGATTGCCAGTATCTTCTTACTTGTCTTAATTCTACTAATACTATTCTATACCTATTCTTTATATCAATACATTGGCACTTTATGTTATAGAGTGTATTATGCAAATAGTATAGATTGATAGATTGATATAGATATGGAACAAGGAGAAGAGGATAGGATCTATTATGTGATCGACATGGCTGATGGAATAGAAAGATGAAAATTAGAAATGTGGAAATGTGGAAATGTGGAAATGTGGAAATGTGGAACATTAAAAAGAGAAGAGAAAAGAAGAAGAGTTAATGAGCAAGAGAAAAGGAACGATGATGTACACGACTGTAAAGTTTAGCCTGACGAGTAGTATCCAAGTGCAGTGCCTGAATCACCTGGTGCAACTGACGGTTGGCCGCTGTGAGCCAGTGAAGATCAGATTTAAGGCCCTCCATCTGTAGGGCTTGTTGGTTAATAAACTTCTTTGCCTCATACATCTCATCTGTCAGCCTGGCGTGTGTCTTGGCATGGGTGCGCTTGAGGTGTTCTTTCTTTGAGAACAAATCTTGAAGAACATCCTGCATGTGCTGTTGGTACAGACGGAAACGGGACTGGAGCCCTTTTCGAACCGTGTCACTGTGATCAAGCGCCTCCAGCAATTCGTAAAGGGACCACAAGTGCCGAGCATTTTCTTGTTCCTCAGCAGCCAAACGGAACTGGACTCCGTTCAATGTATCTGTCTGACAAGTGAGGTGATGCTGCAGACGCTCATTTGCTTGGGAAAGTGACGTATGTTGTGTCTGATGTGTCTTGCACGCCTCCTCATGGTCCAGCTCCAACTGTGTGTGATGTGTCTGCAATTGTGTGTGTTCAATCCTGAGCTGTTCGTGCTCCTGTCCAAGGCGAGTCAGTTGCAGGGTAAACTGGGCAAGGTCTGTGTCTTTCTGCTGCAGCTGATACGTTGCTTGTGTGAATGCATTGGACATCTGCTCCAAATCACGTCTTAAAGACTGCAATGCCTCCTGGCTCGTCTTTTCGACGTGCCTTGCATGGGCCTGACTTTGTTCAAGTTCGATGGCAAGATGTTTGGCTGCATTTACCTGCTCTTCCATCTGAATATGCAGGCTATCAAGTGTTTTGGTGTGCTCCTCCGCCCTCTGTGTAGCAAGGGTGCGATCCTCATTGAGGGTGGTGAGTGTCGCTAGCGTCTCTTGCTTGGCGGCCTCCAGCTCCTTCTCCATCTGCTCCAGCCTCTTCTGCAACTGAACTATTCTGGGCGACTTTTCAATGGCCTTTTCATGGCGGCTAATCTAGGTGGCTGTATGAGAACCCTGGTCTTCTTTCACACCTTACCGTCTTTTGCAGTGCATTGTTCTTCTGTCGCATGTCAGCCAATTCAAGCTCCTTTTCCAAGGCACTGGCTTGAAGTTCCGTCTTTTCAGTGGTCATGGAGTGAAGATTGGACTCTAGTTTGCGACTTTTGGATTGCAGAAGCTCTATTTCTTTCTGCATAGCCTGGCGGTACTTTTCAAATTGGTGGGTGATGGTGGTGTTTCGGGATTTGTCTTCGTTCTTGCTGCCATTAGAGATGGTAGACACACTCGGAAGCGAGTGTTCACCCACTGCATAGGTGAAGTCAGACACATTGGAGTCCACTGAATAAAGTGACATTGGACATGGAAAATTATACAAAATGATAATAATGATGAGAGAATCCGTGTTATTTCTGTACAGGGCTTTGTTATTCAATGGTGTCTACCTGTGAACATGCTGTCTGTGAATCGCTGTCCTGGATTGAACCCATAGCGTTTTGTGCGTGCAGCATCCTCAGTAGGCACATTGTATTCTCCAGGACCAGGAATATAGTCTTTGACACCTATAGGATGTGGACTAGAAGGGTGAGCAAGCGTCAGTGGACAAACAAAGTGACTCGCTCATCAGTGTACCCTCTTGAAAGCGTTTTGACTTTGCAAACATAAAAGAAGAGGAAAAGAAGAAAAGAAAAGAAAAGAAAGGTGCAGAAAAACACACACCTCATCCACACACCCATACACACATTGCAAAAAACGAGTTTTATTTATTCAAGGCCCGCTGATTTATTGAGTTCAAGAAGCCATCTTACATTGCCAAAGATAAACCATAAATTCTATGAGAACACTTTTAGACACAATGAGAGCAATTTTAGAACAGTTTTTTGGCCTGTTCAAGGGCAAAGGGAGCTAAAAAAAAATAAGGCATAAATATCATTTGTCGTTTTGAGCAACCTTACCGGCACGGAGAATAAGCACTACACAAATAAAGTTGGACACTGTGCCCATTGTACGCTGTCTCAAAAAGGCCTTTTCCTCGGCAGTTAACGTGGGTTGCTATTTTGCTAGTTATTCTTTTTTGTTTGTAAGTTTAATTATTACTTGTGGCATAAACATATTTCTATCTGTATTTATGAAAAGAGTGTAGAGACAAACACAGGTAAATGTATAAATAGGCAGGCAGAGAGAGAGAGAGGAGGGAGGAGAGAGGAGAGATCATTCATTCATTCATTCATTAATCCAAACAGATGGACAGATCGACCGATAGAGAGAAATAGAAAATAGAGAAATAGACAGACAGTAAGTATTTTATGTAGGTATTTTTTATGTATTTATATAGGAATATAGCCAATATATTAGGTATTTAAGAGTGTAGGTAAATAGTTATATAAGAATTGTCTAATCACATAAGAATTATCTGTTGAAAATAGATCGATCCACTCACAGACAATGCAAGAAAAGAGAGAGAGAAAGATCTCTGGAATTGTGAAAGACAAAGGGCTATGTTTATTTTACTGAATCAACCCCGCCTCGTTCACCGTCACAAGCCAGGATTGATGGGCCGATGTACTCAAGTATCTTTGGGTAGTGATGGAAAACCCCAAAGAGTTGGTTCTATCAAGCAAAGTTAAAAGAAAAAAGAAAAAGAAAAAGAAAAAGAAGAAGAGTGGAAGAGTGCAATTTTCTCCAGAATAACAGTGACACTTCCAACACTAATAATACTCATAACAACGATACTCATAACAGTTATACACGAATGATAATGAAACTAATAACAACTATACTAATAAAAGTATAAATGTGTGTGCGTTGATTCAAAAAGGGAGAATTGATTTTGTAGATACTTTTCCTTAAGAGAGACTACTGTGCAGACCCCTCCTCCCCTGGACACCGGATATCTCCTCATTCTCGGTCATCTCCTCACTAAACCTTCACTGGGTACTGTTCAGTAGAAGAGGGTCTGTCTTTCAAGAGATGTAAGATGAGTGTCTATTGAATAGCAGAAGATGTAAATGTGTAAATGTGTAAATGTGTAAATGTGTAAATACATAAATACATAAATACATAAATACATAAATACATAAATACATAAATACATAAATACATAAATAAAACCACTTTATTACTTTGCAGACTACATTATGCCTCTCATAATAGTATCTTGGTGACAGCTGAAAATGTATCAAGATTAGACAAGAGCCAGTCTGTGTTATTATTGTTATTGTTATTATTTTCATTAACCAAATAAAACTAGTAGATTAAAGATTCAACTATTGACAGTCCATAAAGTAAGGGTGTAGAATAAGGTATTCAGATAGAATGTCAATATGTAGTGCATGGAAGTTGCCTCTTTATTTTATTTTATATATAATACCTTCTGCACTGTACCTGCTTGGCTTTCATCATTGGAGATACTTCCTACATTGATGTCTCACTCACACTCTTACTTTCTTATAGACACAAACACACTTGGACTCCTTAATTGTGTTGGGACAAGTCATTCATCACCCTTGACTATGCATAAAATTCAAACATGTGCCTTGGTGGTGGGTAGAAAATAAGACATTATGGGTTTGATTGTCCAGTAACATGCTCCAATGTTGATCTTTTCATTTATTTGTGTGTAGATCTACTTTGGCATGTATCCCAAGTGCTTGGATAAATAAAAGGATTTTTATTTACCTAGGATACAATGAATAGACAAGAAAGGGAATCTTTCTATCGAGAGTATATATCTATAAATGCCATGAATTGGGCAATTCTCCATGAAATAGTATGATTAGTCATGGTAGTGGATTCACTTGATCCTGTACCTCCTTTTGATACTCACAAACTCAGGGGGAGAAAGGCTACTTGTTGGGGTGTGTTCAAGCCACTTATGAGTGTATAGAACCACTACAGCTGATGAGAAGCATGTAGGATGCTAGCCTATGTTTGAATGCGTACTTTCTGTTCGTTGGGGATGCATGTTCAGTGGTAATGAAGCAGACACAACTCATAAGAAGAAGAGATGAAGGGGCAGAAAGAGAGATTGGTTCAGTAACAAGACATGGGGAAATGGCAATGTAGACTATTCTAATATATTAAACAAGAAACCAGAATCAGGTCACTATGTAATCTTTATGAAGAATAGTAAAGAAGGGAGTAAGATGATAATAAAACAAAAGCAGAAGAATGCTACTACAGACCTATTTCCACAGTGGCCAAAGACACCCACTCTGAATGCATTGGAGGTGCTTACACAGCCTCCACAACAATGTGTGTATTGACTCGATACAAGTAGAGAAAAAGGAGGAGAGATGTCTTTATGAATTAGCCAATGTATTCAGTGGAGATACTTTCCTTCTGTCTTTCATTCTGTCTTTCGTTGTATTGAATGGATACACACCTTGTTGTGGATAGTTGACTATTGAAAGACAGAAGGAAAGAAAGAAGGAAAAAGGCCACCTTATCTTGGTACCTTTTTCTTTTCGTATCTACAATTAAGATGGATCGTCAAAAAAAGAGAGCACGGATGGTTCCTCTATCTCTGTCCTACAGCCACCCGCCTTTGCTGTAGTCCAAGTCACACAGCACTGGTCTTCTCTATGATAAGAGTCTATTTCTGCATGCGATTAATGTCAAAAATAAACACAAGAATAATCACCAAGCCATTCCATTTCTCATTAGGGCCTAGAAGGAGCCCACGGACACTCCTTGGGTCAGGCTACTGTACAAACAAAAAAGAGAAGAGAAGAGAAGAGAAGAGAAGATGGGACTTGTGCTTATTTTCATCCTCACTACGGAAATAGACTAAAGGGCTACTCCTCTTCCATTGCACCTTTTCATCTTATTCTCTCTGCTTGGAAGTCAACCCAACCTGCGGAAGGGCAAAAAAACATTCAAGGCGGGACAAATAACTTAATTATTTTTATTACAAAGTTCAGTATGAAATAACATCCTTCAATGGGTCTCTTTCACTTGTTTATCCAACCATGGCTCTTCCTCCAGACAATGCCTTGAGTGTAGACACTGCAGCTGAAAAGAAAAAAAAGAGTCTCAAACACACACTGGCTCCTTTTATTTCTGGAGGAGTGGCAGGGTGTGGTGCAGCCACCTTCACAAATCCTTGGGAGGTACAAACGAACATCCTCATCATGTTCTATCATTGCACCACCCACCAGTTTCCTTACTCTTGACATAGGTTGTAAAGACACGCCTCCAGCTTCAGGGAGAACTTGTCAGAGCAGGCGGTCTGACGGCAGCGTCTCGTCCCTACCATAACAGCTTCCAGGCCATGAGGCTTGTCTTTCAGAATGAAGGCATACGAGGCTGCCAAAGAGGGTTAGGTGTAGCTTATGCTTATCAGTTGTGCCTAAACGGAAGTCGTATAGGCTTCTATGAACCTGTCTACAAAGAAACCATCCATCGTCTGTCTCTCTCTTCAGACCATGGTTTGGTGGCTGCAGGTGTATTTGCAGGTGCATTTGCAGGGATGATGGGGGCTGTGATCGGCTCTCCTTTCTACCTCATCAAGACACGACAGCAGGCCTATTCGCCTGTGTTTCGTGATATTGGATACCAACATGAGATCAAGTCTTCTCTGAGTGCACTGACAGGTCTATGGAGAACAGACGGCATGCGGGGTCTCTACCGTGGAGTGACGGCTGCCATGTTCCGTGCTGGTGTGGGTTCTTCTGTGCAGATGCCTAGCTATACGTTTGGCAAGGCTTCTCTGATAAGCAAGTTTGGTATGCAGGACAGTATTGGGACCCATTTTGGTGCCTCTGTTATTGCAGGCATTTTGGCATGTGTGGCAATGAATCCCTTTGATGTGGTTTCTACTCGAATCTACAACCAGGGCGTGGATCCAGCGACAGGCCGTGGGCTACTGTACAAGAACCCTGTGGACTGTCTTGTCAAGGTGGTCACTACAGAAGGTGTCTTTGGATTATACAAGGGATTCTTTGCCCATTTCTTACGCATTGGTCCTCACACAATGATTATGTTTGTATTGATGGAGCAATTGAAGCCATTATTTGTATGATATTATTTGTATGATATTATTTGTATGATATTATTTGTGTAATATTATTTGTAACATACAATGTTTAGAATAATATATATTTACATATTTATATATAATATCATAGCGTAGTCTATACCACAGATCCATAAAGACATCATAGCATCCTCTGCACTTGCTCTAGTGTGGAAGGTGCTTCCCATTCCCTATAAGAAAGTGGGTGGGTGGAGATATAAAATAACACAAGACATGGGTTTACTATTTATCAGCAGAAGATGATTCATCCATAGACCTTGCATCATTTCATTTCATGCACGTCATCCTCTCTTTTTCTATTCAAGAAAGAAAGAAGAAAAAAAAGAAAAATAGACAAGTAAAGATCAGCTAATCATCTTTCCAAAATTAAATAAGGATCAAATACGCTGTGCGGACAAATAATTGCGCCATTTCCAAGACCTTTCACTGGAGCCTCCTATTCTTTACTGTGCTATGGACACACGCCATTGTAAAGAAACTAAAACTTCCTTAGATATTTAAATAGCCCTTGCATTCTCCTCTTCTCTCACCTTTTGTCTGTTCTTCCCACTCTCCGCTATGTTTGCCTCTGCTGCTCTCGTAGTCACCCTCTTCAAGGCACAAATGTCACCTGATTTGCTGTCAGTGACCTCCCAGCCTATCCAGCACGCCATTGAGATCCTCCACAAGGAGACAGAGGCCACCGAAGACACTGACTCTGTTGTAAGCAGCCAGAACACAATAGTGGATGAAGATGCCTTGGCCCAACTCAAGGCAGCCGTCCACTCTTTCTTTGGAGCCAAAGCCCACCACGCCACGCAGCCACAGAGACATTTGACAGACGCCAACCACGCCGTAGACTATATTGCCCACTGCCTGTCTGATATTGTGTTTGTCTATCCAGGAGGATCCACCCAGGACTATCTCGGACACTCCCTCAAGGCATGGGCCTCCAGTGCAACGCCTGTCCGCAATGGCCGTGGCGACCTTGTCAAGGTGGTGGAGATGGAAACCAGAACAGGCGCATTAACAGCCGTCCAAGGTGCATTGGCCGACAGTAAAAAGCAAATGACCGTCATGGCAACCACCCAAGCCCTCCTATCCATGCTCTCGAATGTCCATGCCTTGGCATTGGCCCGTCAGCCAGTTGTCTTCCATATCGCAGCACAATTCACGGATGAGCAGCTTGTGGCCCATTCCCATGTGGATGCTATTCTGGCTGCACGCAACAGTGGTGCTATTTTGCTGTCCTCGAGCAATGTACAAGAAGCCCATGATATGGCGCTGGTGGCCCATCTCTTGTCTCATGCCGTCCAACTTCCTGTCATTCACTATTTCGATGGTCTTGCTGCTGCCACCACTCTCCAGACTGCAGAGTTGCTTCCCTACTCCCAGATAAGCCGCATCTTTCAGCAGCAACTACCCTCCGCTGTTTCCTATTCAGAAGCCTATGGGGTTGCCAAGCAACTCCTGGCTCAATTCAATTACACTCCCTTTGAGTATGTGGGTGACAAGGATGCTTCTACTGTCCTTGTGGCTCTTGGTGCAAGTACCCATGCCCTTTGCCATGCTGTGTCCTCTTCTCCCTCTTTTTCCTCTTCTCCAGAATCCATTGGCCTAGTCTCCGTGCGTCTTTACCGTCCATGGTCTGAGATTGATTTTATTGAGGTGCTGCCTAAAACAGCAACACAGATCATTGTATTGGAAGAAGGCGAAGGTCTCTATGCCTTTAGTGGTCCTCTTTTCCTTGACATCACATCTACCATTCGGTTCGGTGGGCTTTCAATCAAACCACGCATCATCACAGCACAGGCCAGACACCTTCATCATCTTCATGCTGGCCATATGCCATGGTTGGTGGAACAGGCAAGCCAAGGCAACTTTATTGATCTTCAATCTGCTCCCTGGAAAAGGAACGAGACGGAAGAAAACAAAAACACACTAAAGGCCATGTTCTGGGACGGCCAGCCTTCTCAGGGAACAGGTGTCCAGATTGCCCACCTGCTTCACCAGTCCACGCCAGACCCACTCCAAGTCCACAGTGTGCAAGACAGTCTTCGTGTGGGGGGTGCTGTAACAAGCACTTTTATTACTACTGCCAAGAGTGTACCAGGCCAATTGGCAGACTATGTGGCGATCCATGATATTGCCATTCTCAAGGAATACGATGTGCTTGGTCTGGCGGCTCCAAAGGCCATTGTTGTGGTCGAGGGGCCATGGAAGCACGGGGATGACATTGAGGTCCACCTCACCAACGAATTCAAGCTCAAGGCAACCCAACTTGAGATCCAGCTTTATGCTATTGACAGTGCTCGTATAATGACTGAACTTGAACTCCAGTCGACATTGATGATTCCCGAGGCTGTGTTCCATGCTCTTGTGCCGTCTGAGCAGGGTGGAGCTCATCTTGAATCCCTGTACACTCTGTCTGAATCCCCATCCGAGATCAAACGCAGTCTGTCTACCATTGTCCAGCAGATTGTAGACAAGGTGGCCACTGCACTGGTTGCTATTGAGCTGTTGCCTCCCTGGACTATTCTGGAGATCAACGACACTGTATTGCCGTTGGTCCCTGTTCATCGCACTCTCAATGCCATAGACACACCCTCTCTCTCTTCTTCTTCTGTTGCTGCTGCTGAGGAGGAAGAATCCGTAAAGGTCAGCTCAGACAAATGGCACAAGGCAGCCTGGCACTCCATGTTCAAAGAAGCTTATGGTACCACAGAAGCAGTTCGTCCTCATCTCCAGGAAGCCACCTATGTTGTTCCCTTGACAGAAAACAGACAATTGACACCTAGCACCTACGACCGCTATGTCTTCCATCTTGAATTTGATACCTCCAAGGCTGATCTCAAATACGACCTGGGAGATGCCCTGGGCGTCTATGGCCATAACGACCCTACCCAAGTGCATGCCTTTCTATCTTGGTACGGTCTTTGTGAGAATGACATTGTGTTGGTTGGAGACACACCAAGGGAGGCCCGCTCTGTATTCCAGCTGTTCTCTCAAACCCTCGATCTCTTTGGCCGTCCGTCCAAGAAGTTCTATGAAGCCCTGGCCACCCACGCCAAGGATGCCAAGGAACGTGAGCAGCTCCTGTTCCTGATCTCTCCTCTGGGCAAAGAAGACTTCAAGGCAAGAGTGGAGGACACTGTGACCTATGAAGACCTGCTGCGTGAGTTTACCTCTGCCCATCCTCCTGTGGAGGCACTGGTCTCCATGATTTCTCCCATCAAACCTCGACACTACTCCATTGCCTCTTCTCAAAGAATGCATCCTGACTCGGTCCATCTTTTGGTCGTGGCTGTTGAATGGGAGACCAAGAAGGGCAGCAAGCGGTATGGACAGTGCACTCGGTACTTGGCAGGCATGAAAGTGGGGACTCTGGTGACAGTGTCCATCAAGCACTCTGTGATGAAGCTGCCTCCTCTTGAGACCCAGCCTGTGATCATGGCGGGTCTGGGCACAGGCATGGCACCCTTTCGTGCGTTTATCCAGGAGCGTGCCATGGCCAAGGCGGCTGGCAAGGACGTGGGGCCTGTGGTGCTGTACTTTGGATCCCGGAATCGACACAATGAGTATTTGTATGGAGAGGAGCTTGAGGCTTACCAGGCCGATGGTGTCGTGTCGCACATGGGGCTGGCCTTTTCGCGTGATCAGAAGGAGAAGGTGTACATTCAGCACAAGATGAAGGAAGATGCTGAGATGTTGCATGATTATCTTGTGAATAAGAACGGACACTTTTATCTGTGTGGTCCTACTTGGCCAGTGCCTGATGTCAAGGATGCTGTGGTGTATGGTCTTGAGCAGTATGGAAATATTGATTCTGCCAAGGCCTCTGCTCTGATTGAAGAATGGAAAGAGAAGGAGAGGTATATTCTGGAAGTCTATTAAGTAAAACAAGAGGTTGTCTTTATTCCTTTGTTTTACGTATACCAACAACTGTAGATGTAATAATATTTTTATTTATTTAAAAGAAAAGAAAGAGTTCTCTATGTAAGATGGTCGATAATGATAATGATAATGATAATAAAGAGGTGTTGATCATCCTCCTCCTCCTCCTCCTGTTGTGTATCTATAGCGCACTACTGAAACAGGTGTTGTGGATGATCCCTGTTTTACTGCTTATGATCATGCAATCAAACGTATTCTCTTTCTGTCTTTATACAGTACATTTTATTATTGTACTAAATTGACCCCAATCGATCCATTGTGTAGCTGACAAACCCCCATCTTTCTCGTACAAATGGGTGTGTTCTATTCACAAACCTCTTCTATAAACGAATGGAAGGATACACACTTTTTTTTAATAGTTGAAATACCACTTAGTGCAGAGATCTGCCTTTGATAGCGGCCTGGATAATAAGAGAAAGAGTATGTATCCATTGATTCTTTGATTCTTGAGTAATGTAGAGTTGGTGGCGACGTATTAAACTGTCGACAAGCACTGAGGGACTGTCTCTAGCGTGGACAATGAGGGGAATAGAAACACCAGGAGCAACTTCTATGCGTATTTCAAGGAGAGGGTGTCTCTCTGAAAGATGAATAATAAGATTGGCGTCAACATCATATTCTGAGGGTGGCATTTGGTTATGGAGAGATGCCATCAGGTGAAATAAAATAAATGTGTCTTTTATATATAAATGATGATATATACTAATATATATATATTGATATATATTGATATAAATATATAAATATAAATATAAAGAGGAAAGAGAGACTCTATTTCCTTCACATTAGGAGTGTTTGTTCTTTGTCTATAAGCAAAAGGAGTGGCTTAGAAACAAAGAAATCCATTCTATTGTGTGGTGGTAAAAATAAAAATAAAAATAAAAAAGTAATGGTCAGGAAAGAAGATTAAATAAAGGCTGTGCCATTCTTTTCTTGTCTGTTGTGACACTCCCCTCATGTCTCACAAAAGCTGTCTTGACAATTACAGATGAAGAATTACAATTTCCTGGTGCAGCAGTCTACTGTTAAATTACGATGAATTCTGATTGTCATTTGGAGTGTCATTTGGAGTGTCATTCTGAGTGTCATTTCTACATTATATGCAAGTCCATTAAAAAGCCTTTGATCTTCAATGACTTATTCCAGAGAGAGAAAAGACAGTACCATTCCTTGTCACACTCGCGCTTTGGTGTTGGAAAGCACGCGTTTATTTTGTACGTGTTTTAGACTCCAACAAACACGTTCTGTTTCTCACTCAGTGCATTTCTTTATCTATCTATATTTCTATCTACATCTATCTATATTTCTATCTACATCTATCTATATTTCTATCTATATTTCTATCTATATTTCTATCTATATTTCTATCTATATTTCTATCTATATTTCTATAGACCGATAGATAGACACTTGCTCTTACCATGTCTTTTGCCAATGAAGAACACCAATACCTTGACCTTATTAAGCGTATTATTGACAATGGAGAACACCGGGATGATAGAACAGGCACAGGCACAAGAGCTATTTTTGCCCCTCCTCAGCTTTGTTTCTCACTACACAACAACGTGTTTCCTCTCCTAACTACAAAACGGGTGTTCTTCAGAGCAGTCGCAGAAGAACTGCTGTGGTTTATAAAGGGAGACACCAACGCCAAACACCTTCATGACCGTAATGTGAAGATATGGGATGGCAATGGCTCCCGTCAATACCTGGATAGTATTGGACTCACCCATCGCAAAGAAAATGATCTCGGACCTGTCTATGGATTCCAGTGGCGTCATTTTGGAGCAGAGTATGTGGATTGCGACACAGACTATACTGGCCAGGGTGTGGACCAACTCCAACAAGTCATTGATAAGATAAAAAACAACCCAGCGGATCGTCGTATTATTCTGTCTGCTTGGAATCCTGCGGGTAAAATCCCCCCTCTCTTTCTCTCTTTCTCTCTTTCTCTTTGTGTGCTGTTGACTGATATTTCTATGCAAAAGACATTCCAAAGATGGCACTTCCTCCCTGTCATGCCTTTTGTCAGTTCTATGTGTCCAATAAGCCAGCAGAAGGAAGAGCCCGTCTGTCCTGTGTGTTGTATCAACGGTCCTGCGATATGGGGCTGGGTGTGCCCTTTAACATTGCTTCGTATGCTCTTCTTACTTGTATGATTGCCCACATCACTGATCTTGAGCCAGGAGAGTTTATTCATACCATGGGAGATACTCATGTCTATGTGGATCATATACCAGCATTGAAAGAACAGCTTGAGCGTGCGCCAAGACCCTTTCCTACCCTTCAGTTTGCCCGTCCATTGAGCTCTATTGATGACTTTTGTTATGAGGACTTTATTCTGGACAACTACACACCCCATGGCAAACTAGACATGAAGATGTCTGTATAAAGAGATAGAAGATAGAGAAGGAGGGTGTCTGGTTGTCTGTGAGCAGACTGAATGGTATAGATAAATAGCAGGGTGTATTCAGTAATGGCTGTATGAATAACCATGTCATCCTACACCAAGAATAATGAGCATGGATTCACTTGTGGATTCTCTGTCTTTTTATGAGTGTGTATTTACTAGACATTATAATATCTTTTTGCATGAAAAAATCGAATAAGATACACTTCATTATCACTTTTTAGATAGTTTACCGGTATCATGGGTTTCCGTCAGTTAGTCAACTATGGTTCCAGCGATAATCAGAGAGAAGGATGGGGATGAACCAGAAGGCCTGGGCCTTTTCTTGGTTCTAATTGTATCATTTGTGTCGTGCTTTCTTTTGTTCTATCTACAAAAGCGCTCTGGGCGGGTACCATTTTCTCTTTGAGACATTAGAGTATGTCTAAAGTTCAATGTAGCAGCTAGATCACGATTCTCAAAGCTTCAATGTCTTGTCTTATACAATTTTGGTTTGAACACCTATTTGAAGAGAGAGAAGGATGAGTTTTTGTCTTTTGTTTCTGATTATGTAGCTTAAGATAGCTCTTCAATAGATTCAATATGATCTTTATCAATAGGTGCTTTGCGACCAACACTGTCACACCATCGGTTTCTATGTACCTTGACATCTCATTGACCTATCTATACCTTGATTTTTGAACATCTTTGATTTTAGATTGACTGCATGACCCCAAAGATCAAACCTGTTGTCTGTA
Source organism: Spinellus fusiger (assembly GCA_025094145.1). Classification (NCBI taxonomy): domain Eukaryota; kingdom Fungi; phylum Mucoromycota; class Mucoromycetes; order Mucorales; family Phycomycetaceae; genus Spinellus; species Spinellus fusiger. Next base: position 563,861 of record JALLLS010000002.1, on the reverse strand, counting down.
TAGCTCTTGTTTTCTTAATATTTAGGATGTGTGTATCTTTGTGTCTATCGTAATGTGAGAGGGAATGAAGCTTTTACGAAGTGAGAAGCACTTGAAATATCTGTTTCCATTCTCTTCACATAGTTGGCCCAGCTCAGAAAATGCGTACATGTGCTTGGTTGGATTAGCTTTAACATCATAATAGATGGAGTTTTTTTTTTAGCAAATCTATAACTGGGAGGATAGCAGGCTAGCAGTTCTTGTACTTGGTTAATGGTCCTTTTTTTTAAGAAATCTATGGGTGCATTGGGAACAGTCTTTGTTGAGATATCGAGTTTGATTTGCGTACACACATCCAACACATTTAATCTGATAAAAGTGACCCTCAAAAGTAACCACCTTTTTTTTTTAGTTTCATACTTTTCTTAATAGTGTTATAACTTCATGAATCTATCAGATAGAAACATAAAACCTTCAATGTATAAAGATAGTAGTGTTAATAATACAAAAAAAGGTTTTATTTGCAGGTCACTCAATAGCTACTGTGACCCCCCTGGCATCTCTTCTCTATGCTGGCAATAAGGGTGTTTGTTATACTACCTTCGATATTTTGCCCCACTCCAGCATCAAGGACGCCCCCAACTTCTCCTTGGTGGTATACAACATCCTGTTCTTCCTAATAACCTTCTTGAGGTGGGCCCATAGATGCTCAGTTGGATTGAGATCAGTATTGTGAGAGCCAGTAAGGAAGAGTTCTCACACTCTTTGCTGCCTTCCATTCACAAGTTTCCTTGCTCGTATGGGGTCTAGCATTGTCCTCCTGTAGGCGGTAACTAACTCCAGGATTTAGGAAAGAGAATTACTTGAGTTCATGGCAGTAGACTTCTCCCAAGACATTGATGTAGCTGTTGGAGTGTATCCTACCCTCCACTACGATCCATCTCTCAACACCCTCCTCACTGAAACAGCCCCATACTATCACTCCACCTCCAAACTTCCCCATTTCTAGGACATTCTTAGGCTCAAAGGCCGTACCAGGCTGCCTGATGACTTTTGCGCCTCTTGCCACTGCTCATGGGTCCAACCAACGTGCTTATGGGCCCACTGGAGCCTTGCCTTCATATGTTTCTTGGTGAGACGAGGCATCACCACTGGACTGAAAGAGTAAAAGCCGATCTCATCAAGGTACCTCTTCAGAGTATTGTCTGATACCTTGATAGCCATGCTTATCTAATGGCCTCTTTGGTCTGGTGAGAATCACTGACTGCTGTTCTTCACTTCTCAACTACCGGAGGGCCCTGTTGTCCAACTTTCTTCGTCGGCCACTCTTGGGAGAAGGTACTACCAAGCCCGTCTTCTTGAAGTGTTTCACAATGTCCCCTACAGTGGTGGGAGAAACATTAAACATACAAGATGCCTCGGCCAGAGTGTTGTTCATGTTCAGCACCTCATGGAGAATGGCTGAACGAGTCTCGAGGCTTGTCTATTTCCTATACATCTTGGGGATCTTGGTGAAGATGTTCACGGTGTTGGATGAGTCAGACATTAGAGAAAAAGAATTGTTATTAAAGAAAGAAAGAATAGTGTTTATTATTTTTGGTATAAGAATAGCCTGAAATTTGAAATGGTCGATTACATTTGTCGGGTCACTTTATATTTAAAGAGAGAGAGAGACGGCTTACAAGGAAAGTATGGCTACAGTAACTCACTTCTTTTGTTAGTGTGGATGATATTCGTCCTTATTACTAAAACGATGGATACTCCTGAGATGCTTGCTCTGTTCTTCCAAGGCTATAACAATGTAGGAGAGGAAAATGACAATAGAAGAAATAGGCAGCTGTTCCGTTCACTACAAGTACCTTCCTGAACACTTCTTCAAAGCATAGAAACTGATTGATCCATTGAATTCTATGAGATGGTTCTTGCACTGATCCTAGACTCAATAGATCATACATACAACATTCAAAGCATACACATCTTTGTAATAATAACACCAACACTAATAACACAAGAGATAAACATGTTTATTTGCTATTAGAATATACTCATAGTTGAATACGTCCTTATTCTGTGGTTACTATGCAATGGACGAATGCCAACTGTTCTTGGGTGTTGTGTGTGATGGTGATCTTCTATGAATAACTATAGGAATCCATACTGTATCTCTACAGAATACGCATAGTCTACCTGCAGACTAGGCTTAGAGAGAGGCCACCTTTTCTCTTTTCTCTTTCTTATTTACCATGGCCAAGGACCGAGAAAATAAAGACAAAATACAGTCTGGTACAAGTCAGTCCAGAAAGGTCACCTTTTTCCTATTATTATCTTACACTGGCAGACACAGTTGCAAATACAGAATAGTCCCAAAATCTGTACCCACATGGCCCGAGTAAAAATAATAATAATAAATAGTACCACCTCTTCTATTGTCTTGTTCTGCTTCCCTGTGCTGACTGACGGTTGTTTTCCTTGGTTCTGCTGTTCTTAACCTCCAATGTCCTTCTACAATGGATTATCCATAGCCAACTACATATTGCCTCTTATTGTCTATGTCCTGTTAATGTATACGTGGTTTGTTAACGTATTCCAAGTCAACTGTAGGTCATTCACCCCTTTTCTCCTCATCCCAACTCTAACTTCATTAAACAGTGCCTCTTTTATTCCACCAAAAGTGTGCTGGTACAGGCAGTAAGTCATCAACAGACAGGCAAACAGACGGCCATGGCTACGAGTGACTCTTTTTTTTTATCTTTTTTTTTTTAATCTTTCCATATGTACTCTTGACTCCATACATAGTCGCCTTTACTGTCTTTGATACTCTTTTATGTTTTCTTGCTGTTATATCTTATTCCTGTGCTCTTTTCTCTTCTCCGGGAAACCCGTCACAGGTACATTAGCAGAGGAAGAAGGAAGAAGGAAGAAGGAAGAAAGAAGAGTGATAATGAGGCTGTATTGGCCTTGTCTTTTTGTAGTTCAACTTGCTCCACCCAAATGCCCTCAATTCCCTTGAGGCAGCAATTCAAAGACCTCTGATACTGAGTGGCCCTATCTCTCTGCCGCTACTATCCATAGCAAGAGAAGATGGCTCTTTACGCTACTGTTCTCTATGTCGTGGGTTTAAACCCGACAGAGCACATCACTGCAAAGAGTGCAATGCATGTGTACTAAAGATGGACCAGTAAAGTATTCCTACTTGTATGCATATAAACATCTGTGTGTTAATAACTGTCGCATTGCTGGATAGTCATTGCCCATGGTAGGTGACCTTGGCCTATAGAGAATGGACAACTGATGGGTCAGGATCAATGGCTGTGTGGGTTATAGAAACTACAAGTACTTTTGTCTGTTTATCTTCTACACTGGGTTCTATGGTCTTTGGATTATGTGCAGTGGATTTCCCATTGTGATGAATATCTTTTTGTACAGAGTAAGAATACACAGTAAGAAGCAGGAGTGGCTATAGAGAGAGAGAGAGATTCTATCGACACTCCATCGACACTCTTCTCACATTCAACAAAAGAGCGATAAAATAGATCCACAGTGGATTGTATTGCTGCTCATGTAAGCCCCACTCCATCCCACTCTATCTCACACTGTAGAAGCACCTTTCTGTTTGGAATGACAATGTGTGGGTTCTCTGTGATTCACATCTATTATGTTACGCACAATGAGTCCACCATAGAGCATATCAATACGCGTATGTATGAGATTAGGGTGGATTTTGATACGAGTGGTATGAATTATGAGGTGGTGAGTGTCCAACCCGATGCACAGTTATGGGATCGTGGAGCCAAGGCCAATTGGTGTTCAGTGTTTGGTGACAAGATATGGATGTGGTTCTGTAAGCAACTCTTCTCTCCACAGCAAAGTGACTCTTCTCTCTACAGTGCCTATGAATATAACACTAGGAGATGGCTTGACATTCCTATACAACCCTTCTGCTCGCCATCATATTATAGAGCGAGCCCTACACCAAAGAACAGTCCTTAGTACACCCGAGAGCACTCTTTATGGCCCACGCCCACCCTCACCACCACCCACAACAGCAGCACTGTAGCAGGAGCAGTGGTAGATGGGTAGGAAGTTGAATAGAATAGAATGGCAGCTGTAGTCTTAATATTTTCATAGCATTGGATTGCCAAGCTATAGATACCAAAGCCATAAATGCCAAAGCCATAGATACCAAAGCCATAGATACCAAAGTCATAGATACCAAAGCCATAGATACCAAAGTCATAGATACCAAAGCTATGGATTTCCATAGGAAGAGTGACTCTAGTGACATTAAAGAGCATAGATGGGAGAATAGAAACTAACGAATCACTTGCACTGCCGCCCAGTGATGGAAACAGTAACAAGAAGATAGGACATAAATAGAAAGACAAAGCATGGAAGTGTACAAGTCACACATTGTCATTTCTACCCCACTTTACTACTTGAAAAGTGTCTCTTCTTCCTTATCTTTTCTTCTTCCTCTTCCTTATCTCTCCTTCTCTATAGAGTCTAGATATCTGAAGACTATGGACAGCTACCTTCAATCAGTGAGTGAAGAAGACTGTGGCTGTGGATAGGCTCATCACCACTTCCTTAGAGCCTGGTCATGGGTGGCATGTCACGTAGTAACAGTCGTCTAGCCTCAACCTCACCCTCCAACAAACTACTAAAGCCCTTTCCATCCTCCAACAAAGCCTCTATTGACAGTGAGATAGGCACTCCCGAAGGAACCTATACCCTTCTTCATGAGTTCTTTCTGGAAGAGATACGACCCCAATTCACTACAGGCACTCACCTTACACTTGGAGACCTTTCTTCTCTCCAACCCCACCTCTCCTCCTCTCTCGGTGTTCAATCAACAAAGGCATCGTCTGCCTCCTCGTCTGTCTCTGAACACGTTCATGCAGGAGAGAGAGTGGAGCATAATGTCATGTACTCTGTAGAGGAGGGAGAAGAAGAAGAATGGGAGCACACGGACTCACTGCTCCCTAGCATCCATGTCTCCTCTTCTCTCGAAGCACTGCCCATCCCCAATGCCTCTGCCACCCACCGAACCCACTCCAGCTCATCTCTCTCCAGCACCGAACAGAGCTCTCCACGCCACCTCTCCTCCACCCACACCGAGTTCCTCTCTTCTCACAGAGCAGGAAAGGGCAAACCTCTTCCTCAGGGGGCGGGTGCTGGGGTGGGTGCTGGGGCGGGTACTTTTGCCCATGATGCTACACTGACACCGCCAGAACCCGTGCCCGACGACCTTTCTTCTTCCTTGGGAGGCAACAGTAGTGTAGGCTCCTTTTCTTCTCTGTTCAGTCGCAGTCACCGCCACTATGGACACGCCAAACGCCCCAAGAACAGTCTCTCGAAGCTCAAGTCTTCCTTTATTGATAGATCCATGACGAATGACTTTCTTCTCAAGACACTGGCCTCCAAACCCAGTCAAGGTGATTTCTTGTTCTTTAATGTAGGCATGAACTTCTTGTGGATGGACAGTCACCATGAAAAAGTAAGTGTTTGGATGTCATGTATGTTTCTCTCTCTTTCTTTCTTTTCTTACTGTGATCTTTGTGGCCAATGCACTGTCATAATAAAGTATCCATCTTTTTATTTTATTTTTCTTAATCATATCAGTGATAATAATAGTGATAGTGATAATAAATCCTTCTTCATGGATTCATTAGGAACCCCTGGCTCGGCTTGGGTTCTCCAAGGCCTATCCTACATGCCATGATATCAACACTCTCACAAGCGCCCAGAGTGAGCATATGGATATTCTCATTGGATTTTCCTCGGGTGACTTTCTTTGGTACGATCCTATCAGCAACAGATACTCTCGGTTCAATAAGAATGTAAGTTCTAATGTGTATGTGTATCATCATTAAAATGCATACATACATACATACATACATACATAAAGGGTATTATCAATGCCTCTGCTGTCACTCTATTGAGATGGGTGCCAGGATCCGAGGATTTATTTATAGCTGCATTTGAGGACGGCACAATGCTAGTCATGGACAAGGAGAAAGACGACCAACCTTTTCATTTGCCGCCCTCCCCTCAAACATGGGCAGAAGAGCAGTAAGTAGAAAACAGTGTGTTGATGAAAGCACCAATTGAAGAGAGTGAACATGCATAGATTCAAGGTCACAAAACCCTACAAGCACTCAAAGTACAATCCTGTATCGCATTGGAGAGTGAGTGACAAGGGAATTCTTGCCTTTGCCTTTTCTCCTGATGGATCTCATATGGCTGTGGTGGGCAAAGATGGTCTGTTAAGAACGATTGATTATCACCAAGAAAAGTGAGTGTTTAGGGCAGTGGATGGCAAGTGTGAGTATTGATGATGGAGGGTAGGATGGATGATATTTACGGAAGCTACTATGGGAGAATACAGTGTGTTGCATGGAGTCCTGATGGGCATTATATTATAGTAAGTGCATCTGTGCCCTTGTGTGCACGGGCTAATGATTCAGACAGGAGGCCAGGATGATCTTGTTACTATATGGTCTTTCCGAGAACAGCGTATTGTAGCAAGATGTCAGGGACACAAATCATGGGTAATATTTCCATCTCCTGCTTGTTGCTGCTGTTGTTTGTTTTGTTTGTTATTAATACAGTGAAATGAACTGTTAGGTCAATGGCTTAGCATTTGATGTATGGAGGTGCAATGATAAAGTCCATCGATTTGCTAGTGTCGGAGAAGACTGCAATCTAATTCTATGGGATTTCTCCATTCATGCATTACATCGGCCTAGACAGGTAAATCGGTGAAGAAGAAAAGACACACACACATACACACACATACACACAAAAGGAGAAGAATTTAATAATAGGATGTGGTGTTGTGTGGCTATTATGGCTGTACTTTTTTATTGGACCCATAGAAAACAAGGCAATCGCTTATTAACAAGGCCTCCCATCCTTCTGAAACAGAACCAGAAAGGTCTCCTGTACAAGAAGAAGTGACAGAAAAAAACAAACCCTACCAGCGATCTTTTCGGTTCAGTCTTACAGGAAGAAGTTCAAGCACAGAACTGTCAGCCCTTTCAAAACTTAGAAAACGTTCCTCTGTGGGATCGAATATTACTAGTTGGGCTCCATTAGTAGAAGAGACCAATCACACACAACTGCCCACTCTTCATCCACCCTTGAATAAGACTCAGGTTCCTCTTCTTCAGCCTGTAAGCATACATACTATCCATGCTGATCCATGTGTCGACGTTCTGTTTAAAAAGAACTGTATTTACACAACAGACCGTCGCGGGAGAGTACGAAAATGGGACCGACCACAATAATACAGTTTATTACAGTGTAGGCTTATAGATATACATATAAATAAAAATAAAGATATATAAGATGTATAGAAGATGTATAGAAAAAATAAAAAATAAAAAAATAAAAAATAAAAAATAAACACCCCAAAATAGAGAGTAGATCACAGACATGTCCTTGTCCCCTTTTGTATCTTGAGCTCATTACCTTACTTTATAAAGAATGTCAACAAGGACAATGAATCTAGGGCGCATAGGACACCCTTTGTCTGGCTGACTAAAATAACAGAGGTTCGCTCTTCAATACGGGAGATTGTTCGGATGCATAAAGTTAACTACTTACAGAACAGGCGTTTTTATTTTAAACATGTAACATCTCGTTCTTATTTCTAATTCTTTCTTTTTCTATTGTATAGAACTTTCTTTCTCTTATACAAACAAGATATATATATTTATATACATATACATATACATATATAACTCTCACTCCTTTTATTAGCTCAACCAACCCACACAAAAGCACTTCTTTATTGAAAGAAAGAAAAAAAAGGTGCTACTTTTGTTCTTTTTGTTTTTTTTTACTATTATTGTTTCTGCTTGTGGCGATTACTGTAGTGTTTGTTTGAAAGAAGAAGAAATGACTCTTAGTGCTATACAACGCTCTTCTGGCAAATACATCTCCCCTTCACCCGTTGACTTTCTTTCTCCACCTCTAACGCCTGCTGAGACCAACAAGGCCTATAGAAAAATCAAGGTGTTGGACTCACTATGGACACTTGAGAAGAAGCCATTGATTGAATCTTTTCCTCATGGAAGGAAGCAATTCATTCAGGACTATGCAAGAATGATATACTTTCTTAGACCAACACCCCACCACAACAAAGGATCTGAAAAGACGTTTCTAATGGATTTGAGTCTTCTTCCAAAGCCAGTGGGTACAGTACGTGAAAAGAGTTCTCTTTATCCAGTGCGTTCGACCAGCTCAGGCAGCTCAGGCAGCTCAGTCCATTCAGTCCATTCAGTGAGTTCAGTGAGTTCAGTCAACTCAGTCAACTCATCCAGTTCAACAAGATCCACAAGATCCACCAGCTCAACCCATACAGCCCATACTACACCACCACCCACTCACATCCCATCTCATTCTGTCAACTGCTCTTTAGATTGCTCTTTGAATTGCTCTGTAAATTTCTCAGTAGACTGTTCTTTAGATTGCTCTGTAGACTATTCCATTGCCCACTGTATGGACACCCAGCATCACCAGGAACCTCACCCACTGAATCATCGCAAAAGAAAGAGTGTGTGCACAACAATAGACTCATTAGTATTACCAGCCAGTAAAAAGGCAATGATAGCAACCGACCCATTGGCCGAGTCCAAGCATATTTCAGGGACACAGACCACGACTGTCCAGCCTCACACAAGCCGCTCACTACCGAAAAGAGAAAAAGTTGATACAGTTATTTTGTTTGATACCATTGATATTGACACTGACGATGCATCCTATTTCTCGCCCTTGTGGGTACCACAGCCAGAAGTATTGGACTGTGCTACAGTAAAGGTGGTGTGGAAAGGTAAGGCCCCAGTGCATGTCAGATCATTCGTAGATGTAGTTGTATTTCTTATTAGACGGAGACACCAAAATGCTGCTGTTGGCTATCTGTGCTGACTTAGTATTGACTTAGTATTGAGTTGGTATTGACTTGATGCTATAGGTGGTCCACTCACTATCGATCACCAGCCTTATTATAGTCGGCTACATTCCACAGAAGCAACGATTGCCTCTACTCTCCGGCTGAGTCCTGTCCAGTATCTGCGCTGTAAACGGGTGCTTATTTGTGGTGCCAAAGAGTATGCAGAAAATAATATGGCGTTTAGAAAGTCAGATGCGCAAAAGCTGTGTCGTGTGGATGTCAACAAGACAAGTGCTCTTTGGAAAGTGTTTGGACAGCTTGGGTGGATGGGCAGACGATGGCCCAATTGATCTCATAGGTTTCATCCTTAAGTTTAGTATAAGAAAGGGTTCGTGTATACTATTCTTAACACTATCAAGGTCCACTGAAGCCCATCTAAAAAGTAAATTAAAGGAAGTTTGTCTTTCAAAAACATCTACTCATGCAATGCTAAACTGTAAACATGTCATTCTCGTTGCGGCTCTGTTTAAATGACTAGGATGAGAGGGACAGAATTGACTCTCTTTTTTTTTCCTTTTCGTAAAGAGTGGCATACCTCCGTGTCATGAGAGTACAGCAATAATAAGCTCGAGTGCACTGACATTCAGGGGTCTAAGATGAGCAGGCATCGGTGCATTAAATGTGCATAAAGTCAATGTGGACTATTTAACCTCACTTTATAGTTCGTGTAGCCTGTTTAGACTATACGATTATTAGTGTTATTATTAGTGTTGTTATTATTTATTATTACCATTATCAGCAGTTAGCTTTAGAATGAGAAAGGATATTGGATCCATGGAGGGATTTTTCTTTCTTTTTTTTCGTGGGTTTATACAAGGATATTGTAGAGGCATACGTCTGTCGAAATTGCATATGTGTATCCATAGATATCCATGGGTGGGTTAGATTCAGACCATCGAATGACAGATCCTTTTCCACTATTCATTATCCATAAGACATTCAGTATTGAAATAAAGATTCTATCCTACTTTAGGGGGTTTGAAACAATGATGCACAATGCATGATTGCCGATGCAGTCAAGATCTGATGCCCTTTTTATTCTATTCATAATAGTGAGTTTCATCTTGATACGTTTGATAGTAACTTTGTCTTGTTTGTTGATTCAATTACTGTAATATTATAATGTCATATTGTAATCAAATATCAGCAAAGAAGGCTGACTTTTGCATTAAAAATCCAATGTCCTGTTTCTCATTCATTCATTTATTCCGTCTGTTTAGAATACATGTCTGGTTTATCTGTGTTCCATTATCACTAGCATTAATAAATGGGTTCCATAGCTAAACCAGTGGCTGGTTTATCTTGAAAAGAGTATAGTGAACAAAACACTTAACCTTTTGTTCTTTTCAATCGCCTGCCCATGTGTGGATAATTGGGTGGAGATATTGAATAGGTTGATTTTGTGCATAAAGTTTCACCCCATTCAATGGACTGTTTAGAGTTTAAAGCAAAGTATATTTACATCCACACATGAATGCCTGTCTTTTACTGTTGATTGGTTTTATATTTAGGAATGCTATCCATCGGAGGAGATCAATGAGAAGAAGAAGAATATTAACGATAATAGCAATAATAGCAATAATAGCAATAATAACAAAGACAGCTATAGATGAATAAAGAATACAGCAAACAGTGGTTTTGATTCAAAGGAGTAGTCCAATGATCAGCTCAAATGAACATTTTTGTTTATCCTACAGACAGATGATCCTTATTGTGACATACATGACCTTGTACTTGATACAACTTATTCCGATTGAATCAAAGAAACGGACATTATTAACGATGTAGAGTCCTTTCGTATTTCTTACAGCTGTGTGTAGTTTGCTATAATGTATTTTCTTATTACAGTATTTTTCATTATGTACCGATCAACAACCTACAGGCCTACAAATCTAATCAATAGAATGTGTACCACTTTCTCCTATACACTAATTTATTATAATTCTCCATCATGCATTTAATAATAACAATGAGAATAAATAGATTTACCATAATATTGGCAGTAATGGGGTTACAGATCAATCTACTTGTCCTAATGAAACAATTTTCATCCCAGTATCAAATCCATCATTCTTTTATCAGATAGAGAAGATTAGACACTTACAAGACAGATTTTACTTTAATATAGACCATTGAACTAGCTTGTAAGAGAGTAGAAGTACCTTGTACATGATGTGTACAAGATACTTCAAAGCCCTTTGTAATAAGAAGACAGTTGATCTCTTTTTATCAATTTTAACCTATACTCATTCTTCTAGTATTTTATTCTAATAAGAATAAGAAAGAAAGAGGGGGGTGGTGGCTATGTCCATTGTATTCAGTATTATCCTCAATGCTATACAAGACGAACAAATAAATGCCAATAAAAAAAGATACACACCAGGAGATTTTTGGGATATATAAGGAAATAGCCTGAGAATAAAATCGCAATATTATTATGATTGGCTAATGTGTTTTAGAATGCCTTCTCGCTGTCTAAATGAGCTATTTCAAACTCTACCTGCCTATTTTAGCAATAGCTACTGACTTTACAGTTAAAAAGTATAGAATTGGCTGTAAAGACAAGAAATAGAACAAGAATCACCCCAAAATTACAACTCAGTCACTGCATTTATTGTTTAACATAATGTGTTAACTATAAGCCCACAGTATTTGTAGCATAACACTGCTTAAGAAAGATATATTATAGAACACACTGAATTAACTCTAGTGGTCATTGTCAATAAAATAGAACCAAATTCACTTATATTAAGAACAGTGTATTTATTTATTGAATCAATATTTATAATCACCTCAATTATCTTATTGTAACTGGTATTAACAGTAGTGCTTAATGATAACAGGGTATTGTTTCTAATACTGGACTTTAGGCTCAATGCAAATAAAGTGTGAATTGTTTGACTTGTGAACTTTATGAGTGGAGGCCAGTGTATACATTACCAGAATAATAGATGAAATACTATTATTTGTTTTGATATTCCCCACTTTTGTTATTTCTTACACTGCACATACAACTTAACACCCAAGTACTCGTCAAGATGAGCATAACTGAGCAAGGTAATATGCCATTATTAACAAAGAGAAACAATAGAAGGAAGTTTTAGGCACTACCAAGGACTAGTCTAGTGATAAAAAGGTAAGCAGTGTCTTCATCTTGGCTTGAGCTCATTGTAATCCACAAGACACTCATTGTATTGCTATTAGGCAAGTAAAGACCCCTTTCAAGTCAGTCTTAAATGGTCTTCTATACTATCTAGAGTGTCTAAAGTATACTCCTGAGCATAGTCATCTATCTCCCAAGAATAAAGCACAAAGCTTTTAGGGTGTGGATTCTATTGCTATGAAGGGAATGCACTTGGGCAGTAGCTATAGCTATACTATAGTATTATCTATATTACAATTAAACAATTTTATTCATAAACACTATATTCTATTGATAATACAATTTGATATTGAGGTAGACTACAAAAGGAAATAATAATTTAGATACTTGCAAACCTTTGATTTCAAACATAATTCCATAAAAGGGAATTTATATTGTGACGTAAAAGGAAGAAGTTATCACCGCTTAAAATCAGAAAATCTTTGGGTGTGTACCAAATGACCTCACTATTAATAGTCAGATTATAACTGAGCCTATTCTCAGTAGTTTATAATAAATACAGTCTAGTGATGTCTTTACAGCCATCAATGCCACTTTATATCGAAAGAGTGTGGAACGCCACACAATCTACTTGCTATGGGCACCACTTTGGTTTTCTCTTTTTTCTCTTTTTATTACTATAAAAGATGGACAGCTTAAAAATACAGGGTTCTCGGCGCAGTTTCTTGACGACTGAGATGACCAATCAGATTGGCTTCTACGTCATAAACACTCACAAGTGTTCTTGAATTTTTTCGGTGGTAGGTTGGTAGGTTGGTTCTACCTTTTTTTTTTCCTTTACATCATGGCATCCTGGCGTGAGTAGTTTTACCTTTGTTTTTTTATTATCATTATCATCGTTATTACCATTACCATTATATTACTACGGACACTCATCGTTCTCATAGTCTCACAACTCTCCAGTACAGTCTCCAACGTCACTGGTCTTGGCACCACAGTGGAGTCCATCAAGTCTGTGGCAGACGCAGTGCAAAATGGCCAGTACTATGGCAAGCTGACTGATAAAGATACTGAGTGGGCATTGGCTTCTGGATCTTCTACAGAGAACCAAGTGTTCTATATCACAACAAAGACAGGAGGATTTGCCTTTATTCAGCTTATTCATTCCAACATTGGGTAAGTAATGAAAAAGACACAAGAGAGTATATATATATATATATATAAAAAGAATAACAAAAAGTCAGACTGTGGAATCCTACCATTTCCTTCACCTGCCGCTTTTATGATGCACAGTCCAATACCAATGAATTCAAGAATATCAATATGTCTTCAAAGTTTGAACTCTCTGCCGATCGTCGTTCTGTCAAGACAGACAATGTCAATATCACAATGGATCCTTCACTGACTGCCTACCAAGTGCAAGTCACCCATCCTGACCTTGTGGTAGCGCTTGACTTTACCCGTGTTGATCTTGGATTCAAGGTGGGTGAGGGCAAAACCTACTTGGGTGGAGACCAGGGCTCTGCTGCTGGGTTTGTCTCCCACAAGTTTTGGCCCAAGGCAGCTGCCAAGGGAACCTTTATTATCAACAAGCAACTGCATGAGATTGAGGGCGAAGGTATGTTTATCCATGCCATCCAAGGCATGCAGCCTCAGTTGATTGCTTCCAACTGGAACTTCGTCAACTTCCAAGCCAAGGAAGCCTCGTTATCAATGATGCAGTTTACAACAACAAAACAATACGGTGCTGTTGAAATCAACCAAGGATCACTTGTCCTCAACGATAAGCTTGTGTGTGTGTCTGTGGATAACCATGTGGAGCTATTGGATCTCGAGAAAGACCCCGAGACTGAATACAACATCCCTAAGAAGATCAAGCTCTCTTGGCGTGGAAAGACAATTGCCAAGGAGGATGAGGAACTGAAGGATGTCTCTATTGTGCTGACTGTAGATGTAAAGAACTTGGTCGACAAGATTGATGTCCTTTCTGAGATTCCTTGGTTCCTTAAGAAACTTGTCCAGACATTTGTTGTAAAGCCTTATATTTACCAGTGGCTTGATACTGCTACTGCTGAAATCACAGTGGGCGAGGAAAAAGTGCAAGTACAAGGCAATTGCTTCCAGGAACTTGTGTTTGTTTCTGGTTTTTAATATTCAAATATTCACTATGTATATCATGCGTCGATGGATGTATATGCTATATACTCTTTGGGGTGTCTCTTTTGTTTCTATTCTTTATATATATATATTGTTAACAAGACAAATATTAATAGTTTTAATACTGAAATCTCACACAAAGTGTTCAAGTTCTATATTCTGGTGTAATGCAACATAGCTGTACTTTGTATAGAATACAAATGTAAATGAGTTGGAAATAGTGGTGGTTGCTTTTCCTGTGAACAGGAGAGAGTGAAAGGGTAGACTTTAGAATTCAAAGGGATAGCAGCCAACTATGAATTTTTATCTATACTTGATACTAGAAAGTACTCTACATAAATGAAGACTGCTGCAATCCCACAGAGCTATAGAATTTGGAATAGATGCTACTTGTGAATACACCATCTGAATAGATACAAGTTCAATTGAATTGAGTGGATGTTGAATAAAGCCATGGTCTTGTGGAGATGGTCTTCGATAGTCTATGGTGTATAAGTAACGGTGCTTTGTCATAAGGTCATCAAGAACACACTCTTTCTTAATACTTTGTGAATAACAAGGGTAGTATTCTTATATTTATTTCTATTCCAACTGACATGAGTATAGTATGATAGCACTGTTCTTTATATTACCGAGAATGAATAGTACTGGGATATTATTAAGAACGTCTCTGTCTTTATAGATTAATTTATATATAATAACTAGGAATTACAGCTATCACTTCTCAGTGTCACTTGTGATATTCCATCTCTCAAAGGGTGCCATAGCTATCGGTCTCCTATACTTTACATGCACTGACTTAATACAGTCACACCCAATTGAATTTAATACTTGCCTAAGTTTTAATAAAATAATACTTTTTCTTTGTTTGCATAAAACTCCTATTCTTTCTAAATGTTATTAAACCAGCACAACATGTCAGATATATTTTCAGGAAACTCACACTCATGGGGAATAGGACAAGGGAAAAGATAAAAGATGATGAGGCATTTATTACCTGTTGAAGTCTGGATTAAAATTGACTGTCATTACAAGTGTAGTTGAAATGAAAAAGTCTATAGTTCAAAATAGTATTAGAAACATCAAAGAACTTGGGTCACCATTGCGTTTAAAGAGTCATGGAAAAAATATATATAAAGCCAGTGAGAAAGATCTCAGACACCTGGAAAAAGTCATTAGAAAGGACCTATTTGCCCCATATAATCAACTGAAATTGGGAATATTGAAGTTTGATGTGGATGTATGTAGAAACACCATTATCAACTACTGTAATCAGTTAGGGTTTGGATCTTTTTATGTAAAGCACTCTCTGGTCTTGACTGCAAAATAAAAAGAGAAATGGCTTGACTGGGGAAGAGTGATAGCTGTCATATTGGGGCCTATGCTAGATAGTGAAGAAAGAGATATATCAAATTGGGGTATTTTGATTACTATCACACACATTATCCTGATTTGAACCCACTTGAACACATCTGGTGAGCCTCAAAAAGACAGACTGAATAAAGAAAGTCATCTATTACCAATATTTAATGTTTAAAGGCTCTACTTGCAGAGGAGAGGGAGAGGGTTGGTATTGAACTTGTATAACAATAAATTCAAAATATGACAGATAGATGCCAAGCAGTCATTGATGCCAAAGAATAATAGTGGTTACTAAGTAAACCTGTAATAAAAACCACTGTTATGTATTATAAACACCATGCCATATGTCTGTTGAAACTATTACGTCTTTAGCTAATGATTTTATAAAGTTATAACACTATTAAAATAAAGTATATTTAGAAGATAATCTACATTTGAAAAATGAAAAAAGAAAAGCGGTTACTTATTGAGGGTCACCTTATCTTCAAATGAGTTGTTTTCTTTATCACTATATTATCCATTGTAAATACAAAGAGGTCTCTTATTAGTCTATTACTTTGACGCTATATCAGACAGTAAAGTAGCATTGGTCAAGTCACAGTCTAATTCTTATGTTTGTTAATGAAGACATATTCAGATACACTATTTTATAGGGAAAACTTAGTTTGTTTCATCAGCTTGTAGAAGGTGGGCTTGATAAATAAATTAATCCTGTTAATGCTTAATCTCTTCATTGTCTGGAGTGGTTTGTGGCTCTTCCTTCAAGTTCTCCAAATCATCTTCCTTGGTACCTATGCATACACTCTCTTTATCTTTTATGGACTCAAGAGTGCCGTTTTCCCTGAACCTCTTCAAGATTCTGAAAACAGTCTGTTGGCTAGTGCCAACCATAGCCGCTATCTTCCATTGACTGAGTCTATTGACCTTATTCTCATGTACAATAGTTTTGCGCATGTCTTCATCAACACGTTTTCCCTTTTTACGAGTCTTATGGGTATCTTCATCACTGAAATTCTGTTTATTGGTGTCCATTTTCTCTGTGTTGGTTGGTTGTTCAGTCATGGTTGCTTCTTCATTCGTGAAGGCTTTTTTAATGTCATTTGCTTCTTCAATGAATGAAATAGACATTGAGTAATGAAGGTAAAGAATTGATATAGCTACGCTCTGGTGTAAATAAAGTAAACAGAAAGCAACCTCGGATATTTCAAATTCCGAACTGTTTTCATATCAAGACATAACATACAGTCCAGAGTATATTATTTTATTATTATTTTAGGTGTAAATACTATTTGCACATTGAGCATATTAGCCACTTTATCATAGCTTTTGAACAATTAAGACATATATATAAACACTACAAATACAAAAGTGAAAAGATAATGAAAAATAAGTAGAAATGTATAGAAATGACAATGAAGAATAGACATTAGTTTGGGCTTGACTCCATAAGCTTCTCAAAGGCAATGATGTACCCTAAATAGATCCATCATCTGGTAGCTTGCTCGTTGAGGCTGCTGATGGGTGTGTTGAGTAGGAATACCAACACTATCATATAGTGCAAAGACTTCTCTACCACCCATTCATAACCTGTTTAGCAAAGCCAGAAGCTGCAAGTGTAGTTGCTGTAGCTGTGTTCTCAGGATTGTCCAAGTTGCTCTAAGTATCCCTCATTGGTTTTCGGATTACCATAGGATGATGGTTATTTTTTTTTGGTGTCCTGGTTTCCTTGCTGGCATTATGGCTTTTTTGGATGTCTATTCTTAACTTAGCATCTACTGTAATTTCTACTCATTTGTCCCTCATTTGTCCCTCATTTGGGTATTCATAGTGTTTATATGTATATCTTAATTGTTCAAAGGCTATGATAAGGTGGCTAATATGCTCAATACGCAAATAACATTTACACCCAAAATTAAAAATACTTTGAACTGTATCAATCCTTGAATAAATACATCCACACCCAATTGAATTTAATAATTACCAAAAACTTTATAATATAATACTCTTATTTTTGCATAAAACTCTTCTTCTTTCAAAATAGTGTTAAACCAACACAACATGTCATATACATTGTCAGAAACTCATATTCTCCACGAATAGGATAAAGCAAAAGATAGAATATTATGGGATATCTATTACCAGTTTAAAGCTGGATTAAAGTTGACTGTGATCATGGGTATAGTTAAGATATAAAAAAAACCACAGTTCAGGATAGTATTAGAAAAGTTAATAAACACATATCATTATCACATTCGGAATCATAAAACCCCCAAAAAGTTAATGAGAAGGGCCTTGGACACTTGGAATATGTTAATAGAAAGATTTTATTTGCTTCATGCGATCAGCTGAAATCGAATATGTTAAAGATTCAGGTGGATGTATGTAGAAACACCATTATCAGCTACTGCAATCAGTTAGGGTTTGGATCTTTTTCTCTAGTTCAAAAGCCAGCTTTAACTGTAAAACACAAAGAGAAACGGCTTCGTTGGGCTAAGGAACATGTCAATTGGACGAACAACCAGTAGAAAGGCGTCATCTGGTATGATAAGTCCAGGTACACCGCGAGAGGGAACAATAGAGGTGCCCTTGTCATCAGAAAAGTTGGAGAATGGTATAATCCTAACTATGTTGTTCCAACAACGAAGTTTGGTGGTGGTGGGGTCATGCTTTGGTGCTGTTTTTTTGTGCGAGTGGATTTGGCCCATGAGTCCCTGTTGATGGCACTGTAAACTAAGGCAAATATATCAATATTTTGGCTGGTGAGTTTTATCCTTAATTCATAGAATTGCATCAGAAAAAGGACAGGGAGTTTCTGTTACAAGAAGATGGTTCCAGCTGTCATACTGGGGCCTATGCTGGATGGTGAAAAGAGACGCATCAAATTAGGGTGCTTTGAGTAGTGGCTTGTACAAATCCCTGGCCTGAACCCAATTGAACACGTCTGGTGGGTCTTGGAAAGACGAATTGAATTAAGAAGGGTATCTATCAACAATGTAGAAGGTTTGAGGGCTCTACTTGTAGAAGAGTGAGAGAGAGTTTGTGTTAAAATTGTATAACGATGAGTTCAGAGTATGACAGATACATATCAGGCAGTCATTGATGCCAAAGGAGGCCATACAAAGTATTAATTCTTATTATTTTTTCTATTTTCAATAAATAGATATGTTGAGCTTTGGTTTGCTTAAGTTTGAAGCTCTTAGATCAAATGCAATGTGGTTTGGAGGTGGTGGAGTGATGGTATAGTCTGTCTCGATGGGGAGGGTGTTGGGAGATTGATCGTAGTGTAGGATAGAAATAAACTCTGACAAGTATATCAATGTCTTGAGAGAAGCTTAGTGCTATGAACTCAAACATTTTTTTCATAAACCCTGAAACCATTCACCACTTACAGAAGGACAATGATAGACTCCCTATTATTAAAACAACTCGAGAATGAAAGGCTGTAAGTAGTATAATGATCGACTCGTTACTGGCTCTCACAATACTGATCTCAATCCAATTGAGCATCTATGGGCCCACCTCAAGAAGGTTATTAGGAAGAACAGGATGGTGTATACCACCAAGGAGAAGTTGGGGGCGTCCTTGATGCTGGAGTGGGGCAAAACATCGAAGGTAGTATAACAAACACCCTTATTGCCAGCATAGAGAAGAGATGCCAGGGGGGTCACAGTAGCTATTGAGTGACCTGCAAATAAAACCTTTTTTTGTATTATTAACACTACTATCTTTATACATTGAAGGTTTTATGTTTCTATCTGATAGATTCATGAAGTTATAACACTATTAAGAAAAGTATGAAACTAAAAAAAAAAGGTGGTTACTTTTGAGGGTCACTTTTATCAGATTAAATGTGTTGGATGTGTGTACGCAAATCAAACTCGATATCTCAACAAAGACTGTTCCCAATGCACCCATAGATTTCTTAAAAAAAAGGACCATTAACCAAGTACAAGAACTGCTAGCCTGCTATCCTCCCAGTTATAGATTTGCTAAAAAAAAACTCCATCTATTATGATGTTAAAGCTAATCCAACCAAGCACATGTACGCATTTTCTGAGCTGGGCCAACTATGTGAAGAGAATGGAAACAGATATTTTAAGTGCTTCTCACTTCGTAAAAGCTTCATTCCCTCTCACATTACGATAGACACAAAGATACACACATCCTAAATATTAAGAAAACAAGAGCTATACAGACAATAGGTTTGATCTTTGGGGTCATGCAGTCAATCTAAAATCAAAGATGTTCAAAAATCAAGGTATAAATAGGTCAATGAGATGTCAAGGTACATAGAAACCGATGGTGTGACAGTGTTGGTCGCAAAGCACCTATTGATAAAGATCATATTGAATCTATTGAAGAGCTATCTTAAGCTACATTATCAGAAACAAAAGACAAAAACTCATCCTTCTCTCTCTTCAAATGGGTGTTCAAACCAAAATTGTATAAAAGACAAGACATTGAAGCTTTGGAACCGTGATCTAGCTGCTACATTATACCTCAGACATAGTCTGTTATCTCAAAGGGAAAATGGTAACCACCTAAAGCACTTTTGTAGATAGAACAAAAGAAAGCACGACAGAAATGATACACCTAGAACCAAGAAAAGGACCAAGCCTTCTGGTTCATCCCCACCTTTCTCTCTGATTATCGCTGGAACCATAGTTGAATGACTAAAGGAAGCCCATGATATAGATAAGATATCTAAAGAATAATGAAGTATGTCTTGCTAGATTCTGTCATGCAAAAAGACATTATAATGTCTAGTGTACCAAACTGATAAATACTATCTTTAATACTTTAACTTTACAATTTAGGTTTAACATGACGCATTTAACAAAAACTGTCTACCTTTGTTATTGGGTTATTTTGTTTTAGTAAATACTGTGGACCCTCATATCAGCGAGTGTTGTAAAAGTTAATAAACGCTGCCTTTATACAGATGTAAGACTCCCAGTGATTTGAAATAAGCTTTTGTATTACTGTTAACTATAAACACTGACGACTATCTGACTTGTACAAGGGATTATCACTACAATGTTATCACTTAATTTCTGAGTTGTTGAGCAAATATTATGTTCTTACAAACACAGGATAGCTTTATATTACGCTCTTTTAAACAAAGCCTGGTGAGTCATTGACAAAATCAGCAACTTAAAATACAAATAAAAGTGGGAAATCAGTAAGAAAAAGAGCTGTTTACTAAGATGAAGATTAAAAGGGTCTGTTTGTTTTTAGACTCTGAGTATTATTATTTTTACTTTCCTACTCTACATTTTATGAATATCTCTTTAAAGCAATAGTTCAAAGTATCTCTCATTTATTCTTGGATATTCTTAGAGATATTCATAAAATGTAGAGTAGGAAAGTAAAAATAATAATACTCAGAGTCTAAAAACAAAGACCTTTTTTGAACTACTATTTTCAATGGATGTTAATGTAGGACTCTTACTTTCCTTATATCTCTTAGTAAGCTGATTCAACCCAACATTGCTTGTATTAACTATTATTAGTACATGACAAATGATACATACCAACATACTAACTATGAAGACTAATTAAATAAGTATTTATGATTAATGAAGTTGTCTTGTACAGAAAGATAAAAACAAAACAAAATTGCATATGATAATGGTACGATTATAAGAGTTATTGTTGAGCTTTTTTGTAGGATTTTTTTACTGTTCCTACTCAGTCATTATGTAGTAACAAGATCGTCACATCGACAAATTATTCATTTTCAAGCCCCTTCATTTACCCTTTCATCAATCACCTACTTAGCAGCACTTTAAGATGTTCATATAAGTGGCTGTGTGTACCTTTTCAAAAATACCTCTTAGCCCATCAGTCTTTTTGAGAACTCTGATCATTGCAAAAAGGCACTCATCAGCATGACGATTAATGCCTAATCTCTAATAGTTGTTTATTTAAGAAAGTTATTTTTTCCTTCTTTTAAGGCTCCTATCTTTAAACCCTTTTCTTCACAATAATTCACTAATGTCACCTTTTTCCTTTTTTTATATGTTTACACTATTATGTTTAGAGTATTTTTCATGCCTATCTTATTTATTCACACGTTCTCATAGGGGGATTTTCGGGCACACAATAGACCCGACACTCAACATCCAATACCACAAAATAAAACAATTTAGATTGAATAAAAGGAAATGATACTTATCTCCGTGTGTAATCCAAGAGGCTTTAATGACTACGGAATATCAGAAAACGACATCTTCACACAACCTTTTAAAGTTTATACAAGTCTTTATTTCGACTACGAGTAAGCCTAATAATAATAAAAAGAAGCGAGCAAAGTGGCAGTAACCAAAAGCATATTTCCATAAATTAGTTTGCCTTTTTGGATACACTTTATCATTATATCCCTCTTCTTGTCACTGATCTTTGAAAATAAAACTAGGAAGATACATTATCTCAAATCCAAAAGCTCTTCAAAACACAGACTATGAGTGGGCTATAATACCACGTTATCATAAACTCGGCTGTAAAAAGCGCCTTGATGATGTAGCTATTGTTTGGTTATATTTTCACAAATATTACCATTTTAGAAAATATGGGGTACATAACTCACAAACACATAAATATTAATGAGAATAAGTTATAAATACACTCCAGTCTGGTTTTTTGTTTGATTTTAAAATATTCATACTATAAAATCTATGCAAATCAATTAATAGATAGCCTTAGATGTAGTGAAAAGTCTTGTTTCCATATATCTTTAGATAAATAGTTAAAACAAAACAAAAATCCATGTCTTTTATGACTAAATTCTTTAGAATATACATTTTTTGAACAAGATTCCGTTCAATCGTTTTGAATGGAAAATTGACTGCGAGCCCATAAAAAAAGAAACAAAATGAGTGATTTTTTGAACAGAATCTTATTCAAAAAGTGAACGGACAATATCTGAAAAAAGTGTAAGTCTTAGTCAATATCTAAGCCAATTTCATTTGATTATTAGTGTCATTCTGAAGGAAAGTCTAAATGTATGATTTATTTCCGGAATTAGATTACCAAGCTCAACATAAGCATGTGACTATATCTAGGGAACAAAATCATAGTAAAACTTAGTACTGCATTCTATAGATACAAGAAGCTCAAAGGCAATTATCAAAGTGTTCGTGCAGTATCAGATTATGGTTATGGACAATATACATGAAAGAAAGAATTCATATATTCAATACAAGATTATTTGTTCTATATAAAAAAAAGGTTTTTTTGTCGTTTTTGTTGTTGAATAGATTGACACAATATCATATGAAATATAATACATTCCGAATGTTTGGTGCATGTTCGTATTCAACGGTTATTTTCTCATACTTTCAAAAAGCTTGGCCCTAATACCAAAAGAAGAAGAAAAAAAATAGACTACCTTATATTATTCTCATTTTACCCAATCTACATCACACCTATTCACGAACTATCATAAAATAGGGCCAGATAAAAGTGAAGCTGACAAATGGGAAAAAGTAAACTCCCTGATTTATTTTTATGTATGTCCTATCCAAAAAGTTAGCCTTAATAATTATGTGAATAAGAAAATATTCAATAGTTTTAGAATCCGATATCTTCTTGTAACTAGAATAAATAATATATAACTGTTTTTATTCAGTATAAAAACACATCCCGGTTGTCTTATAAGCATTATCCACTTTCCTTATTAAATGATAAAAATGCTTAATTAAGAGATCTATAGAATTATAACAATGTCAAGATAAAGTATGAAAACAAAAAAGGAAGGCGACGTTTAAAGTGCCGACTATCTCCTTGTTCACTACTATTTCACACAGATACAAAAGCATTAACACTAAAAATAATAATACTATGAACAATATCTTAGCTTTTTTATTAAATAAATGCTAGTGTTTGTATTGATAATAACTTCACTTCTTATTCAACTCACCTTATTATATATTGAATTCTTTAAAGCAGCTCTCGACATCTCATATGAAGCTAATACTTTTACTGAAAGGATATAAAAGCAGTTTCTATTCTCCGTTTTCAATAAACTAAATTAAATCATTCACTTTGTCTTAGCTTTAAGCGATATTTAAATATAGACATTGATGTGAACAGAGGTTGCAATGTAAACATAAACATAATTGAGGATTGCAGGTCAGGTACTTATAGTGACCTTTCGAAGTTATTGAAAAGTGTAGTATGAATCTATTACCAATGTTAGTCAAACAAATGAAGTAAGGTTTAAACTAATGCAAGGCACTGTCAAGATTTTCCTAGCGTCTGATATACAGGCCTGTATGAACGTGGGTTAACTTTCTTCTTTTAAGGAACGCGGTCCCTGAAAAAGAAAAAAAAGAAAGAAAAAAAAATAGCAACTTATTAACGCAGTTTAGTATAATGTGTCCAGTCTATTGCCGTTTATGGTCTCAGAGCCTATTCAACCAGAACTGATGTTCTCTTTTTATTTTATTTTAATTACAGGGTAGAGACAAGTGTGTTTAGCAGTAGTTAGGCATTAGATTCAAGTGGAACAAAGTATCATTTATATGAGTTGTATTTTGTTTATTTTTTGTAGTATTTTTTTGTTTATCAAGAAGCAAAATATCCATGGTACCATTGGTGAAAAGTATTAAAAAGGTTAAGAATAATCTGTAAAATAATAGTAGGAGAACTATAGGATTTTTCTGTCCTTCAGATCACGCAGATGCAACAGCCAATGCATAATATATAAATTATATGCATGTAAGAAAGTAAATGTTATTCTTATTTAAAAAATTGTTTAGAGTAATGGTGTTATTGTATTGATACAGATCAATATTATATTGAAATATAAATACTTTTATAATACATATCTACTTCTATATTCTGTTTCCAATAGAAAATCATTACTTTCTGTTCACAAAGCAGATGCACAGATACAAGTGGCCTTTTTTTTTTTTAAAAAAAAAAAAAACTTTATTCCGTCTTTTTCAAACTTTCCTTATAAATGTTGAGGTAGTCTACTCATCTATCAAACACAAGAGAGTCATTGTATTTTTCTTTATCAGCCTGTAACGTATAATCCAACTAGATAAGTAAATCCTATCCGTCTTCGGAGCATAAGAGAGCAATCTTTATTCAGCTTACTATGAAATGTGTTCTAGAATGTATGTCTTTCTCTTTTCAATCAGTCACTACAGCTTTATAAAACAAAAATCAACTCTTCTGAAATATTCTATTCTATTAAATAAAGTTTACTCATGAATATTTATGGCTAATGGAGCTTTATTCACTTGTTTTGTTGATGAGGGCTTGTTATAAGCTACTCAAATAGCAGTGTCTGGTTGCCATACTCCGATCCCAAAGAAGAATTTGTTTAATAATCTCCATCTGGCAATAGACAACCCCGCTTAAGGATCAAGAGGAGTGTTGAATGTATTCATGGTAGTTATAGCCGTCACAATTGACATAAGAAGTAATGATCGGTCTCTAATCCATGCACTGGAGTGTTATCTACTGTAGCAAGATAGAAACACCAATGATAATGACCAACAGAGACTCGTTTGTACCTGTACACATACAAGATAATGCCAATCTTTGATTTGCTTTCCGGAGCATGGTGATACACACGTAAAACATTCTATTTTACTCATAAACTATTGGCTTAGCCTGTACCTATGACCATGCTGTTTTAACATACTCATTATAAAATATTGTATTCTAAGAGGCACTCTTTCACCCTCAGAATAAAAAGTGACTTGTGAATCTACTTGTATTACTTTGTCTTATGTATCGAAAAAAAAAAGAAAGAAAAAAAAAACTCTAAATTCGTAGCAACTGTTTTCTATATCTCTAAGACACTGAAAAGTAAATTGAAATATCTCACCAGGGTGACCCTGTATTAATTTAAAGTGAATAACCATAATACTTGCTTATTTAAGTATATCTCGTCCCTTGATTTGAGCTGAGTGAGTTGATATACTCTAAGAAGAGTTTTTTATTTTTATTTTAATCTCTTGTCTTATCCATATATATAAATATTGATCTTACCTCCATTTGAAGGCTGTACTTTAAGATATTCCTTTTTTTTAACTTCAACACAGTGTAACAAAACACTCAAATGAATCACTTAAATCAAGTTGAAGAATATCTAAACCTTTCTTATTATGGACGTATAAAGGGAAATTGAGGTGGATTTTCAGTTTGGTCACTTTATCACCATCAATAGAGGTCTATAATTACCATATTTAGAAATAATTACCTGTTAGAAAGTCAGCTTCTTTACAGGATTAGCAGGGCATGAAAACACTATATAAAGGAAAGAAAAGCTGCAAAATAGTATTTCAGTACCAAGTATTCTCATAACAACATGAAGACTTTCATCTCTACTGGCCTTGTCTTGGCTCTTGCCTCTGTTGTGTCTGCTGTCCCTGCTCTTACTGCTAAGCTTACATGCCCAGGTAAACAATCATTCCTTGCAGAGAAGCATCCGAGAAATCCTTGGACATTCATCAGAACAATGCAACTCATTCTTATTATTTTCTAGCCAATGTCATGTCCTGCAGCAACGCCAACGTTGACTCTTGCTGTTCTCCCAAAAACGGTCTCGTTGTCCTTGTTCAGCAATGGGTACAGGGCTTCGGTCCTGATGATGCCTTCACACTCCACGGTCTCTGGCCCGATACCTGCTCTGGTGGACAGACTGGTAACAACGGCTGTGACTCCAGTAGAATCTACAACACTGTTGGTTCCATTGTTCAGAATGGTAACCCCAGTCTCTACAATGACATGAACACCTACTGGCCTTCCTACAATGGCGACAACAACGTCTTCTGGTCTCACGAATGGAGCAAGCACGGCACCTGTGTGACTACCTTGAACCCTGCCTGCTTTGGCTCTGCCTACAAGAAGTACAGTGAAATGTACACTTACTTCCAGACTGCCTTGGACCTCCGTAGCCAGTACGATCTCTACCAGGCTTTGTCTAGTGCTGGTATCACCCCCGGTGATTCATATGATGTTGATGATATGTCCAATGCTATCTCCAACGCCTATGGTATTGTTCCCAAGATCTCCTGTACTCGCGGTACTTTGAATGAAATCTGGCTCTACTTCAATGTCCAGGGTACCAGCACCTACATCGGTACTGATTCCCAGGACTCTTCATGCTCTGGCCAGATCTTCTTCCCCAACAAATAAGACATGCATACCCTCTATCTAATTATTAGTGGTTGGTGCTGTTTATTTCAAGTACATCATAAAACCACGCTGTACTATTTATGTTCTAATAAATAATCATTGTATCTATTTACTTTATCCTGTGTCTGACTATTCTTAATGAAAGAATGATATTTCCATAGACATTTTAATAGAGTAGATTGAAGGGTAACATTTATATAAACAAACATAAATAGACATGTAACTACACTCCTGCCCCTGTCAATGCCACTGTCTGTGCTTCTCTTTTCCTCTAAACCTCTAAATAACACACCCACACATACACACATGCACAGAGAAAAGAGAAAGGAAGTCTACACATTCATGCTGTTGATAGGAGGTCTTGCTGTAGGTGCCACTCTAGTGACTGCACCAAAGAAAGAAGTCGAAGTAGCCATAGTAGTCGACAGAGACTCATTCCTTGTCACCGGCCTTGCGGCAGATCTTGTCATGGAAAACATGTTTTTATCAATACCAGTCTCTCCATCCCAGTCCTGGACTGTAATCAAGGGAAGATGCTCTGTAGACTCCATAGAACCACCCAAGACTATTTTGAGCTTGGGACCCATGGCACGATAACTCC
Source organism: Spinellus fusiger (assembly GCA_025094145.1). Taxonomy (NCBI): domain Eukaryota; kingdom Fungi; phylum Mucoromycota; class Mucoromycetes; order Mucorales; family Phycomycetaceae; genus Spinellus; species Spinellus fusiger. The sequence continues at coordinate 536,546 of JALLLS010000002.1, read as the reverse complement.
CTGAGCTTGATGTAGAACACTGGGAACCACTGTCGATGCCTGTCAGGGGAGCGGCGGACACTGGTATGGGACTCTCATTAGGATTGCCATCCAACTGAAATGTATCAAGGTCCTCCAGCATGTCTTCCCCCTGCTCTGCCAAGGCATGGCTCAGATCAGAGGCCAAGACAGCCTTATTGGGCGGTGATTCCAGAATCTGCTCCCAGTCATCAAAGGGTGAGCCAGGTGGTGATATTAAGAAGTTGCGTTTGAGCTCAGGCACTTGAAGTCGGCTTGAGACTGGATCTGGATGGATTGGATTATGCTATAGACACATCTATTAGCCCACACTCTACCTACGCCTATTAGAAGAAAGAGAGAGTGTATGTATGTAGGATGGAAGGTGGTTTACCTGTCCATAATACAGTCGAAGCTCAAAGCTATTCTCTAGTAGATATGAGTCGGGTGGCTGTCCAAAGACAAGTGTGTGTGGAGTGTCACTGTCTGTTTCCTTGTGCCAGGCAACAGTTTCTCGGTCCATTGTTTTCTTGGCTTGCATGGCATGGGCTGTACTTTCATAGACAACCATAATACGTCCAAACCCCTTCATTACAATAAACTGAGACAAGGAACCAAATTCCTCAAACTTGACTTTTAATGACTTTAATGAAGAGTCACATTTCATTAGACATTTTGGGATATCAGGCAGTAGAAGTGTATTGGTAGCAATGGAATGGGTTAAAGTGATGAGGTTCATGTCAATGGCCATAGTAAAAAGAGTTGTAGGTCCGATACGCACAGAAAAGGCAGGGAAGAAAGTTGTACCTGTACTGCTGTCATGCCATTGCTATATTTTGCATGTCACAACTCCGAGTTGATTATGACTGCTAAATATCTATGAGTTTAAAAGATAGCAGGATATGCCATTGAAGTTGTGACCAAATACTGTAGAATGCCACTGAATTGAACACTCACGCATTAAGCTATGGAGACTACATCCATAACCACAAGCCTAGTCGGTACTAACGAACACACACACACACATCCATCTATTTGCTATATACTTTTTTCTTTTTCTAGACACATACTAAGAACATTTCATTTACAAAGGGTACATCTTTTTTTATTAGAGTGATAGACAGCCAATGATTTAATCCTTGAGCTTCTTGGTACCACGGAGCAAACCAGTACGACGGGCAGCAATAAGACCGACTTTTTGACCAGCGGAAGAGTCGCGGGCAACAGTAGAAGCGTGACCAATGTGCTGATGGTTACCACCACCGTGAGGATGGTCGACGGGGTTCATGGCAACACCACGGGTCTTGGGCCAGCTGTTACGCTTGACTCTGTACTTGTGGTAAGCACGACCAGCCTTCAACATAGGCTTGTCAATACGTCCACCACCAGCAACAATACCAATAGCGGCACGGGAAGTAGAAGGAATGATCTTCTTGGCACCAGAGGGCAAACGGATACGGGTCTTGCCATCATCACCGTGACCAATGACAGTCACATAGTTACCAGAGGTACGGGCAAGAGCTCCACGGTCACCAACTTTCTCTTCGACATTGCAGACAATGGTACCTTCGGGGACGGAGGCGAGAGGAAGAATGTTGCCGACATTGAGAGAGGCCTTCTTACCGCAGTAGACGAACTGGCCGGTGTACATGCCTTCGGTGGCAATGAAGGTCTCGACGTTGATCTTGTACTTGTAGGGATCACGGAAAGCGATCTTGGCAAGGGGAGCACCACGTCCGGGATCGTGAACAATCTCCTTGACAATACCACGGATATAACCATGACGTTCAGCAAAGTCGAACACTCTCAACTTGGCAGCACCTTTGCGACCAACGGTGTGGGACTTGAAGATGCTTCCAGCACCTTTTCTTTGAGCACGAATGACACGACCCATGGCTAGTTACTGCTGTGCATCCATACAGAGTGTGGAGTGTAGGTGTCAATGTGGAGATGAGGGCGTATCGATGTCCATAGTATAAAGAGACAAGCCAGCAGAAATAGGGAGAGGAAGAGAAAGAAGGATGGGTTAGCTATTCATTCATTTACGTATCCACACATCCATCCATCCATCCATCTTTAGACTGGCTGTTTTAGCCACTCTTATGGACTGATGTCTTCTTTCATCTTCTAGGCACTCTCTACTGACCTACTAGTGGAAAAAGAGGGTTTCTATAGCTTGCCCTGATGCTATTTGTTTTGAGCTGTCGGACTGACGGACATTCAAAAACATTGTGGGTTAATGTGATGTGTTTGAAAACACCAAGACAGCAGCAGCAGCAGCAATCCATCTTGTAAGTGAAAAGAAAAGAAAAGAATGATAATGATAATGATAATGATAATGATAATGATAATGATAATGATAATGAAAATTATGGAAATGGCAGTGGTCATTATAAAACTATAGGGAATTACATCTATATTTCTATTATTTGTATTTATACTCTGTCATTTCCCTGTCATTTCTCTGTCATCTCTTCAGTGTAAAGTGCAATCATCAAAAGAGTGATATTTATTAATAATAAATAACTATCAATGCTATTCCTATATACTGCCATTAGACCCTTTCTTCTTAGCATTTAGAATACGCTTTGTCTTTTTGTGTGTGTAGATATTCGTTGCATAAACAATCAGCTTATCATAGTGGTCTTGCATCTCGAACTCTTGACAGTACTTTTGTACGGCTTCATTGATCTCTTGGTTCTAGCATAAAAATTTAGAGTGAGTGGATGCAGGGTGGTTTAACATATCATAGAATGATCGTATAGATCTCTTTACCTCATAAAGCCGGAGAGTTTGTCTACCAAATTTAATAGTCTCTACTTCAACTTTGACGAGAAGCTTTCCATAGTCCTTGGATGGAGAGACTTCTTCAGGGAGTTGTACTGAAAGTGTGGTAGGAGTGTGTGGGTGTTCTTTTTGTGGCGGTTTTTCCAATGGAGGAGGAGATAATACTTCTTGATTAGAAGCACTGAGGACTGGGTAGTCGGGGGTTGTGGACATTGCTGTGGTGTTGGAGTCAGAAGGGGTAGGATCCGTGGCAGTGGCAGCAATAGGGGCAGCAATATTAGTCGTGAGCATTAAAGGCTGAGGTGTCACTGGATTGTATATATCAAACAAGGGTCCTGTACTAGACATTGGAGGCACTGGGCTTTCTACATTCTTCTCCCAGTCCGAAGTGTCTACTAAACTCTGTGGTTCTAAGGTGTCTTCGAGGGATGGAGAAAAGGTGGGAGTGTCTTTGAAAGACTCATAAAAGGATATATCACGCCAATGAGATTGAGCAGGCTTTGGGTTGATGGAAGCAATGTCTGCAAAGAGATCCACCTCAGGAGAGGCTAATACACTGTCGCTAGTATCAATGAGTTGTTCTGATGAAGTGTATGTGCTGGCTGCTTCTGCTTCTGTTGCTGGTAATGTCTCCAATGCTACCTCTGCTTCTGCTTCGAATGCAGCTGTCTCTTGTTCTTGTGAGGGCTGTTGAATGTGAGAAGGAAGGAACTCAGGCACAAGGCTAGACAGATGAGATACTGAGGTGCTTTCTGGCACTGCTATCCCCATAGAAAACCCATTCCAAGCACTGGATAATGTAGTAGTGGTAGCAGTGATAGTGGACCCTTTGTCCACAGACACCACAGAAGAAGAAGCCTCAGGTTGGCTTATGACTATACATAAAAGAATACACTTAGTCCATCTTCTTAGTGCACTATATATTTATATCTATATTTAATTTACTTGCCTTCATTTCCACTCCATCCTTCGTCGCTTGTCAGTCCAAACCGGGATAATCCATTCTCTTGCTGGGGAATTTCAACGCATGCTTGTGATCGTAGTTGGCGCCATTTCTGCATAGATTGCCACTCATTGTTGCCTGGATGCTTAGGAGGCTCAGCCATTCTGGCCTTGGGCTCCTCATGGACTTTGGAGAGAACCAAAGGGGAGCCTGTTCTCAAGATCAATCCATCATCCTCATCCATGTCCACACTTCCATCAGAACTAAGATTTGTCTCGCGTGATTTACGATACAGTGGAATATCCTTTATAGAGACCTCAGGCATTTGTTCTGAGAAGGATAAGGTGCTACTCCTTTTTTCTACCATAGTATCTGTCTTTTCCTCTATCAAGGACTTCAATGACTCAGCACTGGGTCTGTCCTCCACGGCTTTATTCAGGGTGTCCTTGTTCGTCTTTTCATGCCAGTGGAGATGAGCTTGAGATCCCTCAGCAATGTCGGCTGTTATGTCAAAGGTCGCAGGTCTATCCAGGGCAGAGTGTTTGATAGGCGCAGGTTTCAATGTGGGATTTCTTGAAGGACCTGGTGTCGATGGATGTGGCATATGGCGTGGTGTGGTTTTTGCTTTCCAGGAGATGTCCTCATTGCCTCCCCAACCACCAAGTGATGCTGCCTCCTTGCCTTTTTTCAGCTCCCTCTCTTCTTTATATCCTTGGGGTAATCTATAAACAGTGGAAAATGAATCATTAGCAGAGAAAGGAGTCAAGGGTGATAGTTTTGCACGGTTAACATAGGCATCTGTAATGGAGGTGTCTGTGTTGGCCTTGGACCATAATGCAGGTGTACCAGGACGGTAGGGTGATTTTAGACCATAGATGCGTGAGGCACTTTTTGTTTCTAGTATTGTTATTATTGTTATTATTTACTGAGTCTTTCTCATGCTGCTTTCATAGAATTCACACACTTACTCAACTCACTTGGCCTTGACTGTATTGATGGTGTCCTTGTAGGAAGTTCAGGTGCAGGAGGATCTCGACTCTCTTCCTGTTCAGTGCAATGAATAGCCACAGATCAGTATTAGTGGTATGCCTATTTTTCTTTTCTTTTCTTTTCTTTTCTTTTCTCTACTCTTTCTCTTACTTCTACTTCATCCAGGATAGTTTCCAGTGCATTTAAAGTAATATCCAACTTCAAGGCCAATTGAGACACATCGGCACTTGTGAGTACTCTTTCTTTTGGAAAAGTCCTCAACAATGTCTGCTGCGAAATATCTATCTCTGCCAGTCGCTCCATCTCCATCCTACCAAAGACGACTGTCTCTTCTGTACAGCTGTCAGGAATATAATGTGAAAATGCCTTGACTACTTGAGGATATCCCTCCATGACCAGCTTTTGTAAACCATGGCGAACACCCACTATGCATATTTGATAAACATCTCTAGGTGTCATTTCACCACATCTCACAATAATGATTTCTCTCAAAGATGTACTCACTGTCAATGCTTGCAGTGTGACTGTAGTGATGTGAGGACAGTGTTCAATGTCTAGGGTGGATAGATAGGGCAAGGACTGACATGCCCTTTTCAGTCCACTGTCTGTTATCAACCCATTAGAAATGCCCAGTGTTTGTAGATGAGGTGCTGCCGTTGTCAGATAATGAAGCCGACTATTCTCAATGGTCACATTTTCAACCAATAAGGTGTGGAGAGATAGGTGCTGTGGGTCATTAGCAAGAGGGAACAGTTCTGCAGCTGTGGGCTCATCTAAGGCTCGTATTTCCAGATGAGCGAGGGATGGACAGTGTTGGAGAATCACTCGGATGGAAGAAAATGAACACCTTCTGACCCCATCCAAGCAGAGTCGAGTCAATTGAGGGAAAGAATGGACAATGCACTCCATCTGCTTCAGTCTAAACCTCCCTAAGCCTGTCAGTGTCAATTCCTTGATGGATCCATGTCCAGTGGAGAAGAAATAAAAGGTTTCCTTTGTGGCGGCTTCCATGGAGAATTGCAGGTGTGTCAGTTTGTGGCAGCGAGACTTGAGGGTGTTTATAAAGGCAGCTGTCATTGGGAATGCTCCGTCCAATGTGAGAGAGACAAGACGGGGTAAGAAGCTGATCATTTGGAAGGGTTCTTGGCTCCCTGTGTTGTGGCCAATAATACAAAAGGAGTGCAAATCCACAAGAATGGCTGCCAGTTGTTCAAGGTGGGATGTTTCTATCTGTCGGCCATATACTGTCAGGCTCTTGAGTCTTTCACAGAGACGAGCAATACTAATGATACCGTTGGGATCAGCCAGAAACAGGTCCTTTAAATTGTGGCGTGACAATGCACTACGGGCAATAGGTCTAAAGAGGGTGTTGTAGTGTATGTCTGGTAAACACAGTTTAAGGTGACGCACAGACAAGGCAGAACGCTTTGACGTTCGAATAGCACGGTGAAATAGCTTAAATGCCTGGGGATTGCGTATTTCGGGTGTCTCCCATAAAACACTCGTGGCTGAGGTGCTCCATAGGGGGTTGATAAAACAGGCGACATAGCGATCGTGTTGTGTAGGCAAGTATCGGCAAATACGCTCTACAATCGAGTGAGGCAAGTCCATAAACCCATGACTTTTTGTGTCAATGTCAAAAAGCCATGACTCGTTGGAGATATATGTCATTTCTCTTATACAACTGTAGTGTAGAAAAAGAAAAGAGAATACAACAGAAGAGTAAAAAAGAGGAGTGTGGGTGGGGCAAGGAAAAACACTGTTATTTATTGCTTGTTTCCGTTTTTTTTGTAAGTTCTGTTCCTGGAAAAGGACCGTTAAAGTGACAAGGGGATTTCCACAAGTCCTATTTTCTCTTTATTATTTCTTTGATTTGGGACATTGAGATTTTATGATTTTATGATTTTGGTATTTTGGTATTTTGGTATTTCATTATTTCATTATTTCATTATATCATTATATCATTATATCATTATTTCACCATATCACCATATCACCATATCAACAATGGTATCCTTATTCAACAGAACAGTAGAACAGTATTTTGTAACATATATTTATATATAATCATATTTATAGGCGGGTCTATCGGTAATACAGGGTCCAATAACATGCAAATAGGGTTCAAACTAGTTTTTTTTTTTTTTGAATATCCATTAAAATAGTGGTCGAGTGGAAAGGTGAGTCAAGAAGTGTGTGGTGAAAGTAAACAAAAAACAACCGTCCATTTTTTTACATACATTCATACACCCACACATACACTGAAACACATACATAAGGGAAGCACAAAGGGAATAATAGTAAAATAATAATAATAAATATAAAAAAAAAGAAAAAGAAAAAGAGTTATCAAGCAGAGTTGGGCTGTTGTGTGCGGCTCTGTTCAGCTGTAGAAAGAACAGACAAAATAAAGTTCTGTTGTTCAGCATCAAGATCTTTGGTAAGAAGAGTGTAGGAAGCAGTATTGGTTTGCTGTAGTCCTCTGAAGGATTCTTCAAAGCGTACATAAGGATCCACTTCATCCAAGGGTGATTCAAACAATATCTCTTCCTCCATGTCTTCTTCATAGTCATCAATCTCGGAATCATTGGCATGAGAAGAGGCTTGTTGGGAGAGATATTCAAGGTATTCATTGTCTTCATCAGGAACATCATCATCTAATGACAGTGAACATGGAAAATAAGCCAGCCATCCACTCTATGCATGCAAAAGACAACATACCTTCATTGAGCTCGTCTTCTTCACCACTGAGTGCATCGTCAAGTGCATTCAACTCGTCGTCATCATCATACAGGCCATCTTCTTCAAATCCATTGCCATACAAGTTCTCGATGCCCTGTCGGTTTTCAATGGCTTTGGGGAGAGTGCGGAAGACGTTGATCATAGCAGCCAACACCTGGGACCATCCAGCCTGTAAAGAAGCAGGCATTTGTTCAGAGGGAAGATCAAGGAGAGAACAGAGAGCAACAATCACAAGCTTCTTGTCATGCACACGAGTGAACTTGTCCAATGTATTGAACCACAGGGTAAAGAAGCCTTGAGTCCATTGGTTCTCTTCAAGCAGATGAAGAGTCAAGACAGGATTGTAGTAGAGACAGTTGATGACTACCTCAATACAATGTACCTTGAACTCCATGGTTTTCATTGATCCAGTGAAGATGTATTGGAACGCCAGGTTCAAGAATGGAGCAACACACTGTTCTCATATAAGTCCTGTGGATTCCTTTTTTCTTTCTTTCTTTCTACTACTACAGTCTATTTATATAAATAAAATAAAAAATAAAAAAGAACACTTACTCTATCCACATGGCCACGGCAGTTCAAGAGAACAGACTCCATCAGCTTACAGGCACAGACACGATCGGCTTCTCCTAAATGATCACTCTTCATCACAGTATCAATGATATCAAACATCATCTGCTGCACACTCTCATTGCTGATAAAGACATCTCTGCCATAAGAAATGTAATTGTCCAAGGGAGGCAGCATAGCATCCATATAGTCAATAGTAGATGCCTTGAATGCCTTGTAAATCAACTCAAACACACCCCACATGGTAGGCGTTACTCTCTTGGCGGAAAAGGTGCACGAGTCAATGATCTCAAAAATATCATCAAACAGATCCAAGATGTGATTGTTGAGAGTATAAGTAAGCACAGGCAAAAGAGCATTCTCCAACTGCTGGAGCATATCAGGATTGCTCTCCAGACTAAGGATCAGCGTTCCCATGGTCTTCAGCACTCCCATGGCCGCCATGGTCTTCTCACTCATAGCATCAATGTCCCCTGTGAAGGGCTGATCATCATCCTCAATAGCAGCATTGCTGGACTGGGTAACATCCTCCATAATACGCAAAAAGGTATCCCGCAGCTGGGTACACAGCTGAACAGCAAACGGCGTCAATTGCTCAGCAAACACTTCGACAAACTCCTCCATCACACTAGCAAGGGTATCAATGTCAATCTCGTTGGTTAGACTCAGGAGTTCCTGCATGATAAAGGGCAAGTGCTGGACAATGGCTTCACAAACACTCTCATGACGAATCATGGGCTGCAATGCAAGAGCGGCCTGGACTCTGACAGGAAGCTCACTGTCCTTTAAGCAGTCCAGAACACTCTGGTACAGGAGAGCAAGGTTCTGAGGATTGGCAAAGTTGAGGTCACTGAATTGGCGTGCCATGTCACAAGCACGGGCACGTAAGAAGGGGAATTGGCTCTTGAATTCAGGAAAGACGTGGGTGACAAAGAAGGGCTCCATCATGGTGGCTACGGGCGACTTCTTTTTGAGGATCTCATGGGCCAAACAACTGATCATACACAAGGCACCATCTTTTTCACGTCCGTTCTTTTGTGCATCGGGTGTCTCGAGGTATCGGTTGAGGACAGTGTTGATGAAGTTTAGGATAGTCATAAAGGTATGTTTTTTACGATCGCGTGCTAATACCACAAGGAAGTTGATGGCGTGGGTCTGAGAGGACTCCATGTCTTCAAAGGGATCTACTTTCTTATGGACGTATTCTACAGGATCATCTGTCCATAGTTCTTCATCGTGAGGAGAAAAGCACAGTTGAGGGAAGATGAAGTGGGCCAGTAAGGTTTCAATGTGAGGTTTGATGATTAACCAGGTTGTCTTGTGCTTTACACTAAGGAAGAGATAGAGTCAGTTACGGTTCTTTTCTTCTTCATCATCATCTTCTTCACAGTAAAGAAGAAGAAAAGACATATGTATGTCTGTTTGTTTGTTTGTTTGTTTGTTTGTTTGTTTGTTTGTCTGTTTGTTTGTTTGTCTGTTTTACCTGTCATCAAAGAAGCATGCAATCAAGCCAAGACACTTTGTAGAAATCCAAATCTCCTTCTTAATCCATCCTTCAATCTGTTTCAAATAGGCCTGAAGAATGTTGGGTGCAAAATTGGCAGCAAAACTCTTTGCGAATCCCATGTATTTGGAAGCACTGGGAGGCAGCATGCTGGGGTTTCCGTATTTGTTGAACAATCGGTTAAGACAGTGGAAGGCCCACTTTTTTGTTTTCCACCAAGGGTATTTTTCCCGTTCTTCGGGATCTGTAGGGAGCACTTCCAATGGAATCTGCTTGTCCACCAACTGAAGAAAAAGAGTACCCCATGCAACAAGAGAAGAAGGGTCTTGGAGACTCTTTGGTAATTCTGTCTACTCTCCCCTTTTCTCATTAATGGTCCAGAAACACACCACAGAAGAAAATAGAAAAATAGAAAAATAGAAATGGGTGGAGGAGGGGGGCTTACCCGAATAACACTGTGGTAGATCTTCAAGACAAGTTTCAGCATTTCGGCAGCTTCCAAACTATCATTTCCAAGCAGGTTGTTGCCGATGCTCAGAATACCAGGAAAGGTCAGCTTTACAATGTCTTTTAAAGGATCACGACGCTCCATGGATTTCCATCTAATCAATGCCACAAACAAAACATCAACAGCGTTCTGTTGCTTTAGTCTACTGCGGAAGAAAGAGAAGGAGAGATTACTTACTGGTAGACTTTGATGACCTCACGCAAAGCCAACAATCCAACATAGACAAGACGTACATCAGAAGAAGCAAGAAAGTGTTCCAACTCATTGACAAATTCAAGCCATTGTTCAGGGAAGTCGTTGGTGAGGATGGTTTGCAAGGTAGAGGTGAGTTGAACCTTGACAGCATTGGGTGCAGTGACAAGGGCCTGCAATAAAGAGCACTTGACAATACGTCTGTCTTCTTCGTTGATGGGTGCTACTGTTTGGGTAGTGCGGTCCCAGGCCTTGTTCATTCTGTTCTTGAAGTAGATAGCAGCTAGTGGGTGTTGTTATGGAAACAAGAAGGGTGTAGGATTAGGATCCAGTACCTTTTCCTGTTCTATTTAAAACAAGAACAAGAAATCTTACCTGCTTGGCGTGCACCCAACTCAAGGGACTCGGAAGCAAGAATCTGCAATACAGTAGGCAAGAATCCATTATGGGACTCTATCTAAAAGAAAAACACGAGAGTATTAAGACACCCACCAAGACTGTTGTGTATGTATTCCTACAAGAACAAGACAACAACAAAACTTACATTTCTTAGGCTTAGTTCTGCCTGTTTATGTACACTAGGATCGGGTTGATAAGTTGCTACAAATAGCTGATAGACTGTATTTTGGTCCATGATAGGAACAAGACAAACACGAAATAGAACAAAGAGGCCACGAAACCCTTTTCTTTTTTTTTTCTTTCTTTCTGTACAATAAGTGGAAAGTAGGCAGGTAAGTTTGACAATCCACTAGAGTTTGATTTCTCTTTCTTTTCTTTATTTTCCTTTATAAAAAAAAAGGGCAGAAAAAAAAAGAGCAAAAAAAAAGGGTGAAAAAGAATGGTCAAAAAGTCAAATAAAAATTTTTTATTTCTCTTCCTTCTTTCCCCATGGGCTAAAAAAAAAGGATGAACATGAAAAATAGCAGTAATCATTCTGGGATTAAAGCGGAGTGGCCTGTGTACAGTCTTTTTACTGTCTTTGGGGTTGCTGTTGCTAGGCATCCTTTAATGAGGATGGATGGCTTCAAGACGAGAAGATCTGCGCAGAGAAACAGTATTATTTTCTACTTCTCTAGTATGGTACAATCGAGTAAGATAGCGCTGGGGTGGTGGTGGTGGTGGTCGCAATTGTGCTCGTGGCTGCAGTTGTAGTCGTTGCTAGGAAGGGACAGAGTACAATGCAATGAATCAGTCTCTTTCTCATGGTGCAAGGGGAAAGAAAAGGTTACTTGTAAACAGAACATGTCTATAGTGGAGGGAATATTACCTTGTGTGGAAGTGGGGGGCGAGGCAAGGGCTGATTTGGAAGAGACTGTGCGTGGGACTGTAGGCGGGACTGTGAATGGACCTGCGAGTGAGTCTGTGGATGAGTCTGTGGATGGGACTGTGGATGGGACTGTGGATGGGACTGTGGATCAGTGGCTCTACTTTCTTCTTTTTGAGGAGAGGCGGAGTGTGGGTGGGGAGATGCTTTTGCCGATTTCTGTGAAACACGACCTGAGGCATCTTCCACAGAAGTGGGTGAAAGAGAAGAGACCCCTTCACTAGAAACACAGTGGCTGTGAGAATTCATACTGTGTGAGTTGCTTGGGGTATATTCTTCATGCCACTGTGCTACTGGAATAAGAGTGTATTTTATACTCTCATCAGTCACTAAACCATGCTGTAGAGAAGAATTTACTGCAAATGGTACTTGTGTTTCATTTGAAAAGGGAAGGGTTGGTGCCTCAGAAAAAGAATAGTTTATGCTTGAGTTAGACTCTATCCAATCACAGCTGTCCATTACTGAATCTGTTTGTTTGTTTTTTACAGCAGGTATGAATAGGCCAATGCATTGAATAGAACTGAATAGAACCCACCTTCTGTTACAGATCTGGAGACAGAAGTGGCACGAAGGTACTCAAAGTCCTCCTCAGATGGAATGTCTGGACACAATTAACATGGACAGATAGAGAGATAGATAGATAGATAAAACAAAAGACCTCTTCTATTCTCCCTTGAACTTACTTTGGTTGTAGGATGTGTGATCCGAGTGAGTTTCAGCATTATCAAGAGTATAATAGGTATAAACAGTATGACCCAGGGGCATACAAGTAACAGGCTCTGATACTCTTGTATAGGCAATTATCTGAGGTTGTGTAGTAGGTGATGTGCGTGTATAGGTGGTACCGCATAGTTGTAGACTCTCTGTCAATTGCAGTGGATTTCTCCACAACGAAGCACCCAGTTGCATGTCTAGCATGCAGTTCCTGGTGTTCTCCTTTACAAAAAGAGGGAGCGAAGGATTAGGTAGACTAGGATCAGAAGACATGTTGAGTCACCAAAGTGAGAATAAAGTAGAAAAAATAAAAGAGAATATTTTTATCTTGTTTATTAGTGGAAATTCTCATTTGATGTAGTGCGTATAGATTCAGTGATATCTACTATGGTATACTTTGTCTTTTTTTTTTTTGTCTTTTTTTCTCTTTTTTTTAAATAATAATAATACCAATGGTGCCTATTTAATTATTTTCTTATGTCTATGCTACTCATACATTCAAATATACATACAAATATACATACAAATATACACTCATTGAATAAGAGATTATCCTAAAAGACAGTGTACAGTTCTCTTGCAAAGTACTATTTTTTGTGTTAATAGATAAATAATTAAAACACGCAGCAAACCTGTTGAATTCAAGTCTTCTTCATTGGAGATGGAAATTTATCACTTTTTTGCTGTTGAACATAATCAATAGAGATAGATAGATACAAAGGAGGTGACTGCACTCTACACTACTCTTTATCTTTGCATGCAACTCTCCATTGCAAAAGAACAAAGGTCAAGGTGAGAAAGGTGTGGATCTAGTACAGTTCTACATCTCATCACGTGCTGTAAAGAAAAGAAGAAAGAAGATAAGAAATGGAAATAACATCTTGATAGAAAGATAGATGATCCCGAGTCTTGGGATTTACCACAACGTCGGGTTTGTGGTGATGATATGTAGTGATAAAGTGGATTGCAGTGGACTCACTAGGATGTTGGGAAAAAGGTACAGTGGATTTGAATTCATTCATGTGTAGGGTGGGTTCCACTGCGATGGAGTGCATCGATGGGCAAAAGAAGAGAGAATCGTGACCATGTAGGAACAATCAATAGCAATGTTTTGTATAGAAATAAATAAATAGGTAAGATGGTCTGTAGAAGCCCTATTATCAACAAATTAGTCTTTATGCTAACAGTTAATCACACTAGACAAATAAGTAGTGAATTATATTCCCTCGCCCCCTTGTTTTTCTCTCTTTCTATTTTCAATGACTATGTGTATGTAGATGCTTTATAGATGCTATTCTATGAGATGAAAAGGTCATTCTTGGTACATGTGATCAAGTTTATTTCTTGTAGTGTCTCTATGCACAGAGTCTATCAGGTAGAATGGCATTCTGCAGGACAGACCATAAAAAGGTAAAAACAGCAACCAGTGTATGTCATTGATGGTGATATTAAGTCACAACATCCGTCTATCGATTCAGTAGGGACGAGACTATACACACACCCAGGCCATCCTAATTAAGCCAATTGGTTTTGATATGTACATAGTCTTGGCATTCATGTTATTCATCGTAACTAACATAAAGTAAGCACTAGGGATCTACCCCATTGCTTTGATTTACTAGTGTAAAGAATGAAGGAAGAAAAGTAAGGGGAAGGAGAAGGAGAAGGAGGGAGGATGTCATTTTAGTCAACGACAAAATAGGGAACCCTTGGCCTATTTCGATGCGTATCTCTCTCATCATGTCTTACAATGATGTACCCATAGAGTCAAAATTAATAGGCGGGTTCCCAAGTAATGTAGACACTACCGTCTCAATAGAATGACGTCAAAGAGAATGAAATACAGGTTACAGCATTCATCATGGTGGGTTCTGATAGAAAATTGGATTCTCAGGTAGGACAGCATAAGAGAGAATAAAAGACTATGAAACCGTCTTTGCCGTGAATCTCTTGCATGCACGACGGTTGGCATGGGGAGTAACATTATTTTTTCTCTTTTTTCTGTTCTTTGTTCTTCTATTCCCTCTGCTGGGGAGATTAGTAAAGGGGAAAATTTGTCTTTTAGCCTTGTTCATATGTAGTTATTATTATTTACTCAATTGATACAGTTCATATCTATTCTATTATCACCAGTGTGTCTATAGAAATAAAATAAAGGCGGTCACTAGAATTGGGTGGCATGTTAAAAGGCGATGTAGAAAGAGACAGTGATTTACTTATTTATTTATGCCATGCATAAATTATTGACATGAGTGTCTCCTGAAATACATGTGTTTTAAATCTGATCGTCTTTACTATGGTCTTATTCTTTTTCTTTTCTGGGTTCTAGGGTCAATATGGATAGTACAATATCATTGATTCTGCTTATTCTGTGTGTAGCAAGACAAGCACCATTGTTAAAGACGATCGGTCCTATTTATTTATATTATTACTCTTTATTAATTATTGGGTAGAAACAAAGATAATCTGCCAACACTGAAAATAAGTAAAAAGATGGAATCCAATAGTAAGTGACACTTTTTAAGGAAAAAAGAAAAAGAAAATATATCTACCAGCAAATAACATACTCGCTTCTATAGGCTATTTTTCTTCTCTTTCCCTGACTTTAGAAATAAAGGGAAAATGCACCTCTATGACTCCAGCTTATGTGAAATAATAATAACATATATAAAATAATGTGATTTTTGTGCTTGGTACTTAAGGATAAAAACAAAAGAGTACTATAAGAGAAAAAAAGGTCTTTTACATGAAGGTTTTAAACAACAAGAGGGCATAAATGAAATCAAAATAACAAAATAAAAATGAATAACAGCTAACAGCTAACAAATAAAAATAAAAATATAAAAATAAAATAAAAAAATAAAATAAAAAAATAAAAAATAAAAAATAAAAATAAAAATAAAACAGAAAACAGAAATGCATATATAAATAAATAAAGGCGTGGGCATAAGAACCAAAAATGAAACAAAGAAAAAGAGTGAAAGAGAGTACGTATTTAGAAATAAAAGCTTGATTCCAAATCGATTCATCAATAAGTAAGTCAAAGAAGAAGTGAGAATTCAGTTCAATCAAAAGTAATAGAGCAATTGCTTGGTATCAAATCCTAATGGGTTGGTGGGAGGTGCATGTAAAGAAGGGCATGCATCATCAGACTCTATCATGGTGTGTCCTACGCTATGAGTGTCTGAAAAGATGAGAGAAGCATGGTTTAGAGATATTGATGGGTCTTCCACTGGATGACTGGGAGGAAACCCGGCAGATATATAGTTTGGAGTAAAATCAGCATAATGTACAGAAGGTGTAGACTGCATAAAGTGTTCTGACGAGGTGGTGGAAGGGGAGCAGGACAAAGGCGAAATGCTGCCTGACTGCTGACGATGAGATTGATATATAGGCACCGAGGGATAAGAGACTACATAACTGTTCATCATGTCTGCTGTGTACCCCATGTTGGAGGTTACAGGTTGACATGTGTTACAGCAAGAGTCAAAAGTGGACGCCATGGTAGCAGGCTCAGAATGCAGAACACCGCAGAGAGGATAAGCCTCAAAGGGAGTGGAACCTACAGCACCAAATTTAAAATGATCTTCAGGCATCTCAGTTTCTGCTACAGTGTATGGGTCCAGTAGTTGCTGTAGTGGTGTATTGTGAAGACAGTCGCTCTCAGAAGATGGGTAAGAGATGTTGCCTCTGTTATATTTCTCATATACACTTTCAGGCGTAGATCTGTGCATGCACTCGTCTGAATGAATGTCAAGATCAAGATCATTTGACATGTGATATCCTCTCTCCATTGTGTAGAATTGTTCGTGGGAAGTAGAGTCTATTGAAGCTCTAGGCATGCCAAGAGTGGGACTTTGGTTTCCATTGCGCTTTAATGTGCAAATAGGACAGCTACGAACAAATCGCGCAATGAGTTCTTTTGGGATCCAAGAATAACGCTGGCGTACCTAAAAGAATAAGAATAAAATAAGTATATTGCAGTGGTAATGTCAGTACTAGTACTAGTATTAGTATTATCTTTGTTGCGTAATGCAATAAAGTAAATTAATAATAATAGAAAAGAAAGAAAAAGAAAGAGATATCCTACCAAGACTGAGGTTTTATCTCTTCCACCATGACGAGACTCATTGTGTGCACATACAAGTATGGCATAGATATCTTCACGTACAGCCACAGGCTTGTTATCATGGTAGATAAAGTCAGTGCCACCAAAGGACACTAACTGGAACATTTTCTTGACCCAGAAACGGAATTGAGCAGTTGAGAGTGCGGTGTTTTTAGGCTGCTTCAAGACTTGAAGAATGAGCATATAGCGATCACGATCGATGAGAGCTTTATCGCGCTTTTTAGAGGATAAATTATTAAGATATTCCTGGATAATGTTTTCGATCTCTGAAACAGATGGGTACTGATCGTCATCATTATAAGGTGTGGATGTCACAGACAAGTGGTTGGAATCCACGGTAAATGGAATAGAGCATCCGTGTGACAGTGAGTTGGATTCGCAAGCGCAGATACTTGAGACTCTTTGTAAATGGTTTTTATCGGCTGAGTCAAAGGGAGCATAGACTGATTGAGATGCTTGTCGATCCAATACTACTGATTTGTACATTGGAGCCATGGAGAAATGTACAGCGATACAGATGGGATAGTATTACAATTAAAGACGAATGAAATTATCTCCAGTTTTGACACAGTGGAGAAGAAATAAAGATAAAACAAAAAAGATACGTGAAGATGAAGGGTAAAATAAAAATTATAACTGCAGAAATAGGAAAGAAGAGTGAATCTTTTTCTTTCTTTTTTCTTTTCTTTTTCTTTTTCTTTCCTTTTTTTATTTTAGTTTTTCTCTTCTTTTATTTTTATTTTTGAGGAGTGAACAAGGGCTACCCGAAAATGGGGATGAAAGAAGCAAAGAATAAAAGGGAGGCAAAAGGGATAATAATAAGAAAGTAGTGGACTCTACAAAATGGTAGAGAAATGTATATCTATAAAATAAAATAAAAAGAAACGAACGAGGAAAGGATTTGGCGGGAAAGATAAGTGTATAAATGAACAATGCATGTCTTCAAGATACATTTTATTATTTTCATATAAAACAGTAATACAAGTAACATTAAAACAATCTTGTAAACTTGATCATCATTGTATTTCCAGGCAAAATGATGAAATAAAGTGTTAATAAAGTATACTGTCACTTTTGTATTCGACACAATTATAAAGATAAGCGTACAAACACATCCATGTGTATGCATAAAGGAAGATCCTATGCAGCTATGTTTTGTACATGACTTGCCTGATCATGGAATCACTTGCACTTGCTCATCCCCAATCGCTAAGCATAAGGATCCTTTATAGAGTAAACTGGATTTATTATGCAGGCTTAAATTTCTATTACTTTATAAGCTATCTGTATCAGAAAGTGTATCAGAAGGTGCATCAAATAATATAAATGTATGGATAAGATATTAGTCAATAGATAGCATCCTTTAAATGTCTATGGATCCACCTATCTTTCTGTGTGTTTGTTTGTCTGTGTGTCTGTCTGTCATAGCATATATATGTACATGTACATGTATTTATATTTGTATTTGTATTTGTATTTGTATTTGTATTTGTATTTGTATTTGTATTTGTATTTGTATTTGTATTTATATTTATATTTATATTTATATGCTCATCCACCCACATAGCTACTTACTTACTTACTTACTTACTTATCTACTTACTTATCTACCTACTTATCTACTTACTTATCTACCTACTTATCTATCTACCTACTTACTTACTTACCTACATGTGTATATGTATAAACAAGTGTGAGTAAATAAGTAAGTCCATGCCAATGTCTATGAAATTGGAAAGTGATATACACTGAAATGGTATCATCATGTTTGTCCTGATTCTCCTCGACCCTTATACCTTTCTTATATGTATATTTTCACCTTTTAATGCATCCTGTCTATGCATCTATAAAAGTGTATCTTCTATAGCCTTCTTAATCAAGACTCGATCTAAGCCTAGACTAAATGGATAGAACGGATGTTAATCACAAGAAGAGACTAAACATAGGACGATCGATGAATTCTCGTGATTGTCTCCAGTATGTTCGCAACTACTAAAAGAAGAAAAAGCGGGCTGGTTCCATAAGCACTGTAAACTAAAGCATCCGAGAAAACAATTATGTCTTTTGTTGTACTCCCTCGAGTGTAGGACGCATTTATGTTTTTTTTTTCTTTTCAAAATAGGCTCCTCATCTTACCTTTGTTTTTTCCAGACATCTATACACAATCTCTCTTTACTTCAGATACACCTCCTCATCCTCCCCTTTTATTATTATTATATATCCCCCTCCAATGTATTCATCTACTCATGGACTGATAGACTCATTGACCCGTTCATCTGGCTACTGTAGCACTGCAATCTACTACACTCAATATCAACATAAATCTCCATGTATCCACCAGTTCACAGCCTCACTTGTGTTGGGACATACTATTGTCTTTATTTATTTTGACCCCTTTTTATATGACATGTCGATTAATGATTTCTCCTCTGCTTCTTCCTTTGTCTCTCCTCTTCTCCTCTTCTCCTCTTCTCCTCTCTCTCTATGTCCTCTGTCTCTACCCTACTCTCCTTTTCTTCTATTATCTCTATTGTGCTTATTTCATTAGTGTTGCTGTAGGTACAACTTTTTAAAGCCTATCATGCTCATGCCGATCAATCACTACAATGTACTTTTTTTGGCGTTTACACACTTGCTTTATTTGGCTTTTTCATTCTAGAAGAACAAAGTATGTGCCTTACTTTATATTTGCATGACGGTCCGTGCGACACTTGCGATATCAATCTTTTACTTTGCGATGATATATTTTGGTTCTATTTTTATTATCAATGCTTAATAACTAAATAACTAAATAAGATGAAATGGGCCTACATTTGTACATTAAATAGTATGTATCTTTTTATTTTATAAACACACAAAAAAGAGGGGTGTCTGTGGGGATGAGGAGAGAGATGGTATGTAAAAAACAGAGGCGGGAAACAGTATCTTTGCTTATGTATAAATTGGTTGAGAGAGAAGAGAAGAAAAAAAAAGAATAACTCCACCCTAATACCATGAAGAGCACTGATAGCACTAATGACACTAATGTGTACTAATGACACTAGTATTCACACTGATATCAGTCATCATAAGATTAGTGCAATGGACTAGAGCATCTTTAATTGGAATACACCACATGTCGGTTCCACTGTTCTTTGCTACAGACAGCCAACAGATCAAGGTAGTCTTGGTGGGTTAGGATTATAGTTTCGACTGCCTGTGTTCATGAGGGTAATGCATAAGGAAGCACTGGTCAATATATATATATATATTCCTTTTGTGGTATGGATTGATTCGAATAGACCTCACTATTGATTCATGCACATGTAGGTGTATGTCTATATTTATCACTTTATCACTTTTATATGTCAATCCGATCCACTACTTGTTTTCATCTTTTTACAATAGGATACATATATACATACATATACATATATACGTGCTGTCATTGTTACTATACTATCTATGAAAATAATCAAATGATAAAAGCATCTCCATACATCAATAAGCAGGCACCACTGGTCTTATCATCTTAATACTGTCATCTTCCCTCACACATCCTCTCCTTCCACACATCTTCCTTACTTTCCAATACGTCCCTTGAATATAACCCACACTATATATATCTCCTCATAGGAGGTTTGGCATGGCTACCCACGGATGGGTGTTTGTTGGTGTTGTTTTTGATTATTATGTTTTGTTTTTTACTGATCTCAAAAAGTAGCATCAAACCATCTATACTTTTAAGCAGAGACGAGTCTTGCGTGCCAACTGACGGGCATTCAAACGGACCACCTTCTTATCATCAGCCTTGGGGACAGCCTCTTCCTTCTCAGTGAGGATGACCTCAATGTGGGATGGAGATGTCATGTAAGGGTTGATTCTACCGTGAGCACGGAAGGTTCTGCGACGGTGCTTGGGTGCCTGGTTGACAATGACGCTGGAGATGTACAATTCCTCAACGTTCAATCCCTTGGACTCAGCATTGGACTCGGCATTCTTCAAGAGGTCAGTGACGAACTTGACAGACTTGACGGGCCAGCGTCCCTGAGTGGTACCGAACTCCTTGGCCTGAGCAGTGCGACCCACACCACCGTTGAAACGACGGAAGGGAATGGCTTGCTTGTGCTCAGTGACGTTGTTCAAGTAGCTGTAAGCCTTGGAGAGCTTAAGACCCTGGATAGCCACGGCAACTTCGTGGGTGTTCTTGAAGTGAACGCGCAAGTAGGAGCCTCTGGACTTGGCAGCTGGGGAAAATAATATGTTTTGTTTTAGAACAAGACATGGAGAAGAACAAAAAAAAAGGGGGGGGAGAATAAACGAGGAGGAAAGAAATAACACCAAAGACAAGCAATAGTGTAAACAACAGGTCTATTGACTTACCCTTGGCGGGGTTGACGGGTGTAGCAGCGTATCTAACCATTATCACTCAGCAGTCTTTTGAGGTACATAGTATGCATAGTATGCATAGTGTCAGGGAATATCAGGGTGTTGGCGAAGTGTTGACAAGGTGTTGACATGGCATTAGGTAATGATGAGTGGTATAGACAAGTAGATAAAATGTTGCGTTAGTTCCCATAGTACTTTAAGAGTATTTATTTACAACTAGAAGATATCTATCCATTCTCCTTATGGTAAAAATAGGATCTTCTGCCTTTTGAATGAATCCATCCCAAATACACTTTATCCAAATGGATGAATAGATTGATGATCTTTTAAGAATGATGTTCTCCTGTAATGACTATGGATACGTACGCACTGTCGAGGAGAGAAGGAGCTTTAATGGCCATTTTGCTCGTATCTAAAAGACGTGCTCGGTCCACCAATGAAAAGACAAAGATTCTTACTCTATCTTTTTCTCTCGCTCTCTCGGACCTTACTACAAATAGTCCGGCTGCCATGTCGGACAATTTGTATGTTCAACAGAGGATAGAGGGGCACTATAGACATGAACATAAACATAAACATGGAGACAAAAGTCTTTAATTAAAAAGATATATTTTTCTCTTGTAAAAAAAAACATGGATAAAGGCCTCATTCTTCTATATTCTTTAATTAAATACAATGGCCTGAGTGATTTAATGTCTATATTATGTAATGAACAAGTAAGGATATACAGAGTAACTCTACACGCAGACATGCACATCCTCAAACATTTAAAGGGGTGTTGGTTTCAATAATAAATAAATAAAATTAATAATAATAATAATAATAATATAAAGAGTGATATGTCAATTATAGAATTACATGGTCCATTCAACACTAAGTCATTTTATGGCATATCTTCCAGTGCTTAGTATTCTTGTTTTATTTATTTACATTTATTCATTCATTTATTTATTTATTTATTTATTTATTTATTATTTTGGATAGTTAGGCCTACTTTGTAGTACTATGGACTAAGGAACTCAAATATTAAGTCTGTTTCTTATTTAAGGTTGTGGAGAGATCGACAAGAAATTATAGTTCAAAGTATTTTATTTGGCGGGTGTTGTATGCTAATCATGCATTAAGTCTATTGGCCACCCTACAATCACTTAAGAAATAGATATACTGTATATGAAAAACATCAAATACAAGAGCAGAAAGAAAAGGTATTGGGAAAAGCTAACAAAGAGATAGGAAAGAACAGATAGTCTTCTGAAAAATAAAGGGACGCTACATAAAAGTAGGCGGACACACAAAACAAGTATTGTAAAGGAAATACATGTCAATAAAGAAATTTAAAATATCAGAAAGATAGGTCTTCTTGTTGTAATGAATACTATAAAAGCACTTTCAACGACACCAAGTCTGGGAGTATAATTACATAAACTATGTTAAAAGCTTTTGAATCTGCTAGACAGACAGGTAGTGTGTGATAAAGAGACGATGGGAAGAAATTAAAGAGGAAAGACTGGGGGAGGATTGAATACTAAGGACTTGATGGAAAAACGTCTTTAGTGTTCTATGGCGAAGTCATTCATTATGTCCAGCGTTATTATCATCTGTCTTAATAAACAGACCAGCAGCTGATGGTTCTACCCCAAAGTCTGAAGTAGACGTGGCTTGATCAATGGCTTGCAGAAGCATTAACCAATCGGGCCAAACATTTTGTCATTTTACAATACTTAACCGCATGCTGCAAGAAATTTAGGCAGTGGTCAGTAGGGTATGCATTCTCTTGAGGTTCAGGAACAAGGGAAAAAAAGGGAGCAAAGGTCGTTCATGATCAACCAAAGGATACTCTAGGAAATGGGCCCTACAGGAAAATACTGTGGGTCTAGGTACTTTTTTAAGCACAAGACCATGAGTATAACATAAATATATAGTATTCTATCTGTGCTATTTCGAAGAAAAATAAATGTAGCTTCATAAATAATGGAAAAAAGAAAACATTTAATATTTAGTTTTGATTTACACCACTGAAGAAAATTACAGGGGCAGATCTCTTTAAACAGATTTGTTATGAATAAATATATTTAGTTCTTTTTGGGGGAATCCTTTAGGATTTTAATAAATGTGTAACTTATTCTTGTCCGATTGACTGACAAGACAGATATCTTTGTTAATACACCACTTTTAATTACTTTCTTATTTTCTTAAATGAGTATTGCATTCCTATGATGATTGCTAAAATAAGTGCAAAACCCGAACAATACTTTCTATTGCTATGATACTATGATACTATGACACTTTTGATGTGAAAAACCTGATGAACAGCACGAACAAAGACTAAGCATCCGACAGGCTAATGAAATAGTTTTCAGTAAGCATAAAACATATCCACTAAAAACATGCTTAGCAAAGTAGTTGCAAGAAGTTTGAACAAATTTTAGTTTATATTCCCTTGCTCTAATTTTATATTTATTTCATGTATACCCTCTACAACATTAGTTTACTGGCAATGTTTATAAAAGCAATCTATTAAACAACTGATACTTCCATTCTACCGATTGGTTTAAATTCATATCAAGAGTTCATAAATGCTTTTTGTATGAAAGTCCATAAAGTTATAGTATACAAATATAATGTAAATATAAACCTTATTACTACTGTCTTGACATTTCATTGATGATGATGGTTATTATTATTATTTAACAATTACTGTACAATGCCTACAGTGATCATTCACTTGAATTCATTTTTTTTGTTAGTATTGTTTTATACCAAAAACATCCATGTTCTTGGCTTTTCTAGGTCTCTTTGCTTTATGCACTGTATATTGATTTTTCTTCATTCTTATATTAAGGGCATACGCTCTCTCTTTTCCTGTTTGTCTTATAAAAATATCCCAAGGTGGCCAATAGATCCAATATTCAGCTAACATACAACAGCTCCATATGACATACTCTAAAATGTATTCTACATACATGCCAGCAGACGTTTTTAATCTTTAAGATGCCTTACTGTCGTTACGCCGAAGAACAACACATTTCCTGAAGAAAAAAAAATACAGTGAAAATTGTTGCCTTTTTAGAATAGCTTAAATAACAAATCGAATAAGTTGTCACTTTGCCTAGTAACATAGGGTTAGTCATTAATATTTAACGGCTTAGCTAATGTTAATCAAGAGCATTTTATAAGAGTACTATATTCTACTTAATAAAGGCACTGAGCTTTAATAGAAGAAAAGAGATGAATAGAACTCTCAAGAATCTATCATTTCCGAAAAGTAATATCGCATTCACTTGTCACATCTGCGTATATATTGTATTGTAAATATTTATGAAACGCGACATTAATTTTTGGAAGTAGTGTCTATACACTATAAAATAGCCTATTTTTACTTGGCCTTGAGTGTATAAATATATCCATTGCTCATTTGATAGTAGATTGAGTCATTATGGTCTGCTGGTTAGGTTGTACTGCTGACTATGTACTAATACACTGCTTTGATAGAATAAGAGCTCCAGGCTATCAATCATATATAAGATCAAAGAGTAGTGTGATCAATAAGATGAACTATCCTGTGTTTAACTTGCATCTTATAAACACTACATTTATATGGACTCATAAAGGTAGCTAAAGAGAATTGATTTCAACACACTGCTGCTTTACGCACCAACAGAACAATGACAGATCTATTTTAATAAAACCATTAAAAAAAGTATTATATTTATATATAAATATATATTCCAAGAATACACTTTGATCGTATTTATTGTATTGCCTCTTTTGCAACGGCACGTCATTTTATTATGTTATGATACGCCTAACCATTTTTTATTCCAGATTTTACTCTTTGGTCTATAAGGAAAAAAAAACTAAACAGGAAAAAGTTGGTTTGATGCTAGTGTCAAACTTGGTCATATTATTGGCTATAGGTTTGACTTTTTTTTTATATTTCTTACGAGAATCAATTCAAATGATGTGTTCTCAGCATCATTTATTCCTATCAAATATATAGAAATATATCTCAGACTTAAAATATATAAATATATAACACTAATCACTAGTCGTACAATGATATCTATATTGATATTCTTAACACATATACTCAAGGTAATATTTAAAAGACTCGATTCAAACATCAAATAGCATTGGTGTCTTTACTATCTGTTTCTATGCCCACAATATCAACTTTTTACTGTTAAGGCTTGAAAGATTGTTGAAAAAGACAAACAATATTTTATTCCCAAAATAAGCAAAATAAACTCTTTGTAAGGGAGCAGTGCTCGTTTTTATTGTGAGTTCACTATATAAGGAAATATCACAACTCTTGTTTTTGTGTTTATCTATTTTCTAGTTGTTTTTGGGGTCATTTATGTTTTATAATGTAATAGTAAGCTGTTCAAGTCCAACTCAGCTTGCAGCTTGGAAATCAAACGATCTGCCGTCATCAAAACATGGTCAGGGTTAAAAGAAATGGTGTAAAAAATAGACCTAGTGATGTCTCCAGATAGCGAGCATCACACAGTTAAAGAGAAAGACAGCGGGAAGATCGGGATAACATGGAATAGGAAAAAGTAAAATAAATACTATATTTGATGATTCAAATAAAGAGGGCTACTTTCAACCAATAAAAAATATTTCTGTAAATTAGAGTACCTATGTTTTTATTTTTTCTTTGTTTTACAAGAGATCTCTTGGTCTATTTGTATGAATAGAATAATAGAATAGAATTATTATTATTATTTTATATATAACTACTGAAAATCCACTTTTGAAGAATGGCCAATACCTCCTTTTCACTGGCTAATGAATTCTCTACACACTTTCTTGAACAAGTATGTTAATCCTAATTATATACCCAATAGCGTTCTTTGAGTGAATCATCTTCAAGATAGATAGATAAGCTGTTGCGGATATAGCTATACGTGCTCAGTCAATGACCAAAATGTTAAGATAAGCACAATAAAATACTACTGCTTCAGATTGATGTACAGAAATGATTCCAACTACTTGTATTTATTTGGAAAGCTCTTTCATCAATAAAGAGTAGATATGTATGCTGACATTGAACAAGGTCGCCTGAAATCTATACAGCACAACCAAGACACACTGAGAAGAGATATACTAAGTGGTGTATTGGATAGATCTTTTGAAGATAGTATAAGAGCACAACAGCCTGTGTTAGAATGTTTACCTTTTGGTGGTGATTGAAGCCAAGTTATTCTATCTGTAGTAACAATTAGAGTAGAATAAAATAATAGAAGAATGACAAAAAAGTTGAATAAAAAAGAGCAGAGTGAATCGTACATTGACTAACCAAATACCTTTGGGTTTAAAAAGTCATTGAAGATACTACTATATTAACGTATGATAAATAGTAGCTGACACTCCAATATTATTATTAAAAAGTATTTATTTCCTCATTATTATTGTATTTCTATCTATTTTCTTTAAACTAGAAATGTTATACAGTCAACAAAATACAACATGCTTATAAAATCAACCTAGGGCTCTTACATGTATTTGATTTTTATAGAAGACTAATGAAGAGCCTGTAATAAGTTCTTCATATGTGAATCCTACGAGAATAATGACAGTCAAAATATCTTTAAATGATACTAGTTGAAGATCTGATCCACAATATCAACGCTATCCTATATCACACGTATACATTCTCAAAGCACATCTTGATCTATCTACTCAAAAGTGAATATGGATCTGTTTTGAATGAGTTTATAGCCAAAGATTCTTTCCGTGAGTTGCTTTTATTGCTTGTTAATAAGCAAATTAGAGATAGTAGTGCTTCTGGTAAAACAAGACTCACACTCAAATTATATCAAATAAGAAAGAAAATCAACTCACTGAAAGATGAATACTGTCAATATTCTTCATACACTCCAATCAAACTAATCAATGCTCAACAAGTATCTATCTATGAAAGCACAAAGATACACATATCCTAAATATTTAATAATAATAAAAAAGAGCTATATAGACAATAAGTTTGATCTTTGGGATCATGTAATCAATCTAAAATCAAAGATGTTCAAAAATCAAGGTATAGATAGGTCAATGAGATGTCAAGATACATAGAAACCGATGGTGTGACAGTGTCGGTAGTCAAGCAATATTTCATGTCGAGACGTTCCTCGGGTGGTGGTCGCAAAACACCTATTGATAAAGATCACATTGAATCTATTGAAGAGCTATCTTAAGCTACATTAGAAGAAACAAAAGACAAAAATTCATCCTTCTCTCTCTCTTCAAATAGGTGTTCAAACCAAAATTGTATAAAAGACAAGACATTGAAGCTTTGGAACCGTGATCTAGCTGGTACATTATACCTCAGACATAGTCTGTTATCTCAAAGGGAAAATGGCACCTGCCCAGAGCACTTTTTTAGATACAATAAAAGAAAGTATGACACAAATGATACAATTAGAACCAATAAAAGAGAATAAATAAATTATTCTTTTGCTGTGAAAGACCTATACTCTTCTCTCTTTACTTAGTAAGTTTGAGTCTATAAAAGTGTTTTTTCTGTGATAGTTACATTACTTAACAGTGCAGCTGCTATAGTGTGTTTATGGAACATTCAAGATAATCTATCACTCTTATATATTTTTACTGAATAGAGTTTGCTCTGTTATATATTTAACACATTACAACTAAAAGAGAAAGACTGCAAGATAACATTGTAGTTTACTTATGCTTCTAGTCTTTATTAGCTTGAACGAAAATTAGTAGAGACGATGCATCACTACTACTTCTTTCAGTGAACAGACCCACGAGAAATAATATTCTTTTTTTGTACGAATCCAGAAACTAAATTCCAGATCTATAAAAACTCTGTCTTAATCCCGTGAATTGAGGTATATTTTCTATAGAACTCAATACTTGCGCACTTATTGATAACCTACAAACGACATTGATGCTTTTCAACACAACACTGATAAACCTTTTTGTGTTATGATTTACTTGCTTGGCAGCTGCGCTTTTTATTTTCATTATTCTATCTGATTCTGATTACATAATACTACTACCAATAGAAGGTTTACAGCAGAAAATAGCTAAAATGTAGAAAACAAAATTAAGAACACAAAGCCATAAATACACACGCACTTTGCCGATGGTAACATTATCAATTACTTTTGGTCGCACTGTGTGCCCTTTGGATTGGAAAATAAGAAGATAGTATAGTTTATGTAATGACACATATTCCGTGATGCATAATCTTTATGAAATCTGTTTGTAAACACTTTTATAAAGTGCTACAAAAAAACTTCAAGAGTTTATATGCTTTGGGTTAAAGGACAAAGGATTGGTCTAAGATGAGATACAAGAAAGCCTTATTTATTTTAAAAGTCTCGAGCGCCTTTTTATTGTCTCACTATCTTTAAGGCTCATATTTTATGGGCTCCTCGGACATGGACTTCAAACCTTCAGTCAATCAATAATGTATGTTTTTTTTTTGGAAGTAAAAGAATATTTTTACTGGCAATATAATATTGATTAAAGGATATACATGGGAATATATCAATATCTATTTTATGTTTTCATAGTTTGTGTCTATTCTATATTCTCATATTCTTCATTCAAATTAAATTCCTTCATAAAAGATATTATAAACCGGTATTAGATCTCCAATCAGTGTATTCACCATCAATAACAGTGCTATTGATAATAAATCATAAAATGGACATTAAAACTTTGATCTATAGCCACTTTATCAACTGTCTTGCTAAAGAACCCGTCTATGAATTGTAAATAGTATTTTATATTGTTTGGGAGTCGATGTTTATACCCTGGGATTAGTATATCAGTATTCATCGAAAGAGAGAGGGAGAGAGAGAATGCTATTGATAGAGCTGTTTCTTCAGTGTACTGTTTGATTTAGTTTAGCACAGATCAAAGTTACTTTGGCCGTCCAGTGTTTGTTCTCAGAATCCATCATAAAACAATTCATACCACCATTGATTTGAATACAAGAGTATGACAGTGATGGCATGAGTAGGCATTCTATCTATGGAAAAATTTTATTCAACTGTTATTTTTGATTTATGAACCGTTGAAATTTACGGGAACTTGGAAATACACAAGGTTAATCCTACTTGGATAATAGTATCTCATTCCGCTTTAGTTTATTAACATTGGCATAAACAAACGAAGCATTTTTATTATTATTTAAAATAGGGTACAGGAGTGATTTATGTCTTGTGTGCCATTCATTTCAATGTAGTCTCATCCTGAAAAGGATAATAAACAATAACCAAATAATTTTCTTATATCAAATCCACTAGTTACTATGTTATAAAATTTTACTAACTTACGAAATATAAAACAACTCTATTGACTGTGGTATGATGTTTATTCTCACTAATTTTTTTGAATGAGGAAAGAAGAGTATCTTGCATATACTAGAACAAGTACTTTCTATATTACCAAAAACACAAAAAAGGTAATATATTTATTTGTTTAACGTATTAAACATCATGTTTTTTTCTGGTGTTTAAGTCAGAATATAATACAGTATAACACTTTAGCATTGAATATGTTTAGACATTTTCTCTAGCTATACTATTTGTTTATTTTATCATGAGCACTATCTACATATCAAATAAACAATTTATTCAAATAAACAAAGACAAAGATAGGGCTATACAAAATCCTGCTTCTTATTTCAATGTACATAATTAAAATTTGAATAATTTGTATTAATGTCTGTTTTTTTTTCTTCGTAGGTTACTATTCTTTTTTTTCTTTTTTAATACAAACCCATATATCAAATGTTGGTGTCTCATTATTTTTGTGGTATGTCTGATGTCTTCACTATGGAAAACAGTTCTACATATCAAAATAACTACAATTTTCACCACTCACATATAATCTTTTCATTAAACCACTCAATTGGTATAAAATATGTAGATGTATTTGACAATCTCTTAAACTCTTCCCAAAAGTATTGAAAAAATATTTCTTAATAATCAATCGTTTAAACATCAAAGAAAAAAGATACTCAACTCATTTATTTTTCGGTGTAACTATAGCAACCATTTTAACACCAGAAGTTATTCTGAAAGTTACTCCCGATTTGTATTCATATTTGTACATACTCAAGTTAAAAAAGGATGATGAGAAAAATCACAAATTACTATTCACCAGGTATAAATATACATTTGTATTCTTTACATAGTCTTTTCCGTCTTTTCATTCACTTCTTCATTTTTTTTCTCTTTTTGTTGTACCTTTATTATTTTCCTGCTTTCTTTTACATATAAAGAAACCAACATTTATATATGGACAAAAGTGCCTCTTATTGATAAATTTCATACAGTTACTCGATTTTTATAAACTCTCGCCCAATGAGTTGGACTGACACTATTAATATATACATTGCCCAGTCATGGGTTGGCAGACACTTTCAACTCGAGGGTTCTGGTGCAAGACGAGAACGCAGAGACACTCGGTTCTCTACTGAAATCCGTGCTGGGTTGACTACTTTCTTTGCAATGGTATAGTGTAGTGTCTCGTCGTAAAGCGTATCCAATTCGTCCATTAATTTAATGACTTAGGCCTATATCATTTCAGTCAACGCCTCAATTATCAGTGACAGTGGCGGAACATGTGTATGTCAACCTACAGCAGCAGATCCCGTCTGTAATTTAGATGCTGACTACATGAGCTGTGTGTATGATATCAAACTGAGCATGATTGTGGGAACAAGTATTATTGCTATGATTTCTTCTGTTCTTATTGGAGTATTTGCAAATCTTCCTCTTGGTATGGCTCCTGGGTAAGAGGAATAGAAATACACAGACTTACAAGTGCTCTATACTTACAATCGTCCAACTATAGCATGGGTCTGAATGCATACTTTACTTACACTGTTGTGGGATTCCATGGCAGTGGAAATGTGACCTATGAAACCGCATTAGCTGCTGTATTTATCGAAGGCCTTATATTCTTTATTCTTTCTATTTTCGGTATTCGGCAGTGGCTGGCCCGTCTAATCCCTTTAAGTATTAAAGTTGCAATGGGATGTGGCATTGGTCTGTATTTGTGTTTCATTGGCCTACAAAGATCTGCTGGTATTGGCCTAGTGTCACTAGACACCGCCACCTTAGTAACTTTAGGTAAACAAAAAAAATGAAAGCAAGAAATATCACTGGTTCTACTACCTCTACTTGATACTGACACACAACATTGGACATATTCTAGGTGGATGCCCTAGTGAGGCTCTTAATGAAATGGGTGTATGCCAATGGGGACATATGGAGTCAGGAACTCTTTATATGGGTAAGTGGAAAAATAATAAATTCAGATTTAATCTTACATTGACATTAGGCATTCTCGGCTTACTTATTATGAGCATTCTTCTGATGTATCGTGTCAGAGGTGCTATCTTGATCTCTATTCTTTTCATTGCTATTACCTCATGGCCTAGAGTCAACAAGGTCACATACTTTCCTTATACCCCACAAGGAGATCTTATGTTTGACTATTTCAAAAAAGTGGTGACTTTACATGACATGAGTCAGTAAGTTTTTACTATTTCCTTGTTACACTATGTGTTTCTAATCATTCAACTTAGCATTATTGGGAATTTCAACTTCAACTTTGAAGGAAAAGATATTTGGATTGCTTTAATTACATTTCTTGTAAGTACACTCTAATTGAAAATCTCACTTTCCTACACTATATCTGTATTATGCTAAACTAAATCCATATCATCATTTGACTGTAGTACGTTGATATTCTTGACACCACTGGAACTATGTATTCTATGGCAAACTACGGTGGATTCACTGATAGAGTGGGTGATTTCGAACACTCCACAAACGCATTTATGTGTGACGCTTTAAGTATTAGCATTGGTGCTTGCTTCGGCAGCTCGCCTTGTACTGCCTATATTGAATCAGGCGCTGGTATTGCAGAAGGTGGTCGCACGGGTATTACGGCCATCACTATTGCCTTTTGCTTCTTTATCTCTATTTTCTTCTCTCCGATTTTTGCCAGTTTTCCTCCATGGTCCACAGGTCCAGCTCTTATTGTTGTTGGCTCCATGATGACTTCGGGTATTCGCAATATTAACTGGGATTATCCTGGAGATGCTATCCCCGCATTTATCACACTTACTGTTATGCCTTTCACCTACTCAATCGCATATGGTGTCATTGGTGGCATTATTTCTTACATTGTTATCAACGGATTTGTTTACCTGTTAGACAAAGCTTCCTTTGGATATATCCGTCCTGATTATTCCATGCGTGAAGACTGGTGGAGCTCTGTACTGGATCGTTCATTTGCGCCTCTTTGGATGCGATATATTGCTGCCAAAATACGAGGACAGCCATTTGATTGGTATCAGGATGAAGATGAGTTTGAAGAAAAAGAAGATGAAAGTATTAGACAAGAATCTCCTCCAAGTATACATATTTCCCCCGTTCAGAATCAATCTGTAAAGAGTGGATCAATTGTTCAAGAATACTCTTCAGAGAAAGATGGATCCCATAGACATCAGTTTTTTTAATCACATTATAGTACTTTAATTTATACACTCTAACTAAAAACTAATGCATAAAAGGCTTATTGTCATATTAAGCAAAAAAACTCTAAATGAGAGACTAAAAACATTATCTATTGTAAATTACACTTTTTCTTTGTATGAAAGTTAGTAACTTCGAATTTATTTACACGCTCAACTTATCAGGAGAGAGAAAAGTGAGAGAAACTCCAAACATTAACATAGTAAATTACACTAGATTAATCACCAAGAATATTTAACGGGTATAGTTTAATGCTTTTTTATGCCATTCAAACATTTAGACGTCATAGCACTCTGTGTAAGATGATGAAAACCCGAAGGATGGCAGATAATAAGCCATACCAAATACATGAGTGGAGAGGGTGGAAATGAAATGAAAGGAGACATGAAACTTCTGGTGATGGAGATAGGACTTTCAAAAGGCACTAATATCAGCAAAGGAATACAGGGTATCCAAAAGACAAACAATTTTCCGTGACAGCTCAAACTCTAAGGAAAGATGTTTAGAGCAGCTGTGAAAATCTTGGGGAGACGCATACAGTGATTATACTAGCATTGTATAGCTTTGCTAAAGTAGTTGAGGGAGTTCAGAAGAGAAAAGATCAGAAGAAGGGTGAGAACCGAGGATCTACTGGAGGGTGTATTTGACACGCACAACATTCGATGTCTATGCATATATGCCATTATGATTCAACCAATATCAGTTACTGTAAAGTAATGTAAATAGAAGAGTATGTTACATAAATTACATAAGAACACTGATAGCTAATGCTAATGCTAATACTGTGTGTATGTGTATTTTAAATAATAATAAATAAATAAAAACAGATAAAAATCAATCATATATGCTCTATATCTTTATTTGTCAATATAGCTTGACCAGAAAAGTTAGTAGAAATCAGTCTACATATTTGCAGTAATAATAAATCATCAGTGTTTTTCCTTTAATCTCGGACAAGGTTGCTTCTTTTTCACACAGACTCTACATATTCAATAGCCTTCGCTCTACTCCATATTCATTTTACTTCTCTGCATCCCACTACACTTGATAAACACTACAGCCTTTGGGATTCTTTCAGGAAGAAGTGTATAGTTTATATAGGTTTCCAATAAGCTCAATGGTCAGACCATTGGTTTGCCTTTTCTTGTTGATAATCATCATGTAATTAGACTCTAATTTTTGCTTATTTTCTGTAGATTGGGTAAGAATGTGTGCTTTATTAATGGTAAAGTGACCCGACAGATGTAATCGATGGTTTCAAATTTCAGGCTATTTTTATACCAAAAATAATAAACACTATTCTTTCTTTCTTTAATAACAATTCTTTTTCTCTAATGTCTGACTCATCCAACACCGTGAACATATTCACCAAGACCCCCAAGATGTATGGGAAATAGACAAGCCTCGAGACTCGTTCAGCCATTCTCCATGAGGTGCTGAACATGAACAACACTCTGGCCGAGGCATCTTGTATGTTTAATGTTTCTCCCACCACTGTAGGGGATATTGTGAAACACTTCAAGAAGACGGGCTTGGTAGTACCTTCTCCCAAGAGTGGCCGACGAAGAAAGTTGGACAACAGGGCCCTCCGGTAGTTGAGAAGAGAAGAACAGTAGTCAGTAATTCTCACCAGACCAAAGAGGCCATTAGGTAAGCATGGCCATCAAGGTATCAGACAATACTCTGAAGAGGTACCTTGATGAGATCGGCTTTTACTCTTTCAGTCCAGTGGTGATGCCTCGTCTCACCAAGAAACATATGGAGGCAAGGCTCCAGTGGGCCCATAAGCACGTTGGTTGGACCCATGAGCAGCGGCAAGAGGCGCAAAAGTCATCAGGCAGCCTGGTACGGCCTTTGAGCCTAAGAATGTCCTAGAAATGGGGAAGTTTGGAGGAGGTGGGTGACAGTATGGGGCTGTTTCAGTGAGGAAGGTGTTGAGAGATGGATCGTAGTGGAGGGTAGGATACACTCCAACAAGTACATCAATGTCTTGGGAGAAGTCTACTGCCATGAACTCAAGTAATTCTCTTTCCTAAATCCTGGAGTTAGTTACCGCCTACAGGAGGACAATGCTAGACCCCATATGAGCAAGGAAACTTGTGAATAGAAGGCAGCAAAGAGTGTGGGAACTCTTCCTTACTGGTCCTCACAATACTGATCTCAATCCAATTGAGCATCTATGGTCCCATCTCAAGAAGGTTATTAGGAAGAAAAGGATGGTATATACCACCAAGGAGAAGTTGGAGGCAGCCCTGATGCTGGAATGGGGTAGAATATCTAAAGAATTGACAGACATCTTCATTGCCAGCATAGGGTGGGGATGCCAGGCTGTCATTGATGCCAAAGAATAATAGTGGTTATTAATTAACCTTCTAATAAAGCTTTTTTCTTGTATTATAAACACTCTTCTATGTATCTATTGAAAGTTTTATGTCTTTAGCTAATGAATTCATGAAGTTATAACACTATTAAGATAAAGCATGTATCTAAAAAAGGAAATCTACATTTAAAACTGTGATATAGCAGCAGCTATAGTGTGGATAGTTGATGACTGTGCCAAGATATAGACGGTGTTAAAAAGTTAATGAAATTAATAGCTATAGCTAACAACACAAGGAAACAGTGTATAAAAACCCCATCAATTGAATCGTAAATAAATATCGACCTTTTGTGTTTACGTTAAGTATCGTTGGGACCATTAAGAGAAGCAAGGATTGCTTAAAGAATAGTTGCCTCGTTACAAATTGTACTCAAATCGTGTCGTATCCCCGCCGCCATACCCCCTTGGTTTTCCTGTTTCTAAGTTTGTGTCAAAACTCTATTTTGCTGTCCCTGCTAGAGACCGAATACCTACCCATTCATCTCTCTGGTAGTCCTGACAATAACCCTAGTGCCCTATATTACAAAACCATCGATTAAATTTGTTGGGTCACTTTATCATTGGAGACCAAAAACTGGATGGGTCAATATGTAATTCCTAGTATTACCTCCTCTATCTTGTTCATTTGTATTTTCCTTAACACACAGGGCAAGTGAGAGTGTTTATAAAAGTAGGAAGAACAAGACTGAGCAAAGATGAATTCTATTGAGTGAAGAGTAGTTATTTATTTATACCTTTTGTGGGTGCTTATCCTTCAGTGACCTTCTACCTTGTGTTAGTCAATAATTAGTCCATGTCATGGCTTATTGATAAATGCAACCATATGAGAGAGAACCTAATTTAATAAAAACATTATGTTTATTATAAAACTTATACAATTCTAAATGATATATTATTTTCTAAACAACATTATTCTTTTTAAATTAGTTGTATTTTCAAAATTATTATTTCATTTAAAACATTTTCTATTCTATAATCAACATGTTTATTAATATTTATTGTAATAAAATAATATAAATGGTTATTATGAATATCTCTATGAGGAATTAATAGTATTTGACTATAAACCATAGGTTGGGTAATATATAGAATATTATTATAAACAATATATATTTGCAGATGAAAATTTTATTTATTTATGATGAAATTAAAATAATATTAGACGTTTATCTATGACTGGTATAGACACTCTACCTTATGGTAGACTATATAGGTAGAGCCTAATGGTTGGTTCATTGGACAAGCACTCTATTATAGAACCATCAGTTATTATTAGTCTTCAATTAATTGACTTTGATAAGTGTGAGGGACCACTGGGAACAGGTAGGCTGATGATGCTATATTTTGTGCAAATTGGACAGAAGATAGGGTATAGTATAGTCTGATAACAGATATCAAGGAGGGATTATTGCCATCAAATATATGTAGTATACAGTTTATCTTAGATTATATATTGTGATATTATCAAAAAAAAATATTATGTAAATAAATGTTGAATTTTATGTTATAATTTTATATCTAATAATACAATAATAATACGTCTGATATATTAAAAAAGGTTAAGATATAATGGAGTTATAGTAACATACCAAGAGAGTTAGTGATATACTAGACATTTCAGCAATACACTAATTTATAGGTATTTGTATTAGCTTATTTTTAAATTGAAAACCAAAATAACTATATTAAAAAGATGTATAATATATTCATTTAAAATACCTTGCATATTTCTGATAGCAATTATTCCTCAAGATGCAGATTTTATTATGACAATTGGATAATTATTTACTTATGTTTCTACACTACTATCTAATTTCTAAATGATAGATGCTAAGTGATAAAATAAAGAGTATATAAGGTATGGCATTGTTGTAATCATGAAGACAACGGTAGCAGTCACAGACTGATTAAGTTGTCTCCTTTTGTCATGAGCATGTCACTTGTTGGAATCCTTTCTGTTCCCAAAAAGAATTCCAGTTCGAATTCTTAATGTTGACTGAAATGAACAAGTGAACATTCTTCAAAAGAATAGAAAAGTAATTATTGCCTTTTATTACATAATGTTCAGTGTACTATACTGGCAATAACTGTTGGAATGAAAGAAGTCAAATAGTATAAATACTGCTAGAAAAGACTTCTAATAAAGATTATCTTTTTCTTCTTCTACCCTTCCCTCTTCTATATTTTTGGCCAAGCAAAGGCTTTCTCTTTCAGTACTACTCAAGATCATTTTATGGTGGAGAAGCTGCTCTTTCCCCATGCCTATACTATCTAATCCCTATATTTTCTCTCTATCAGTGTTTATCACTCCATTTTAAAACTCTTACCCCACAAATAACTCCTCTATCACAATGGCAAATTGTAATGACTAGTTTGTTCTTAGCAAATTATGAAAGTAATTTGGGCATCACCAATGGTCTTGTCCCAGACAAACTCATTAGTCTACCATTTGTCTCAACCATTATAAGTCTCTCTCCTCTCACTCTTATCTTTGTCTTGGCTTTTTGTAAATCAATAGATTTGTTTATTAAGTTATTTTAGAATTAGATTGCAGTATACAACATTTAGTATAAATACTCAACTTATTGTCATAATGAAAACAATATCCTGATATTTGTTCCCTTCTCATACTCTGTCCTTGTCTTCCCTTGTCTCCTACCATTGTTCTCCTACCTGCTTCTGATGCACAACACTTATTACCTCTGCTTCTTTCTCCTGTCCAACCCTGATCCTTACACAAATCCCACAGAAGAAACTTCCAAAGCCGCTATGATGACAAGTCTGCTGCAACAAATCCTCCTAGAGAATAGACTTGGAAATTTGTCTATATGTGCACCATACAACCCATCTGAAAGTATTAACAGTTGGCTCATCCAAGAGAATTGAAGTGTAAGCACCTAGGCATTGCTGATAGCCAGAAGGCATTACATATCTCTAGCTACCTGCCAGGTGAATTGGCCAAGTGGGTGGACCATACCCCATTAGCCAATGACTGGGAAACTCTGAAACCAGCTCTTCTCAAGAATTATGGAATTCCTGGAGAACAACACAAGCAGAGTGTGCAAAAACGCCTGGAAGCACTGTGACAAGGGAAACTGTCATCTCATTGTTTCATGATCCAGTTTGAGTCAATTATATCTGAATTTGACCCAAAGTATTCCCCAAGCACAGCCATGCTTTGCATGATCTACATTGAGGTCATGGCCCCCAAGGTCCATGCATTCATAATCAGCAACCTTTCTAAGGCAAAGACTTGGGTTGAGATTGCCAATGCTGCCATTGCTGTAGAAGAGTGCTTATCAATGAACCAAAATATTCTAGAAGACTCTTTTGCAAGACTGTCTCTGGGAGAAGATCCCACTCCTGCAACTATCTCTCTTGAGAAAGGACCTGAGCTCATGGAGATCAATGCATTCCAGAAGAAGAATAAAATGGTATGCACTGGTGTTGAAAGACTGCCACACTCCACAGGGAACCCACAGTACAGACCCCAACAACAGCCAGACTCTATGCATTGTTGGGCTGACAATGGTAAGCCCATCTGTGGGTACTGTAACAAAGAAGGACATCTGTCTAAGAAGTGTTGGTACTGCAAGGTGGTAAACCAAATGACTACACCAATGGTAGACAATTTAGGTTTCTCCAAGGGTCACATAGAGCTCTCTGACAATTATGCTGCACTCTCAATTGAGGACAATCCTCTGGCTGTTACACATATCAACAACATCCAGGTTCAAAAGAAGACAGGGACAGTACTAAAGATCAAATCAACTGTGCAAGGCCATTCTGTCCAAGCCCTCATAGACACAGGTGCAAATGTCTCTGCTGTAATAAGTGGCCTGGTAAAGGCCCTGGGGTTAACCCCTAACCAATCCAATGCCACCTCCTTTGTTAATGCAAATAACAAACCAACCACAACACACAGCACAGTGATACTAAAGGTCATCATTGGAAATACCACTGCTAGCCTGGAATGTCAAGTTGTTGAGTTGCTCTCACAACAACTGATCCTTGGTTACCTTGATCTTCACAAGCTCAATGCCCTCATAAATACAACTACACACAAAGTGTATATTCCCCAAGCAGCCACAAGACCAGCAAAGGCTGCCTCTGTCTGCACAGTAGTGTTGTTGCTGAAACTGCCTGCTCAACATCATGCATATGTAGACATCCAAGGACCACCTAACTTGGCTGCACTGGTGTCTACTCCACCCAACATGATGTTGGAAAAAATGGTTTTGGTTGCCTCTGGTTTGGTAAACTTTGATCAAAAAGGGATTGCCACTGTGAAGATCACAAACTTAGATACCAAAACCAAAAACATAAATAAAGGACAGTGTATTGCTATTTTTGAGTATTTGCCTTGTCCCTCAGGATTTATCCTAACAAACCACAAATCAACTAAGCCTTGACCAATACCACTCAGACACTTGGTAAAAACCTGGATTTCTCTTTGTGTCTGGGCCAAAGACTATCCTCCACAGAAAAGAATAAGATCCAGGGACTCCTGCAAGATTTCTCTAACTGTTTTGATTCCAAACCTACAACAGTTACCTCCTTGGTCTGGCATACAGTTGATACAGAAGGCTCTTGGCCTCTCTCACAGCCAACCATTGGGCCTCAGCTACAGAAAACAAGACAATTGATTTACTAATTGATGAAATGCTCCAACAGGGTATTGTCCAACCAAGTAACTCACCTTGGGCCTCACCTGTAGTCCTTGTTCCAAAACCTGATGGTTCTGCTTGGTTCTGTATAGACTACCAAAGGCTTAATGTGGTAACTCATAAAGATGTCTATCCATTACCCCAAATTGATGACACCCTTCATAGCCTAGGAAATGCCAAAGTCTTCTCAACTCTTGACCTCACCTCTAATTATTAGCAGGTTTGTTGTAATCATGAAGACAATGATGGCAGTCACAGACAAATTATTAAGTCATCTTTCTACAATGTAATTCATAGTTAAGACACCACATATTAAAGCCTACTGTACAGGTCATTATTATCAAGCATCCTAAAACAGTAATAGATTATTCTTAATAACACAGTCACCTGTCTATTTAGTATAAATCAACATGTCAAAATTGTTTTAATAAAAGTATCTTGTTTTTGAGTCTGATATTCTTTCTTGGAATTTAACAGGCATGAAGAAGAAGTGAGAAGAACAAAGGATTGTTGTGATAGAGTGATGAGGAGTGATCAAATATAAATTTTAATAAACATAGTCATCACAATAGTTTATTATTGTCCTGTTATAATATATAGATGATAGCAGCTCTTGTTAAGTGTCCAATGGCACACCAGGTTAAAAGGGGGATTTGTAGTTACAACCAATCAGTGAGATGATACAGAGATGTACTATGGTACTTGTATACATTCAAGCTTTCATAGAGAATTCTGGATGTCACAGAACAATACTCATGTTGATCAATTCATAAAGAACCTTTGGGTTGAAGTTGGAACACAACATCTTGAATCTGTATAAACAGACAAGATCCTATATGTACATTGTTGTTTCTTTTAATGCTATATTATGTAGCATAGGTGGTCAAATAAAGATAGCTAATGAAAAGTATTATATATTATCTCTCTTCTTTGTATATACCATCAGT
Source organism: Spinellus fusiger (assembly GCA_025094145.1). Classification (NCBI taxonomy): domain Eukaryota; kingdom Fungi; phylum Mucoromycota; class Mucoromycetes; order Mucorales; family Phycomycetaceae; genus Spinellus; species Spinellus fusiger. Next base: position 496,253 of record JALLLS010000002.1, on the reverse strand, counting down.
GCATAGCACTGTTCTGACATTTTGTTTAAACAACAAAACCATCTGTGCTAGACACTGTGCTATCAAATAGAGTAATACTATTGGCTGCACATGTCTTCTCTTTTTGGAACAAACATTATCCTGTGTAGATACACACAGATAATATAATATAATTAATAAGATAAATGCTAATGCAATATATTGTCTTGGCTTAACATGTTCACTATAAAGAGAACATAAAGACAAGACATGTATGTGCAGTTGTACACTGTAGAATTTAGTATAAATAATTAAGTGAATTCAATGAATAAACATTATCATCTATCTTTTCTTTTATTCTTCTTCTTTGATCTATGTGGGCTTCAGTCCAAACCAAGAACCACTAGATATTCCACTCTGCACATACCTCTGGGCTTAAAACTATTCTGTGCAAATTGGTAACCAACAAAAATGTTGCCACTATACTAAATGCTATGATTCCATTGGCCAGCACACTTTTCCTTATTGGACTCACATGGATTACTTCTTTTGGGTTTATTAAATAATCAAACAAACAGTATGTCTTGGATGAAGTCACACTCACCCTGAGTAGACTGAAGACAAGATGTACTTAGTCAATTGTATCATATGTAAATTAGTATAAATAAGCAACTATTTTGAATGAATAAAAAGCATCTTCTATCCTCTCTTTACCTATTTTTCTTTGATCTATGTGGGCTTCAGTCCAGACCTTGTTATTCTCAGTTTCCTCTTATTGCTGTCTCTACTTTTGGGCTTAGTATTATCCTGTCTAAATTGGTAACCAACAAAAAAAGAGATGCCCAGCTAGCTCAGGTTAAAGATTTTTTATTTTTAGGAGTATTTTCACAAGCTAGAAATAGTATAGTGACTCTGACAGACATATTAGGGAAGCATATTTTACATATAAGGATAGGAACATAGAATGAAAGGAAAGGAATTGAAATACAGACAAATTACTAAGACTAAGGCTTATTTGAAAGATAGAAAAGATTGCTTAATTAAGCCCATGAGGGCATCCTTCCACCTGCCAGCACCCCAAGACCAGACCAGCCAAACCAGGAACCACACCAGAAAGAAAATGGCATTAAACCCTTTTTGGGCATACAGAACATAAGGACTGCAAGGCAGCAGCTGCATGGGAGGGAAAAGGACAGGACACATGGTTGAAACTGCCAGCCAAGACCGCAAAACCAAAGGCAGTCACCCACCTTGCCAGAAAATTAGTAGGGGCTGGGATGCCTGTTTTAGAGCAGAAATTGTTCTTCCCTGGGATTTGAACCTGCAACCTCTGCAATGATTAGCAAATCTTACTACTAACTTGGCCAAGCCAAACATCCCAGCCCGGCTAGCTCAATCGGTAGAGCGTGAGACTCTTAATCTCAAGGTTGGGGGTTCGACCCCCCCGTTGGGCTTACTTTTCTTTTCTTCTATCATTTTATACTGCTATACTCAATTGAATTTAATAATAAAAATGCATTTTTTTTTCAAATATTATTTAACCAACACCACATTTGTGAAGAATATAAGACTGAACAAAGATAATTTTTATTAAGTGAAGAGTGGTTTATTATTTATACTTTTTGTGGGTGCTTATCCTTCAGTGGCATTCTACCTTTTGGTAGTTAATGATTAGTCCATGGCATAGCTTATTGATAGATGCAACCATATGGTTGGTGTAGATGATTTATCCTATGGTAGTTTACATAGGTGTAGCTTTATGGTTGGTTCATTGAATAAGCACACCATTATAGAGCCATCTATTATGTCTTCACTTTTAATTGCCTTTGATAGGTCTTATTTAATCCACTAAGGATTTATAGATGAAGGCAGCTCATTAAGTGTCCAATAATAATTTGAGCTTAGAAGGTTGATTTGTAGTTACAACCAATCAGTGAGATGATACAGAGATGTACTATGGTACTTGTGTGCACTCAAGCTTTCATAGAGAATTCTGGATGTCACAGCACACTACTCGTGTTGACTTATTCATAGAGAATCTTTGGATTGAAGTCAGAACACAACAAGAACATTTTGATTTTATCCTCAGAATATTTCCTTTTATATCCCAAAAATCTCCTGGTGTGTAGACAGTGGTACTCATTTTGCTCCTTTCATTGCCACAAACTGTGCAAAAGAAGCCAAAGACCTCTACCAGCTCATCACACCATCTGATAGTTCTGCTCACAATATAGCCATGGCACTCAGCAAGGCTTGTCCCTGTGCATGGTAACTCACAGGCACACTACCCACAAAGGTCACAATGGAAAACTTTGAAACTATGCTGAAGAAGTTTGAAGCCTTTGTGGCATTGACCCCCAGAGATTCTTCTCAATTCTAACCCAAGGAAGGTGTACCTCTAAAACAAGCCCAGGTGGTTACCTACCCCCTAGACCTACCATTCCATGTTCTTGTGAGGGCCCTAGCAGGTCTGCCTTGAGAATAAACAAACAGAAGGAAAGGGAGAGCCAATACACCAGCCTGGAGAAGCAGATTGTTGTAATCATGAAGACAATGGTAGCAGTCACAGACCAATTATTAAGTTGTCTCCTTTCTACAACATAATTCATAGTTAAGACACCACATATTAAAGTCTACTGTACAGGCCATTATTATCAAGTATCCTAAAATGGTAATAGATTATTCTCAATAACACAGTCACCTGTCTATTTATACTAAATAGACATGTCAAAATTGTTTTAATAAAAGTATCTTGTTCTTGAGTCTGATTAATTCCCTTTCAAATTTAACATTTTTTTTAATCCTATCTTTTTGATACTTTTTTTTATTACAAACCAACATGTTGTCCTTCTCTGGTCTTTCCCCCTTGTCTTCCTTTTCTGAGGTTTTGCTCAATGAGAGTGTCCAGCCTGTGTCCCCTGCTATTCTGTCTTTCCTCTTGGAAAGCATGGATTTTGAGTCTTCCCCTGTGTCCATGGTGGAGCACCCTGCATCTGTGTTGGAGTCCCCAGTGGTTTTGGTTGTGTGTCCTGCAAACAATGAGTGCAGTAGTCTGGTTTTGGCTAGCACTATTGTACATAGATTGTACATGGCCTTGGCCTCTAAAGTTGCAGCTCTGACAACAAAAGTTGCAAACAGGGTAGGAGTTGTATCTGAGACAGATCTCCTATTCCTTGAGTATGAGCAAGTGAAGAAGGACTTTCATGCTGTAGGTGCCATTTGGGAACAGCTAAAGCAGCATTCCCAGATTACCAGTGTCATTTTCTGACTTCAATCCAAAGATTCTCTATGAATAAGTCAACACGAGTAGTGTGCTGTGACATCCAGAATTCTCTATGAAAGCTTGAGTGCACACAAGTACCATAGTACATCTCTGTATCATCTCACTGATTGGTTGTAACTACAAATCAACCTTCTAAGCTCAAATTATTATTGGACACTTAATGAGCTGCCTTCATCTATAAATCCTTAGTGGATTAAATAAGACCTATCAAAGGCAATTAAAAGTGAAGACATAATAGATGGCTCTATAATGGTGTGCTTATTCAATGAACCAACCATAAAGCTACACCTATGTAAACTACCATAGGATAAATCATCTACACCAACCATATGGTTGCATCTATCAATAAGCTATGCCATGGACTAATCATTAACTACCAAAAGGTAGAATGCCACTGAAGGATAAGCACCCACAAAAAGTATAAATAATAAACCACTCTTCACTTAATAAAAATTATCTTTGTTCAGTCTTATATTCTTCACAAATGTGGTGTTGGTTAAATAATATTTGAAAAAAAAATGCATTTTTATTATTAAATTCAATTGAGTATAGCAGTATAAAATGATAGAAGAAAAGAAAAGTAAGCCCAACGGGGGGGTCGAACCCCCAACCTTGAGATTAAGAGTCTCACGCTCTACCGATTGAGCTAGCCGGGCTGGGATGTTTGGCTTGGCCAAGTTAGTAGTAAGATTTGCTAATCATTGCAGAGGTTGCAGGTTCAAATCCCAGGGAAGAACAATTTCTGCTCTAAAACAGGCATCCCAGCCCCTACTAATTTTCTGGCAAGGTGGGTGACTGCCTTTGGTTTTGCGGTCTTGGCTGGCAGTTTCAACCATGTGTCCTGTCCTTTTCCCTCCCATGCAGCTGCTGCCTTGCAGTCCTTATGTTCTGTATGCCCAAAAAGGGTTTAATGCCATTTTCTTTCTGGTGTGGTTCCTGGTTTGGCTGGTCTGGTCTTGGGGTGCTGGCAGGTGGAAGGATGCCCTCATGGGCTTAATTAAGCAATCTTTTCTATCTTTCAAATAAGCCTTAGTCTTAGTAATTTGTCTGTATTTCAATTCCTTTCCTTTCATTCTATGTTCCTATCCTTATATGTAAAATATGCTTCCCTAATATGTCTGTCAGAGTCACTATACTATTTCTAGCTTGTGAAAATACTCCTAAAAATAAAAAATCTTTAACCTGAGCTAGCTGGGCATCTCTTTTTTTGTTGGTTACCAATTTAGACAGGATAATACTAAGCCCAAAAGTAGAGACAGCAATAAGAGGAAACTGAGAATAACAAGGTCTGGACTGAAGCCCACATAGATCAAAGAAAAATAGGTAAAGAGAGGATAGAAGATGCTTTTTATTCATTCAAAATAGTTGCTTATTTATACTAATTTACATATGATACAATTGACTAAGTACATCTTGTCTTCAGTCTACTCAGGGTGAGTGTGACTTCATCCAAGACATACTGTTTGTTTGATTATTTAATAAACCCAAAAGAAGTAATCCATGTGAGTCCAATAAGGAAAAGTGTGCTGGCCAATGGAATCATAGCATTTAGTATAGTGGCAACATTTTTGTTGGTTACCAATTTGCACAGAATAGTTTTAAGCCCAGAGGTATGTGCAGAGTGGAATATCTAGTGGTTCTTGGTTTGGACTGAAGCCCACATAGATCAAAGAAGAAGAATAAAAGAAAAGATAGATGATAATGTTTATTCATTGAATTCACTTAATTATTTATACTAAATTCTACAGTGTACAACTGCACATACATGTCTTGTCTTTATGTTCTCTTTATAGTGAACATGTTAAGCCAAGACAATATATTGCATTAGCATTTATCTTATTAATTATATTATATTATCTGTGTGTATCTACACAGGATAATGTTTGTTCCAAAAAGAGAAGACATGTGCAGCCAATAGTATTACTCTATTTGATAGCACAGTGTCTAGCACAGATGGTTTTGTTGTTTAAACAAAATGTCAGAACAGTGCTATGCACTGATGGTATATACAAAGAAGAGAGATAATATATAATACTTTTCATTAGCTATCTTTATTTGACCACCTATGCTACATAATATAGCATTAAAAGAAACAACAATGTACATATAGGATCTTGTCTGTTTATACAGATTCAAGATGTTGTGTTCCAACTTCAACCCAAAGGTTCTTTATGAATTGATCAACATGAGTATTGTTCTGTGACATCCAGAATTCTCTATGAAAGCTTGAATGTATACAAGTACCATAGTACATCTCTGTATCATCTCACTGATTGGTTGTAACTACAAATCCCCCTTTTAACCTGGTGTGCCATTGGACACTTAACAAGAGCTGCTATCATCTATATATTATAACAGGACAATAATAAACTATTGTGATGACTATGTTTATTAAAATTTATATTTGATCACTCCTCATCACTCTATCACAACAATCCTTTGTTCTTCTCACTTCTTCTTCATGCCTGTTAAATTCCAAGAAAGAATATCAGACTCAAAAACAAGATACTTTTATTAAAACAATTTTGACATGTTGATTTATACTAAATAGACAGGTGACTGTGTTATTAAGAATAATCTATTACTGTTTTAGGATGCTTGATAATAATGACCTGTACAGTAGGCTTTAATATGTGGTGTCTTAACTATGAATTACATTGTAGAAAGATGACTTAATAATTTGTCTGTGACTGCCATCATTGTCTTCATGATTACAACAAACCTGCTAATAATTAGAGGTGAGGTCAAGAGTTGAGAAGACTTTGGCATTTCCTAGGCTATGAAGGGTGTCATCAATTTGGGGTAATGGATAGACATCTTTATGAGTTACCACATTAAGCCTTTGGTAGTCTATACAGAACCAAGCAGAACCATCAGGTTTTGGAACAAGGACTACAGGTGAGGCCCAAGGTGAGTTACTTGGTTGGACAATACCCTGTTGGAGCATTTCATCAATTAGTAAATCAATTGTCTTGTTTTCTGTAGCTGAGGCCCAATGGGTTGGCTGTGAGAGAGGCCAAGAGCCTTCTGTATCAACTGTATGCCAGACCAAGGAGGTAACTGTTGTAGGTTTGGAATCAAAACAGTTAGAGAAATCTTGCAGGAGTCCCTGGATCTTATTCTTTTCTGTGGAGGATAGTCTTTGGCCCAGACACAAAGAGAAATCCAGGTTTTTACCAAGTGTCTGAGTGGTATTGGTCAAGGCTTAGTTGATTTGTGGTTTGTTAGGATAAATCCTGAGGGACAAGGCAAATACTCAAAAATAGCAATACACTGTCCTTTATTTATGTTTTTGGTTTTGGTATCTAAGTTTGTGATCTTCACAGTGGCAATCCCTTTTTGATCAAAGTTTACCAAACCAGAGGCAACCAAAACCATTTTTTCCAACATCATGTTGGGTGGAGTAGACACCAGTGCAGCCAAGTTAGGTGGTCCTTGGATGTCTACATATGCATGATGTTGAGCAGGCAGTTTCAGCAACAACACTACTGTGCAGACAGAGGCAGCCTTTGCTGGTCTTGTGGCTGCTTGGGGAATATACACTTTGTGTGTAGTTGTATTTATGAGGGCATTGAGCTTGTGAAGATCAAGGTAACCAAGGATCAGTTGTTGTGAGAGCAACTCAACAACTTGACATTCCAGGCTAGCAGTGGTATTTCCAATGATGACCTTTAGTATCACTGTGCTGTGTGTTGTGGTTGGTTTGTTATTTGCATTAACAAAGGAGGTGGCATTGGATTGGTTAGGGGTTAACCCCAGGGCCTTTACCAGGCCACTTATTACAGCAGAGACATTTGCACCTGTGTCTATGAGGGCTTGGACAGAATGGCCTTGCACAGTTGATTTGATCTTTAGTACTGTCCCTGTCTTCTTTTGAACCTGGATGTTGTTGATATGTGTAACAGCCAGAGGATTGTCCTCAATTGAGAGTGCAGCATAATTGTCAGAGAGCTCTATGTGACCCTTGGAGAAACCTAAATTGTCTACCATTGGTGTAGTCATTTGGTTTACCACCTTGCAGTACCAACACTTCTTAGACAGATGTCCTTCTTTGTTACAGTACCCACAGATGGGCTTACCATTGTCAGCCCAACAATGCATAGAGTCTGGCTGTTGTTGGGGTCTGTACTGTGGGTTCCCTGTGGAGTGTGGCAGTCTTTCAACACCAGTGCATACCATTTTATTCTTCTTCTGGAATGCATTGATCTCCATGAGCTCAGGTCCTTTCTCAAGAGAGATAGTTGCAGGAGTGGGATCTTCTCCCAGAGACAGTCTTGCAAAAGAGTCTTCTAGAATATTTTGGTTCATTGATAAGCACTCTTCTACAGCAATGGCAGCATTGGCAATCTCAACCCAAGTCTTTGCCTTAGAAAGGTTGCTGATTATGAATGCATGGACCTTGGGGGCCATGACCTCAATGTAGATCATGCAAAGCATGGCTGTGCTTGGGGAATACTTTGGGTCAAATTCAGATATAATTGACTCAAACTGGATCATGAAACAATGAGATGACAGTTTCCCTTGTCACAGTGCTTCCAGGCGTTTTTGCACACTCTGCTTGTGTTGTTCTCCAGGAATTCCATAATTCTTGAGAAGAGCTGGTTTCAGAGTTTCCCAGTCATTGGCTAATGGGGTATGGTCCACCCACTTGGCCAATTCACCTGGCAGGTAGCTAGAGATATGTAATGCCTTCTGGCTATCAGCAATGCCTAGGTGCTTACACTTCAATTCTCTTGGATGAGCCAACTGTTAATACTTTCAGATGGGTTGTATGGTGCACATATAGACAAATTTCCAAGTCTATTCTCTAGGAGGATTTGTTGCAGCAGACTTGTCATCATAGCGGCTTTGGAAGTTTCTTCTGTGGGATTTGTGTAAGGATCAGGGTTGGACAGGAGAAAGAAGCAGAGGTAATAAGTGTTGTGCATCAGAAGCAGGTAGGAGAACAATGGTAGGAGACAAGGGAAGACAAGGACAGAGTATGAGAAGGGAACAAATATCAGGATATTGTTTTCATTATGACAATAAGTTGAGTATTTATACTAAATGTTGTATACTGCAATCTAATTCTAAAATAACTTAATAAACAAATCTATTGATTTACAAAAAGCCAAGACAAAGATAAGAGTGAGAGGAGAGAGACTTATAATGGTTGAGACAAATGGTAGACTAATGAGTTTGTCTGGGACAAGACCATTGGTGATGCCCAAATTACTTTCATAATTTGCCAAGAACAAACTAGTCATTACAATTTGCCATTGTGATAGAGGAGTTATTTGTGGGGTAAGAGTTTTAAAATGGAGTGATAAACACTGATAGAGAGAAAATATAGGGATTAGATAGTATAGGCATGGGGAAAGAGCAGCTTCTCCACCATAAAATGATCTTGAGTAGTACTGAAAGAGAAAGCCTTTGCTTGGCCAAAAATATAGAAGAGGGAAGGGTAGAAGAAGAAAAAGATAATCTTTATTAGAAGTCTTTTCTAGCAGTATTTATACTATTTGACTTCTTTCATTCCAACAGTTATTGCCAGTATAGTACACTGAACATTATGTAATAAAAGGCAATAATTACTTTTCTATTCTTTTGAAGAATGTTCACTTGTTCATTTCAGTCAACATTAAGAATTCGAACTGGAATTCTTTTTGGGAACAGAAAGGATTCCAACAAGTGACATGCTCATGACAAAAGGAGACAACTTAATCAGTCTGTGACTGCTACCGTTGTCTTCATGATTACAACAATGCCATACCTTATATACTCTTTATTTTATCACTTAGCATCTATCATTTAGAAATTAGATAGTAGTGTAGAAACATAAGTAAATAATTATCCAATTGTCATAATAAAATCTGCATCTTGAGGAATAATTGCTATCAGAAATATGCAAGGTATTTTAAATGAATATATTATACATCTTTTTAATATAGTTATTTTGGTTTTCAATTTAAAAATAAGCTAATACAAATACCTATAAATTAGTGTATTGCTGAAATGTCTAGTATATCACTAACTCTCTTGGTATGTTACTATAACTCCATTATATCTTAACCTTTTTTAATATATCAGACGTATTATTATTGTATTATTAGATATAAAATTATAACATAAAATTCAACATTTATTTACATAATATTTTTTTTTGATAATATCACAATATATAATCTAAGATAAACTGTATACTACATATATTTGATGGCAATAATCCCTCCTTGATATCTGTTATCAGACTATACTATACCCTATCTTCTGTCCAATTTGCACAAAATATAGCATCATCAGCCTACCTGTTCCCAGTGGTCCCTCACACTTATCAAAGTCAATTAATTGAAGACTAATAATAACTGATGGTTCTATAATAGAGTGCTTGTCCAATGAACCAACCATTAGGCTCTACCTATATAGTCTACCATAAGGTAGAGTGTCTATACCAGTCATAGATAAACGTCTAATATTATTTTAATTTCATCATAAATAAATAAAATTTTCATCTGCAAATATATATTGTTTATAATAATATTCTATATATTACCCAACCTATGGTTTATAGTCAAATACTATTAATTCCTCATAGAGATATTCATAATAACCATTTATATTATTTTATTACAATAAATATTAATAAACATGTTGATTATAGAATAGAAAATGTTTTAAATGAAATAATAATTTTGAAAATACAACTAATTTAAAAAGAATAATGTTGTTTAGAAAATAATATATCATTTAGAATTGTATAAGTTTTATAATAAACATAATGTTTTTATTAAATTAGGTTCTCTCTCATATGGTTGCATTTATCAATAAGCCATGACATGGACTAATTATTGACTAACACAAGGTAGAAGGTCACTGAAGGATAAGCACCCACAAAAGGTATAAATAAATAACTACTCTTCACTCAATAGAATTCATCTTTGCTCAGTCTTGTTCTTCCTACTTTTATAAACACTCTCACTTGCCCTGTGTGTTAAGGAAAATACAAATGAACAAGATAGAGGAGGTAATACTAGGAATTACATATTGACCCATCCAGTTTTTGGTCTCCAATGATAAAGTGACCCAACAAATTTAATCGATGGTTTTGTAATATAGGGCACTAGGGTTATTGTCAGGACTACCAGAGAGATGAATGGGTAGGTATTCGGTCTCTAGCAGGGACAGCAAAATAGAGTTTTGACACAAACTTAGAAACAGGAAAACCAAGGGGGTATGGCGGCGGGGATACGAATTTGAGTACAATTTGTAACGAGGCAACTATTCTTTAAGCAATCCTTGCTTCTCTTAATGGTCCCAACGATACTTAACGTAAACACAAAAGGTCGATATTTATTTACGATTCAATTGATGGGGTTTTTATACACTGTTTCCTTGTGTTGTTAGCTATAGCTATTAATTTCATTAACTTTTTAACACCGTCTATATCTTGGCACAGTCATCAACTATCCACACTATAGCTGCTGCTATATCACAGTTTTAAATGTAGATTTCCTTTTTTAGATACATGCTTTATCTTAATAGTGTTATAACTTCATGAATTCATTAGCTAAAGACATAAAACTTTCAATAGATACATAGAAGAGTGTTTATAATACAAGAAAAAAGCTTTATTAGAAGGTTAATTAATAACCACTATTATTCTTTGGCATCAATGACAGCCTGGCATCCCCACCCTATGCTGGCAATGAAGATGTCTGTCAATTCTTTAGATATTCTACCCCATTCCAGCATCAGGGCTGCCTCCAACTTCTCCTTGGTGGTATATACCATCCTTTTCTTCCTAATAACCTTCTTGAGATGGGACCATAGATGCTCAATTGGATTGAGATCAGTATTGTGAGGACCAGTAAGGAAGAGTTCCCACACTCTTTGCTGCCTTCTATTCACAAGTTTCCTTGCTCATATGGGGTCTAGCATTGTCCTCCTGTAGGCGGTAACTAACTCCAGGATTTAGGAAAGAGAATTACTTGAGTTCATGGCAGTAGACTTCTCCCAAGACATTGATGTACTTGTTGGAGTGTATCCTACCCTCCACTACGATCCATCTCTCAACACCTTCCTCACTGAAACAGCCCCATACTGTCACTCCACCTCCTCCAAACTTCCCCATTTCTAGGACATTCTTAGGCTCAAAGGCCGTACCAGGCTGCCTGATGACTTTTGCGCCTCTTGCCGCTGCTCATGGGTCCAACCAACGTGCTTATGGGCCCACTGGAGCCTTGCCTCCATATGTTTCTTGGTGAGACGAGGCATCACCACTGGACTGAAAGAGTAAAAGCCGATCTCATCAAGGTACCTCTTCAGAGTATTGTCTGATACCTTGATGGCCATGCTTACCTAATGGCCTCTTTGGTCTGGTGAGAATTACTGACTACTGTTCTTCTCTTCTCAACTACCGGAGGGCCCTGTTGTCCAACTTTCTTCGTCGGCCACTCTTGGGAGAAGGTACTACCAAGCCCGTCTTCTTGAAGTGTTTCACAATATCCCCTACAGTGGTGGGAGAAACATTAAACATACAAGATGCCTCGGCCAGAGTGTTGTTCATGTTCAGCACCTCATGGAGAATGGCTGAACGAGTCTCGAGGCTTGTCTATTTCCCATACATCTTGGGGGTCTTGGTGAATATGTTCACGGTGTTGGATGAGTCAGACATTAGAGAAAAAGAATTGTTATTAAAGAAAGAAAGAATAGTGTTTATTATTTTTGGTATAAAAATAGCCTGAAATTTGAAACCATCGATTACATCTGTCGGGTCACTTTACCATTAATAAAGCACACATTCTTACCCAATCTACAGAAAATAAGCAAAAATTAGAGTCTAATTACATGATGATTATCAACAAGAAAAGGCAAACCAATGGTCTGACCATTGAGCTTATTGGAAACCTATATAAACTATACACTTCTTCCTGAAAGAATCCCAAAGGCTGTAGTGTTTATCAAGTGTAGTGGGATGCAGAGAAGTAAAATGAATATGGAGTAGAGCGAAGGCTATTGAATATGTAGAGTCTGTGTGAAAAAGAAGCAACCTTGTCCGAGATTAAAGGAAAAACACTGATGATTTATTATTACTGCAAATATGTAGACTGATTTCTACTAACTTTTCTGGTCAAGCTATATTGACAAATAAAGATATAGAGCATATATGATTGATTTTTATCTGTTTTTATTTATTTATTATTATTTAAAATACACATACACACAGTATTAGCATTAGCATTAGCTATCAGTGTTCTTATGTAATTTATGTAACATACTCTTCTATTTACATTACTTTACAGTAACTGATATTGGTTGAATCATAATGGCATATATGCATAGACATCGAATGTTGTGCGTGTCAAATACACCCTCCAGTAGATCCTCGGTTCTCACCCTTCTTCTGATCTTTTCTCTTCTGAACTCCCTCAACTACTTTAGCAAAGCTATACAATGCTAGTATAATCACTGTATGCGTCTCCCCAAGATTTTCACAGCTGCTCTAAACATCTTTCCTTAGAGTTTGAGCTGTCACGGAAAATTGTTTGTCTTTTGGATACCCTGTATTCCTTTGCTGATATTAGTGCCTTTTGAAAGTCCTATCTCCATCACCAGAAGTTTCATGTCTCCTTTCATTTCATTTCCACCCTCTCCACTCATGTATTTGGTATGGCTTATTATCTGCCATCCTTCGGGTTTTCATCATCTTACACAGAGTGCTATGACGTCTAAATGTTTGAATGGCATAACAAAGCACTGACAAAATAACAATAAAAATAGTCATGTCAAATCTTAAAATTGATGTTCTTTAAGAGTTCCCGTGATCTTTTTCGAAACTTTCACTGTAGTATTTGAACAGAAACAGTTCTAAGAATTGATCAAAAAGTTTTACAAGATTTTCTCTAAGTTCATCTTTTATTCTTTCTGGTACCAAAAAAACTGTAAAAGAGTTTGTCTTTTGATAAAGTCTCAGTTTTTTTAAAAGAAAAGAAAATGTACGGTATAAGAAAGTGAATATACACTTCTCAAAAATTCGATATTTCTTTTCCTATGCCAAAACCAAACCATATCTTACAACACAAATATTTTATTACTATTAAAGTCTGTAGTTTATTTCTCTTCCCAACAACGTCTTTACCCAGAATGTAAAGTTTAATTCTTAGTATAAAAGCAATATATAGATATAATTTATTTTCTGATCTTTTCATTTACCTTATAGTTTGATAATGATAAATGAGTTTAGTGTGGGTGAAAATCTTGAATGAATTGTATACATCTATCTTAATAAAAGCTATCCAGAGTTTAATATGTTTTTGTTTTTATTAGATTTTCATCTCAAAAATACATTTTCCAAATGTTTATTTATTATTATTTTTATATAAATAAGAAGGTGTATTTATTATTAGTATATTACACTATTTGAAGATTTATGATCATGGCACACCTTATAAGTAAGCATAAAGGAGAAATTAATATTTTAACGAAGCTGATGTGTGACTTCATAAATAGAGGTTTTGTCGCTGATTTAAAGCACATTAGTTTACCACTTCTCCTCACAAGGCACGCAACTCAATATGGTTAACCTTTCACTAGACTCTATCAAGGCCGTCATCTTGCTTGATGCTGAAGGAAACCGCGTCCTTGCAAAGTACTATGGCTCTGAAGGATTTAATTTGAAGGACCAAAAGACATTTGAGAAAGGTCTTTTCGACAAAACAAAACGAGCACAAGGTAATGAAGATGACTAGTTGGCATTACTACTATAAAATAAAATATACTGTCATAAGAGCCAATAAGTACACGTTCAATTTCTATTGCTATTATCTTGAGGATAATACAATAATTTGACTGTATCTATGCTTCAATAAAAGAGAGTGAATGAGAGTACTAATATATACTGCCATGGCTCTATAGGCGAAGTGATTCTGTACGATAATAAAGTCGTATTGTACCGGTCTAATATTGACATTTTCTTCTATGTGGTGGGCTCCCTGGAAGAGAATGAGCTGATTCTACTGAGCATGTTGAATGCTTTCTACGACGCGGTGTCTACTCTGTTAAGGTAAAATAGACCTTCTTTTAATTGTTTAATGAACATCAACTAATCTTCCACTAGATTCCAGGTAGAAAAGCGTTCTGTCATGGATAATTTAGATTTGGTGGTTCTCTGTCTTGATGAAACTGTAGATGGAGGGTAAGATACTTTATACTACGTTTTGACTCAAGTTCAACTGTTTTTGTTTTCTATTCTAGCATTATCCTGGAGATCGATTCTAATGCAATAGTCAACAGAGTCTCTAAACCCCGTCTTGACGTTGTTGATATCCCCTTCAGTGAGCAGACCTTGCTTCAGGCATACCAAACAGCAAAAGACAAATTTGCAAGCCAGATGCTGAGATAGTCTAGCAGCATCAACTCTATATACATTATTACTATTCGTTTTTACTATTGTATTTCAGCTACATGCATTAAAGCGTACGTATAAAGGTCAAACTATTTTCAATGAAGTCTTATCAGCCATGCTATGCATACGAGTATGAGTATTTTCATGAGATTAAGCAAGTAAATGCATTTCTGCAGGATGGCATTCAGTAGCATTGGAATTACGAATCAAAACAACCATCTTTGTTTTTCTTTTTTGCCTATACGTTCATACCACTTAGCTTAGTGTTGATAATCCTTACTTACTTTTTATCAATATCAAGTGCTTTTAGGATGCCTTGAGCAGTGCAGGCACCCACACCAAAGCCGCAACCTGTTGTAAGTGAAAACCCTCCATTTGTCAGATAGCCAATGTGATGATTGGGAGGGAATGGTATGGATTGCTATATAATAAATTAAGATGGTAAGTTATTAAGAGTTGTAGGTTGGTGTTAATATTTACCATATCTATCTCCATTTTACACTCAGTATTAGTATTGTTCTTGTTCTTCTTGCATGCATTGCCTTTGTTGGCCAGCTTGTGTGTATATCTCATGTAGTCTTTCTCATCATACAGCAAATAAATCATTGCATTTGGCTGTGGTTTCCTACTGTCAATGTATTTGATCCTTACTTTCAAAAGTGCATGATCCAATCGAAGAGAAAGTGGCAGATCAAGTCCACGGTTTGAGATGAGCCTTTCAATTTCATAACGCAGATGTTTGTCTGCCTCTTCTATGGTTTGACACGACAAAAGAAGAGTAATAAGCCTATCACTTTGCAACAGCCAGTTTACAGGGCGCTGTATTTCCTGCATTTGGAGAGTTTTTACCACAGTACTTGGTGTGTTTGATTCTGCCACTGAAGTAGGGATCAAATACTCAAAAGATGCTTCAAAGGGATATTTTACTCCAAGTTTCTCAAAGTTAGCCCTCTTTGATGGAGGTTTTTGTTCCCAGATAATTTTGGCCTTTTCCTTAAATATTTGCCTTTGATATTCATAAGCACGAGTACCAGGTGTATCATACGGAAAAGAGCCATGACCACTTTCAAAGTGCATACTTCTTATGTTGTTAATTCCACATGCTCTTGCACCAGCAAATATAAAAGACTTCCAGAAAGACGTGCCCCATCCCTGCGGTATAATCAAGGTCCAACCCTCTGTTACTTCTGTGTTATCTACACTCTGCTTCGCAGTACTGATGCCACCATCAGACATAGAATCTCCTCTTTGAATCAGCAAAATAGGAATTATACTATCTTCTGATGTAAAATCAAGCCTAGCACCCACCGCTTTCTATTTCAAAAAGAAAGAAAAGATATACATCAAACAGTGAGAATCACATGCCTATATCTTATCTATTTCTCATTACCTTTTCTTCGCGGCGTCTATTCAGCTCCTGGTCACCTTTCTTGTTTTCTAACAATTTCTTTCTCACAGATGCATCCCAAATGTCTGAATAGGCACTATCCAAAGGCCATTGTCGAATAACTTGAGCAACACATGTCTTAGCCTCGGGTGTAATATGTTTTGTACGTAGTGGTACTTTCTGTGGAAACCTAAAAGAACAAATAGATAGATATTTAATATAAAAGATCATTTTATATGTTTAGTATACTTTATACGAGGGTCTTTTACTGCCAGACCAAGAACACAGCCAGGAGAAAGAGAAGAAGAAGACCTCAAACTAGCCATTTTTCTCCACAACCGGCCATTTCGTTGCTGAACACTTTCATTTACAGCTTCTGTAAAATCGCTATCATCCACAGGGTCCAGAATAGACTGTAACAGTGCAGTTGAGCGTGGTCCTGATAGATCAAATCTTAAGAGTTCTTTTCTGCGGTCTACAACTTGCACTTCTATTTTATTTGTCTTTCAATTAGATAACTTGAACCTTCTTCTATTCTAAAGTGTTTGAAATGGATTGACACTTACCTTGCATTGATGTCATCCGACAAGCATCGACTGCCTCTTTTAAAAAAGAGAAAGTTTCATTAAATGAAGCAGGATGAATCCATATCCAAAGCACAGAGCCTTCACATTCTGTTGAGGAAGGTTTCCAAAGAAAGGTGGCCGGACACACATGTTTACTAGGGTACCCTAGATATTCATAGACATTTGTATGTCCAATGCGCTGTCCTTTACTGTATCTAGTAATGGTATTCCATTATAGAATTGTTGAGTTATATATCGCATAGCACGCAGAATTCAACACTATTTACCGAGCACTACCGACTGAAGGAAGACTAGCGTCAGTGATTGTATTAGCAATGGCTACAATATCACTGAAAAGACCAGATAGTTCTATACAACCAAAATAAGAAGCATCATGAATTATTGCAAGATGCTTAGATGCTCTATATGTGGTTCTTTCAGATTTGGTATTAGGATGCATAGCCTATCATCAGTGTTTCCTTTCATTGTCAGTTATTTTTCTGTTATCGTTCGTACTTTTCATAACAATATTTACCAAACGGTATCCCCAGAGATTAATCATTTTCATGCGCTTTGTATGCCATATATGCGTTTCCAGCCACTTATTTTTGCCTTTTTTTTTACTACATTAGTCATGAGCCACACAATTCACATATGTACCTTGTCTTTTTAAATATTTATCCACAAGTGATCTTATTTTTATTTTTCGCATTCTACGTCGTATCTTTGTAGGTTTAGGAGCACTCATTGCCATCTAATGACTAGTGGTGAGTCATGGATCTGTTTTCTTATGCACTGATAGATGTAGAAATGTACCTCTTGTAGTGCCTTTGCTCTTAATCGAAAGGGTAGACGCAGAACATTGTGACTAGCAGCACGGCGTCGAAGTCCTCGTGGAAGAGACTGGAAAGCCAAAGTATTTACTGCAGATCTGTGCTTATTTATCATTAGATCATCTATACACCTTTCTTCACTGAATATTACTTTGCTTTCCATATTGAAGATTGCAATGAGTTGATTTCCTGAAGTCGAGCTGACGCAAGTTTCTGGGTTGTTATAGGTTCATTGACTTTGTGGTGTTCCTCAGCTAAATATACTAGTAAATAACAGACACCTTTTGATTATTCCTATAACTTACGAGCGTTTCTATTTCGCGATGGCTTTACATTGTCTATACGTCTGGCATCCTTGTTCTTAGCTGATTCCATTGTACTGTTATTAATATAGTATGACTACTACAGAGAGTGAATATATCCATCTACCTCTTCTCTTCTCTCTGCCAGTCAAGCTATCTCTTTCATCGGCTGCCACTCTTTTTCCGTGCTCCATGAATGACAAGAAAAAATAATTAGTGAGCTCTCTTGATGCAAAATCTCAAAATGGTTGGACTGCTTTTCTGTAGTTATCCTAAAGGGTGCTGTTGTTTGGACAGCAGTTCACATTTTGGACCGCAAAATATTTCAGTTCCCATGTTTTTACCTAAGAAGTTTACTTGTGCTTTTTAGCTAAGTCAATGTATTTATCAAAATACAGCCTCTTTACTACAGAATTCATACTTGAAAATCATCGTCATGTAATGATAAGTCTTTATGAAGTTCAGGGAAGTGGCTTCTACTCTAGGATCTAAAATATTTAACAAATTAAATAACATATTTTTTAAGAATTCATTCATAAATAACATACCTTCTTTTGCGTATCTCTTTTCAAATGACAAGTGCCTATTCCAGAAAGACTTTTCTGTTCTGTAGTGTTGAAATTCCATACTCTACTCGCTTCTTACAGTCTTGGGAATCATAGAACCTCCTAAAACAAACACTTATACAGCCACACAACATTAGAAAGTATACGACCCCCTAATTTATGCATTTTTAAACATGATTCTTCTTCTTTTTACCACAGAATCACATTCCATTAAACAATTTCAAATGTCAAACGCAGAATCCTCAACTATAAACTCTTGAGTTTATAATAAGCTTGAAGAAAATAAAGTAATGATGTGTTTATTGGCTTAAAAAAAGAAAAATACTCCATGGGTACCATTTCAAAGGTCACTGGCATTAACAAGACTACTGTCCAAAAGATCATTAGTAGAATCAAGACTAATGGTACACCTCTAACAAATAATAGTTCTGATGCACCAAAAAAACTTAACGAGAGAGACCTCAGACGACTTGAGGCCATTCTAAGAGGCAACCCATCTGCCTCCTATAGCTATATAAATCTGGAACTTAAAGCACATCAGATAATCATCTGTAGTGCAATATTCATCAAATGAATACATTAGATTAAGTTTGGTTCCTACTTTGCAGCACACAAGCCAAGGTTATCTGAGGAAAATAAGAAGAAAAGACTTCATTGGGCCAAGGAACGGGTCAATTGGACCCCTGATGACTGGAGACGCATTGTATGGTCTGATGAGTCACGGTTTGAAGTAGAGGTTTACCTTGGGAGGAGCCAGAATGATTCGAAAGATCGGAGAGAAGTATAATGCTGCTCATAGTGTAACTACAACCAAAATGAGGGGAAAGGCAGTATAATGATCTGGAGCTAATTCTGGGCTGGTGGATTTGGGCTTTTGGTCTTTGTTGATAGCACTGTGAATCAGGACGTATATGTCAACATTTTGCCAGGAAAATTTCTGCCATGGTTCATTGAATTGAATGAGAAGGAGGATAAGGACTTTATATTCCAAGAAGATGGGGCTAGCTGCCATACAGGTGGCTATACAACATGGTGGAAGAACACACATGTAATCAGGCGCTTTGATTACTGGCCTGCCCAAAGTTCTGATCTCAACCCCATTGAACATATCTGGAGCTGTCTTGATAAGCTTATCAATGACAAGAGGGCCGGTATCAAAAATATCGATGAGCTCAAGACAGCTTTAGAAGAAGCTTGGAGAAATATTCACGTCGATCTTGCCGAACGTTTAGTTGGCTCAATGAAGGATCACTGCCAGGCAGTTATTGATGCCAAAGGTGGCCCAACAAAATATTAAATAGAAACTTTTTTTTTATATATTACTATAGACAATATGTTAAACTAACTTTGTGTTGAATTTGAAGTCATTAGTATGTGTTTTGAGGTCGTAACATTTATATCCGTAAAGCATGTTTTTTTTTCAGGATTTCAAAAAATGAAAATCGTATACTTTCTAATTTTGCGTGACTGTATGTACTGAGGTTTTGAATCAAGTTATCTCTCATAGCTATTTTAACTTCCCAAAGCCTTTTTTCGTCTCCATACAACTGAACAGCTAAAGCCTTGAAACCACAGAATCTGTTCTTCTTAACAACTTCAACTTCCGTGTAAGCTTCAGTTGGAATCTTGATGTTTATATTGTAATTGGGTTTTTGGAATACATCAATTCCATGCTTCTTTCCCACTGCCATTTCACTTTTGATTATTATTCTTACTGAGACAGGAGTTTCTGTTTCGATTTTTCTCTTGGCCAAAGCAGACTTATTTTCCAAGGTTGATTTTCTTTATATTTGTTGACTCTTTTTTATGTTTGTAGAGTGCACTCAAACTGAGAATAATCTCTCTGATTGCTTGAAATGTTACGATCTTGCTTTCGGTTTCTGGTGTTTTTAAGACGACCTCTTGATTATTGAACTTCAGGAGCATAAATATCAAAATCGAAATTGTTATTTTAAATTCTTCTTATGATATCTCTAATGACGATTTGTCTATAAGGCTCAAGACCTCTATATCTAAATTTGATATTATTTTATTAAAATTTAACAATTTTCTTTGTTACTAGGGTATATTCACTTTTGTCTTACTTCTACACCTTCATCAGTGAAAAGTTTGTCCATTATTTTGGCCTGTTTTCTTGATACACACCCAAAGATTTTTGGGATATATAAAGAAATATCCTGAGAATAAAATCGCAATATTCATATGATTGGCTAATGTGTTTAAAGATGCCTTTTCACTGTCTAAATAGACAATTTCAAACTCTACTTCCCTGTTTTAGCAATGGCTATTGACTTTGCAATTAAATGCTATAGAGTTGGATATAAAAGGAAGAAATAGAACAAGAATCACCCCAAAATTACAACTCAGTCACTGCTATTCTTCTCTTAACATAATGTGTTATCCATAACCCCACAGTATTTGCAGTATGACACTGCTTAAGAAAGATTTGTTATAGAACACACTGAATTAACTGTAGTGGTCATTGACCATAAAATAGAACTAAATTCACTTATATTAAGAACTGTATAGCCATTCATTGACTCAATATTCACAATCACCTCAATTATCTTATTGTAACTGTTATTAACAATATTATTTAGTGAAAACAAGATATTGTTTCTAATACTGGACTTTAGGCTCAAGGCAAATAGAGTGTGAATTGTTTGACTTGTGAGTTTTGACTTGTGAATTTTATGAGTGGAGGCTAATGAATGCATCACTAAAACAATAGATGAAACATTATTATTTGTTTTGATATTCCCCTCCTATTGTTATTTCTCACACTGTCCATAAAAATTAACGCCCAATTACTCGTCAAGATGAGCATAAATAAACAAGGTAATGTGCCATTATTAACAAAGAGAAAGAATAGAAAGAATTGATAGACACTAACAAAAGTTGATTTGGAGGTAAAAAGCTGTGATGACCCAAATATGAACACCCCTTTATTTACACTATTTTCCCCGCCATCAATACCACTCCTTTATCTGCATCACTTCTATGTCACTGATCATACACTCCTCTGTTTTCATATAGCATTTCATACCTAGCAATTAGATAGTAGCTTAGAGACATCAGTATACATACTCATCTAATTGTCATAAATAAATCTGCATTCTGATATCTGTTATCAGTTCACACTATCTACCATATCTCGTCTTTTAAGCACAACACCTAGTATTTTCTTCCTACTTGTTCCTAGTGGTCCCTTACAAAAGGTAAATAGTGTGCTCATTTGGGCTTGAGCTCATTGCAACCCACAAGACACACTTTTGTTATTAGGTAAACAAAGACTCTCAAATTAGTCCCAGGTGGTATTCTTCATTCTATACTGTCTAGAAGATCTAGAGTGTATTGCCAAGCATAGTTATTTATCTCCCAAGAACAAAGCATTAAGCCTTTAGAGTGTAGATTCTATTGCTACGATGGAGCACACTTAGACAGTAGTAGCTATAGTAATAGTATATTATGAGCTATGTTATTATAATAAACAAATTTATCCATTGTCGTCTGGGTTTCTAGGCCAAATGTATACAGAATAGTAGAACGTTTAGTTAAACTCTGTCGTTTATTAATTGGAATGACTACGTCTTTTATATTTCTTTTTAATGACTTGAGCTTTAAAGATATACTATCGAAATACAATGAATTATCGACATCCCTTAATATTCGATAATGTTTCTTTCTCAGTTTAGTAACAAATGTGTCCTAATTCCCAAAAGTGTGATTCTTCTGATTATGGAAAAAAAAGTCTTCAAAAGACCATCAACACTTTTATTAATAATGCAATTCGATATTGAAGTATTCTACAAAAAGAAATAATAATCTGGATACTTGCAAACCTTTTGATTTTAAAAGATAGTACCATAGAAGGCAATTATTTTCAATGATGTAAAAGGAAGGATATATCATCGCTTAAGTCAGAAAAATCTTTGGATATGTAGCTAATAAATATATTCATCAGCTACGTCTCTTTATTCTATTAATAGTCAATGATAAAAATTATAAAAAAGAAGGCAAGGGGTGAAAGCAACTCACCAAATATATTTACTATTGACATACTCCTAAATTTTATATTTATATAAAAGTAGCACAGTCTATCACTCCGCCTTGGTTAAGAAAAGCAGATGCATGTAAAGATATTAGAGTGTAAGTTATCTCTGTGGATGGAGTGTAGATATGTTCAATAGGCTTACTTGAATGGTTTGAGAAGGATTCAGACACTATTTAATTATATATTGTATTCAACTAATAGAATATATAGATGGGTATAAAGGTAATTTTACTTGAGTAGTCATTTATTACCATGAGCAAATATGCATAAAAGCTAGCGAGCACTTCTCAGGGGGTTTTTTTTTTAAAAAAAAAGAAATAGACATGAGTGGACCTTAAATTCTAACTTATTTATGCTCAAGTCAATACTTGTATCATTACCCTCATTATATCATAATATTCTGTAATATACTCATCATATAATCTTATTGTCAAGACTATGCTCATATTTTTGAATTTTTATACCACTGTTCATCTTTTACTACTGTAAAACAATAACAAGGTGAATCACAATGGCTTGAAAATTAAATTAAATTAAATCATAATCATGATAATGGTGATGATGATATGATGATGACAATGACATAAATCAGGCAGTTGGCACACTTCAAGTTCAATTCCAAAGATATCTTTTGCATGATTTATAGTATGAAAGTGTCTTTGAGATATATCGAGAAAACTTCATGTATTCTACCTATATATATTTAGTTAGTCTAGATAAACTCCATGACCTTTTTATTTGCTATAAATAAAATATTTATATAGCTTTTGGATAATTAAAAAAAGACATATTCTTTATTAGATCTAGCAAAAAAAACATTAAGAAATCCATCCAGATATTAAACTGTAAACAATGAGTCTCAAATGTTCCAATCATAAATAGCAAGTTAAAACAAGAGTGTTTAAAAGAGTTACGTATCTTTTATAGTGAGTTTCATTTAGCCAATACTAAATCTTTCTTTCCCTTTCTAGGCTAACTCTCTGCTTTCTACTATCATTCCTAGTCATTTACTGTTTTGTAAAATGCAATAGGAGATATATTTTAAAGGTGAAAATCCAAATACATGAGCAACCACTTTAAAGTACAATGCTGTGTACTTATTTTCAAGTCATAAAACCAGTTATTAACCTTACCATGAAGACTACTATTATCTCTTTTTAACCTTTCATTCTATGATTCTTTTTAAACCTCATACAAGAAACTAATGTAGGAACAGCAATAGACCACCACTGACCATCGCTTTATTTTTCTTCTATAGTTGCTCTACTATAAAGGTTTATATCTCATACACCTTAGACGGGGTTTATTTTATATGTAATTATACATTATTATATAGAATAAATTACTAAACTATATGATATCTATATTACTGAAAGATAAACCCAACAGATGAAATGAATTATCATCGGATATTTAAAAGCAAAGGTTTAGATGATTCAAATCGGGAATTACATTGATATTGAAATCAGTCTCCAAAAGCATTAGTTAAAAAGTAAACATCTTACAGCATTACAGTTTTCTTATGTTATTCCCAGTTATTTTAATAGTTGAATAAATTCCTCCTGTTTGAAATAGTATATAAAGAAAGAGTAAGAGTAAGAGTAAGAGTAAGATTAAGCAAGACAGATGAAAGAGAGGAAAAAAAAAGGAGAAGGTTAAACAGCAGCACCAGCAGCAGCAGCAACAACAACAACAACAGCACCAGCAACAGCAGCCCACTTGTCCACACAACTGAATATCCTTCATGTTGTATTGTACCAATAATCCGACTGCATGGACTAAATAGTGCCTATTTCTGCTCAAGCACAAAGTATATGCACCTACCACCCTTATGACCCCTTTTTGTTTCTTTTTCATACACACATCTCAATATTCCAATTGCCACAAACATAGTTTGATTCTATCTCAACAGTTTGTCCCTTGTTTACCCCGTTCCTTTACTTCCAGTTGACCTTTCTTATTCTTTTGCCTTTTCCTTAAAAGCTCATCAAAGCTATACTTGACACATTTGTTCCTTTCTTCAACCAGAAGCAGAAAGAATACCAGTTACATTCCTTTTCATCTTGACTTTGATAGTTTCTTTTCTTTATCTTCACAGCCATCACTATGAACTTTGGAATAGAACAGCCTACTTCCTTTGATACTATTCCATTCACACAGTTGAAACATGATATACATGCCTTTTCGCCTGATTTTTATCATGGCCACGCATATTCCCCGACAAATAGTGTTGCTAGCTCTTCTCCAAGTACAAGCTCATTTGATCCCAGGAAAATATCCAGTCTTGATGAGAGTGTCTTGGCAGCCGAGCAAATGAATGCTTACTACGATTACACCACCACCAAATTACAGCCTTCTATCAAAGCAGACACTAGCCATCTTCATATCCACCCACACCACGAAGTTCTTATTAATGACTCCTATCTCAACAAAAGAGTAGAGTCTCTGCCTATTAAGCAAGGGCTCCTATCACCACTCCCGGATTCATTCTACGACAATTACCCTGAGCAACACCCTGCAGCACCCAACAACCTTGAGATGTTTTTTCCAACGCCACCTCTTCGTGATCTGTGCTCTATCAAAACAAATGATCTTGAGAATACATGTGTCTCGTCTAAACATTCGTCCTATCGACAATGTTATCAAGCAAACCATGTCTGGCCAAACTACCCACTATCCAGAACTCTTTTATGTGTATCCAATTGCTGTTTCTCACCACAAGACCTGCCTGATACCTCTATTTTAGACCCATTCTCCGTAAATTATAGAGAGGCATGTGCATTCAATTGTATACCAACTATGAATAGCACTCTGAATGAACCCAATTTATTTGAATACCCAATGGCACACACATGCCCAATGGCTAACACCATGTATCCATCTCGTGATAAGTCTTATACATTACCAGAGAACAGAGAGGTGTATGATCATTGTCTAGATACTTCCTTTTCCAATGCATGTGCTTCAAAGGTGGATTATTACCGACACGAAGAACCAGTGGCAGTGATTCCTTCCCACACACGGCAGACAACGAATATCACAGCGACCCGGCGCTACCAGTGTTATCTATGTGATAAAAGATTCACAAGGCCCAGCTCTTTGGCCACACACATCCACAGCCACACAGGAGAGGTAGGCATCAGAGAGCCCCACGTATATTTGTTTATATTCATATTAAATGCACTACATTTATAGAAACCCTATGAATGTACAGTGGATGGTTGTGGTCGGCGCTTCTCTGTTGTAAGCAATTTACGACGCCACGCCAAGATTCATGGTGCCAATTCTCAATGTGAAGCCTAGAACCTCACAAAAAGTCATCCGTATCTCTTGAACCAAACTCTATCATCCCTTGCCCCACTACTGCCCCCGTCTTTATTTCTATTCTTATGTTATTCATCACCCTCTCAATATCCATGAGATAGGATAATACACCAAGAAATCACTTGGTTTTCCAGTTTAGCGATTGTAATTAGCATTTTCCTTTCTTTTTTCTTGACACTGTATTCTCTTTTTTTCTTTTTTCTTTTCTATCGTTATCTTATTAATACAAAATGTATCAACGTCTGAAGACATGTGACATAAACCCGTGATCTATTAAAAGAAACTAGCCATCACCCTATGCGCGCTTTTTTTTTTTTTTTAAAAATAAAATAAAATAAGAAATAAAATAAGCATTCTCCTTGACAGATTTCAAAAGTGAGCAATTAAGTGTTTAGAATAGGAAGAGAAATGGAAAAAAATCTATTTTCTGTTTGTGTCTATTGAGCTTACCTATTTTATTTTATCATAAAGCATTTACCCCTTATTTCAATGTTTTTTATTTTTATAGAACTGTCTTTTTACATGTATAGATGGAAGGTAGATGAGATAATCCCATAACTTGGAATGAAATAGAAAACAATGTGGTTGGTGTAGTAATACACACGTACACACATACAATCACACAAACATAGGGTGAGGATGAGGATGAGGATGAGGATGAGGATGAAGATGAGAGTGAGATACTACACTGTATAAATAAATAAATAAATCAGTAGATAAATAAACCAGTAGATACATAGATATACGGACATATAGATAAAACAGAAAGAGATTCCATTCATCCAATAATATATTTGCTTCTTTCTCTAATATTCTTTATTGCAGTAAACCACTATAATGTACAGTGTGAATGTCAACAATAGTGGACCTGCGTAGTTTGTATACATATCCATCCATTTATAATAATGAATATCCACAGAGAAAGTTATAGACATACATAGATACATACATGTATTTAGAAAGAATAATTCTTTTTATCATCATCCTATTCAGATACAAAGATAAGCATATGATGGCTAAGGAGGTTACGGAGTTTTATTCAGTAAATTCATTCTATTGTACATGGAAAGGCAAACACCTTGAAGACTATTTTATTTCTAATGTTAAGAATCCTTGAGCAAATGGTGTGCTATTTGGTTTTAAAAGAGTATATTTCTCAAAGATGCTAAGGGTGCATCTGCTCTCACTATTTATGCTATTCTACATTTTACATATATGGAAACACTATAATAAGTTCTCCTGAAATAGGTGACCAGGTCTCCCTATTTCCAACACTAATAATGGCTTCTCTCATTCTCTCATTCTGAACATATAAGAGCCATCAAATAAGACTAAACATGGTTGAGTGGCCCATTATACATTTTCAAGAGCATTTCTCCATTGAAGGTTAATTGAAAAATACACTCATTGCAAGCAAGTGGTTCTTTGATTCCAAGTGTGTGGTTTTTCGGAAAGTGTCCGAGAATTTAAATCTGGCCATCATTGTCTTAATCAATTCTGTTTATTACCCTAATATTTTATTCTTCATTAGAGAAGAAAAGTACTTAAGAATTTTCGCATACCATATATGAAAGTAAAAAAAAAGTTAAAAACTCCAAATTTTCACTATCAAGTCCTGAGCTTATATTTAGGCTACACACAGGCTTATTTTACCCCTTTAAACCTGTATTCAACAATAAAATACGTAAATATAATGTCTTTCTTTGTTATTTCTCACTATAATATAAACTCGATAGAATATCTTTTAACAGAAAAATATTGTTCAACAACATAATCTAACGTATCTATCTTGACACTATATGTATTGAAGAATCTGTATTGAACAGTCTTGATGAGGATAGCCTGTACACCCGACTTGTTAGAGACAGTTGTTTGCATACACTTCATAACAATCAACAACTAGATTTATCATCTCAATAATGATCTATTTAAATGAATCTTCAGATTCACTTATGACAAAATAACCAGGATTGTCAGAGGAATTGGTTTCCCAGAATCAATGCTGTTCAGGGAACACATGCCTCATGCTTTTTCATGGAATACTGTTGATACATTTGCAGCTATGCTTTGTCAATTATCCTACCCTTCCATATTTGTGGATTTAAGCCTACTAGTTGATATTGATGAGTCGATAGTATTCAGTATATTTAACACAATGATTGAAAAGATATATTGCAAATAAAAAGATGAAGCAAGATACAGCAAAAGATACCTCAACTCTTTCAACTTGAAAGTATGTAACAATGCAATCATTAACAAAGGCTCATGTCATAGGAATGTTGTTGGCTTTATCGACAGCACTATTAATGCAATGTGTCGACCGGGTAAACATCAGGAAGCTGTGTACAATGATCACATAAGACAGCATGGCCTTAAGTACCAAGCCATTGTTTGCCCTGATGGAATCACAGTGAGCCTTTGTGGACTATTTGCTGGTACAATTCATAATCAGAGTATGTTGGATAGCAGTGCCATACTAAATAAAATAATGGAACAATTGAACTGTTGTAAAACTGGTGGTAAGATGTATGATTTGTATGATGATCATGCATACATAGAATTAGAGGCTATTATCAGACCATGTGTAGCAACAAGAATAGCCAAAGAACAACAGCTAAACACTCTTTGGTCTCTGTTATTACTCCTGCTAAAACAGAAAGACTATTGTGTGAAGTCCATCCCCAAATCCTATCTTTTGTGTGTGATATTTGTGCTTATAGTCACTCTCTCTTGAGCTATACATGCCTCTTAGATCTACTACTGCCTTCAATCACAATGGCTTCAATTATATATCACGTCAATGTTGCTTAGACCATGCTACATAAACCGTGATATGAATAAGAATGATTGGATAAAAGACTTGTGAAAATTGTAAGCACTTTTTTTTTACTAACGACTATTATGCTAAAGTACTAAAATATATAAATCACCATTAAAGGTATGCAAAAAAAAAGGTTTCTCAATCTTTTGAATACATTTAGATTTTTAGGCCAAAGATGACAGTGTATAAAGAAATGATGTTAAAAAAAGAGCCTAAAAACTTAAGGTTGGGAGGAGAGGGATGGCTTTGGCATTTTGGGTTTTAGGGCCCAACCAAGTTGGCTTGGTGAAGCTGGAGGTACATAGGGATTGGTCGGAACCAAAGACAGAGTTATTGGTATTTAATCCATTCTGAATTATTCTTAGGTTTTTTCAGCAATTTCCTGTAAAAAAGAAAGAAAGAAAGAAACCAGAATATGAAATGCTACTCAATATACGTTATAGTTACCTTCTAATGAAAAAGCAAAGGGAGACCAATATCAAAGAAGTTTTTAATGCCTTCAGGTGAGGTGGGGAAAAGGATGGTTTTGCCAATGAGCTAGGCAACATATCCGTTTTGATCATGAGCATATTTAACTTGGATTCATTGAGCTTTCAAACCTATTTGATTTTGAGTTCTATTGAATCTTAAATATTTATTATGTTTTCTTACCAGAGATTGCAGATTCACCACACTTATCTTTTTTGCCTCCTCAAACTCCAGTCCTGAAATACCAACAATAGAATCAAGTATCACCTTTGCTTCTACAAGTAGCTTGGCATTGTCGATGGTTGTTTTGTTGACTTTACCATCTTTTGCTACCTAACAGTTTGCTACATCCTATGTTCTGATTAAAGCAGGGCTGGTCGAACTAGTTGATTCTAATATAGCTCCGAGGTCAACTTTAAAAGCACCGCGCTCATTGGGATCTTTCAAGTCCTTTAGCTGTTTAGATCCAGTGTTTTCTGTATCACCACTTGAAGGTTGAAATGTTTTCATATCAGTCAACATCAATGTCAACACTATTCTTATTCTTATAACTCACCTTGTTAGAATAACAGACGAGCCTTCAAAGATAATGTCAAGTATAGGACACCAGATTGTTTTTAAAATGTCTATTTCTGACATTCGTCTCCATCCCTCAATGCTCTTTTGTTTGAATGCATAGAGTGATATTCTACAGTAATATTTGTTAAATCATACAAGTATAAGCATTTCTTTGATGTATCCTTACAATTGACTATAGATACGAAAGGATTTCAAGTCGTCGTCATTCTCTGCAAGTGGAATCAGTTGAGTACAAGACACCACGAATTTGTTCTTTGGTGTTTCATATTCCTATTTGAAATAGAATGCATTGGTTCAAGATAGACTGTGGCTGTAGGTGTAATAGAGGCGTAAGTGCAAGCTTCTATACCTTTTGTTTTAAGTGTTGTAGTATTGTTCTACTGCCATGAACACTTGGGAGAGAGGGTGCTTGTGTAATATTTCTTGCATGGTATTTTGACTATGTTTCTTTGCTGATGTCTGTTAGCTTATTGTAATTCCAACTCAAGTTGATGATTGAGTTGGCAGTAAGACTAGTTGAACCCTATAAGTATAATAATAGGAGAGACTTAATTTTTGGCTTACAAGAAAAACATCTTGACACGGAAGGGTACAGTGAGATAATTGGCAAAGTGGAGAAAAATATGTCGCATGTTTGGAAAAAATATTGTCGCATTAATAAATTAAAAGATGGCGTATAAGTTGGATGCGACAAATGCGACATCAATGCTTTATTGTTAAAGAGGCTTCTCTTGTAAGCAACCCTCAAATCTATCGACAGAGTATTTGCAAAATCCGCTGAGATCACCGAGAAGAACTTGGTTAGATGCATCGGCGATTCTAGATGACAGAGTTTCTTCTTCCAAGAGTCTTTCTCTTTTTAACCTGCTTTTGCAAACAGACCAGAATTGCTCAATGGGATTCAACTCTAGTGAGTATGGAGGAAGATACACACATCTATACCCACGGCTTTCAATGAAGCTTTTAATGTCTTCATTCATATGGATAGGGGCGTTGTCCATAATCAAGTCATTATCCTTGAAAACATCTGGATAATTGTCCATGACATCCATTGTATCGCTCAAGAAATTAAGATAGTGGCCAGTAACAGTGCCTTTGCTTTGTTTTTGAGAAGGCCCACTAGATCTAGTAGTTCCTCTCTTCTTTGAAGCAGGTAACATTCGAGGCCGTCTTACTTTTATATTGACAAGGCCTTGAGCAGATGTTGCTCCCATAATAGTTGTTGTTTTGGCCCTCGTTCTTGGTACTTTTACTACTGCACGAGTACCTAATTTTGACCAAGCAAAAATACGCTTCATGTTGATGTGGAATGCCGCTTCATCTATAAAGACACAGTTGCTCATGTAGTCCATGTCTGTCTCCATCCATTTCTGTACCCACTCCTTTCGATTCTTGATCTATTCAGGACTATTGCGGTCAACTGAATGAAAATGGGCTCTATTTAGACTGATCTTACAATCCTTAGTGACAAAATTGTAGAGAGCTGTTTTCGATATCTCTAAATCAATAAAAGACGTTCTCAAACTCTCCATCATTTGATCCAGGACTAAAGAGGGCTGATCGTCCAATAAATCGACTAAGAATCTTTTGTGGCTATCGTCCAGTAGTTCTGGTCTACCAACTGGCCTTCCACTACCTTCTTTTCTGGCAATGAATATCTGAGGATTCTGCTGATCGTTTGAGTGCCATCGCTGAGCAGTGCGTGGGTTGATTTAAAGTTTCAGTGCAGTAGCTCTGACGCTCATACCCCTTTCATAAACCAATATAAATAACTGCTCTTTCTCAGAATTTTTGTAGTGCCTATGGATACCAGGAGCTCTGTTATCCTCGTCTGTATTGACATCTCTGTCCACGGATTGTTATGTAGTTTTTTTTCTGGCTTCTCAGGTGGTTTGAGGTCAAGGTACATCTCGAAATTTGTAACTGTCTCAATGGGGTACGTTTCCTCGTCTACCTCCATCTCCACTACTGTAAAGGCTATGCCTTCATCATTATAGATATTTCCTTGGCCGTCTTCGTGCACAATGTTATTCTTTTTATAAAGAAAAGTAAAATATAAGAAAACCTCAAGTATTTAGAATGCGCTAGTTTTAATTTATTAATGCGACAAATTTTTCTCCAAAAGCGCGACAATAATAAGTGAAAATAGTGTATGCCTTACACACCTAAAGATTTTTGGGATATAAAAGTAAATACACGGACAATAAAATAACACTATTACTCTAATTGGCTAATGTGTTTAAAAAGGGCATTTTTACTGTCTAAATAAGATATTTCAAACTCTATCTGCCTATCCTAGCAATAGCTACACTATCTTCAGAAAGTATTGGTGCATCTTTGGGGAAAATATAGTATAGAAATGTAGTATGGTTCCAAAAAAAAGAGACTTACGTGTATCTTGGTTTAGTGCAGTGATAATTACACCAGATTACTTTCTGATGTTTTGGTGGATTTGCTACTACTAGCTAGCCGTTTGTCTGATTGTTGTTGATTAGTAAAGATCAAAAGCTTCATTCTACGAAATAAAAGTAAGCTATTGGCATTCCGGTTTTCCACAGCAGGAGTATCTTCATTTGAATAATAGTTATGCAACACTGGGGTAACTCTGGATCTTTCCTCAAGGTATATTGCAAACCTTTCACAATTGACTGTTGAAGATGTATGTCCTGATAGAGACAACCCAGTTTCCATTCAATACCAGTGATTGAGCTTCTCACTGCTACAATCTTCAGAGTACGTTCCATGAAGAAAATAAAATAAAGACGAGTTGACCTTTTTCTTATACTATTTCTGTTTTATAACTGGTTTTCACATGGAATTGATTCAACCTGTGATTTGAAAATCGAGTTGTGCTAAAGCATAATATTTGTATATCTATCAACGGAAACTGTGAATTCCACGAGTTTTCTATCCACACATACAGTCCCAAGTAATAAGTGAGTAGACAGAAAATTTTATTTTTCTATTTTCTATTTTGAGAAATAAAGGTACATCTATCAGTTTAAGATGTTCATAATAAAAGATTCATGAAATAACACAATGTTTGTAATGGTTGTTCTTTAGATGATTGTCTATATTCTTATTATAAAAATATTACTCAGTGCTTTGTAATAGAGTCTTTATTTTTAATCACTCTAGTCCCTTTATCATTGCCCACAACTGTAAAGCGGGACTCATCAGACCAAACAGCCTTGTTTTCACATCATTCATATCTCTTAAATGAAGTGTAATTATTTGCATAGGGTTTCTGCGAATAGACAAAACGATAGCCAGTTTTGAAGTAGATGACACCTCTTCAAGTCTTTCTATATGCATTCTGGGTCGATTTATGCCTTTGTTTTTATACAATTGGACACTCTTGCCCACTGTGCTCTTTGGGATGTCAATACTGTCAGAAATCTCTTGATAAGTAGCATGTCTTTTCCATTGTCCTATGGTCTGACCTCTAATAAATATATCATGCTCTCTAAGACTATCTTTATATTCTTGGCTAAGACTTGGCTGATTTTCATTGCTTGGAGTCATTTCTTGAATAAGTTATAAGAGAGAAGAAAAAGACCTCTATTTTATTTTTCAAATATAAATAAAAAATTGGTTAGCCATCCACTCATTGATTGCATGGAACTATATATCTTAATTGCTCAGAAGCTATCATAAGGTGATTATTAGGCTCAATGCGTGAATAGCAACTAAACACCCAAAAATAAAAATAAAAATACTTTGAGCTGTAGCACTATCGTATTTATGGGTGGACTTTATATGGCTTGCTAATGTACTATTGCTTCTATATTTCGAAGCATACTTCTATATTTCGAAGCATACTTCTATTGCCATTCTTAGTAATAAACTACTACTCTGACTTCATTGTAGATAGTAGAATATAGTTTAATATTCATATTCACCAATAAAGATAAGATCAAACACAATTATTTATAGGATAAGTTCAAGTCTCATCATTGGCCTGTAAAAGGTGGACTGTACAGCCGGATTGATCATGCTCCTGCTTAATCTCTTCATTGTCTGTAGTGAGCTGTGATTCCACTTGTGAGTTTGGCTCAACTTCATTGGTAATTATGGACTTGGTCTCGATATCTTTTGTAGGTTCAAGACTTTCATTCTTCCTGGATGCCTTCAAGATATTGCAAACAGTCGATAAACCAATGCCAACCATGGCAGCTATCTTCCTTTGGCTGAGTCTATTGACCTTGTATTCATGTACGATGGTTTTGCGCATGTCTTCATCAACACGTTTTCCCTTTTTACAAGTCTTATGTGGAATTCCAGTACTAAGTGTATGTTTCCTCAATATTTTACCAACAGTTGTCGGGTGAATGCCAACCATGGCAGCTATCTTCTCTTGACTGAGTCCATTGACCTTGTGTTCATATACAACAGTGTTGTGCATGTCTTCATCAACACGTTTCCCCTTTTTACAAGTCTTATGTGGAATTCCAGTACTAAGTGTATTCTCCTTCAATATTTTACCAACAGTCGATTGGCAAACACCAACCATGACAGCTATCTTCCTTTGACTGAGTCCATTGACCTTGTGTTCATATACAACAGTGTTGTGCATGTCTTCATCAACACGTTTTCCCTTTTTACAAGTCTTATGTGAAATTCCAGTACTAAGTGTATGTTTCCTCAATATTTTACCAACAGTTGTTTGGTGAATGCCAACCATGGCAGCTATCTTTTTTTGAGTGAGTCCATTGACCTTGTGTTCATGTACGATGGTTTTGCGCATGTCTTCATCAACACGTTTCCCTTTTTTACGAGTCTTATGGGTATCTTCATCACTGAAATTCTGTTTATTGGTGTCCATTTTCTCTGTGTTGGTTGGTTGTTCAGTCATGGTTGCTTCTTCATTCGTGAAGGCTTTTTTAATGTCATTTGCTTCTTCAGTGAATGAAATAGACATTGAGTAATGAAGGTAAAGAATTGATATAGCTACGCTCTGGTGTAAATAAAGTAAACAGAAAGCAAACCTGGATATTTCATATTCCGAACTGTTTTTATATCAAGACATAACATACAGTCCAGAGTATATTTTTTTTTATATTATTTTAGGTGTAAATGCTATTTGCACATTGAGCATATTAGCCACTTTATCATAGCTTTTGAACAATTAAGACATACATATAAACACTACAAATACAAAAGTGAAAAGATAATGAAAAATAAGTAGAAATGTATAGAAATGACAATGAAGAATAGACATTAGTTTGGGCTTGACTCCATAAGCTTCTCAAAGGCAATGATGTACCCTAAATAGATCCATCATCTGGTAGCTTGCTCGTTGAGGCTGCTGATGGGTGTGTTGAGTAGGAATACCAACACCATCATGGAGTGCAAAGACTTCTCTACCACCCATTCATAACCCGTTTAGAAAAGCCAGAAGCTGCAAGTGTAGTTGCTGTAGTTGTGTTCTCAGGATTGTCCAAGTTGCTCTAAGTATCCCTCATTGGTTTTCGGATTACCATAGGATGATGGTTATCTTTTTTTTTGGTATCCTGGTTTCCTTGCTGGCATTATGGCCTTTTTGGATGTCTATTCTTAACTTAGCATCTACTGTCATTTCTACTCATTTCTCATCATTTCTCCCTCATTTGAGGTTTTATATTTGCCTGTCCTTCTGTTTCTTTTTTCTTCAATTTTTTCTTCCCTCATTTGGGTATTTATAGTGTTTATATGTATATCTTAATTGTTCAAAAGCTCTCATAGGGTAGCTAACATGCTCAATGCGCAAATAGCATTTACACCCAAAATTAAAAATACTTTGAACTGTATCAATCCTTGAATAAATACATCCACGCCCAATTGAATTTAATAATTACCAAAAACCTCATAAAACAATACTATTATTTTTGCATAAAACTCTTTCTTTCCAAATAGTGTTAAATCAACACAACATGTCATATACATTTTCAGAAACTCACACTCGTGGAGAATATGATAAAGTAGAAGATAAAAAGCTACAAGGCATTTGTTACCTGTTGAAGACTGGATTAAAATTGACTGTCATTACAAGTGTAGTTGAAATGAAAAAGTCTATAGTTCAAAATATTATTAGAAACATCAAAGAACGTGGGTCACGATTACGTTTAAGGAGTCATGGAAAACATAAAAAGCCAGTGAGAAGGACCTCAGACACTTGGAAAAGATCATTAGAAAGGGTCCATTTGCCCCATATAATCAGCTGAAATTGGAAATGTTGAAGATTCAAGTTGATGTATGTAGAAACACCTTTATTAACTACTGTAATCAGTTAGTGTTTGGATCTTTTTATGTAAAGCACGCTCTCGCCTTGACTTTAGAATAAAAAGAGAAATGAATTGACTGAGCAAGTGTGCTAGCTGTCATATTGGGGCCTATGCTAGATAGTGAAGAAAGACGCATTAGATTCGAGGCTTTGATTCCTATCACACACAATGTCTTGACTTGAACCCAATTGAACATGTCTAGTGGGCTGTGGAAATACGAATTGAAGAAAGAAAGGTATCTATTACTAATGTAGAAGGTTTAAAGGCTCTACTTGGAGAAGAGTGGAAGAGGGTTCGTATTGAACTTGCATAGCAATAAATTCAAAGTATGACGGACAGATAGATGCCAGTCAGTCATTGATGCCAAAGAAGGCTATACAAAATATTAACTATATTATTATTATTATTATTTTCAATCATTAAAAATGTTGAGCTTTGTTGAGTTTAAGTTTGAAGCTTCTAGATCAAATGTGGAGTGTTTTATTTAATATTGAACATGTCCTATATATTTTGTCTTAAAATTTATTTTCAAAAGTATTCAATTCAATTGGGTGTGACTGTATCAGGAGAATTATGTAATTATATCCTTTTTTTTTGTATAGTGTTGTCTTTGATTTTAGTATCAATGGGATCCAGCCAGTTAATGTGTGGCTAAAACTCTGTTCTTTATTTATTGACTTGTATACTTCTTTTATATTGACATTCCACCGATAAAACTATGGTATAAGATATATATTCTAATAATGAAACACAAGAATATCGATGATATAATGAGTGTGATGTTTCTTGCGATTTCCTAACGTATGTGGTAGCCTTTCTCTTTTGACTGTTTTGCGACACAAATGATGAATATTTATTTTTTAGAAAGTAGTTTTACAACAGAAGTCTCCTAACAGAATACAGCCATCATTTGGTGGTTGATCAAATTGAAAAGTAGTGTGTATTCTTTGCAGAAATATATTTTGTTCAATAGCAGGAGCAGGAGCAGGAGCATAAATCACATAAATCGCTATGGCTTCAAATAGATTAGAAGAATGAGTAACTTCCGTTGCTATCATTCAACCATCGACAGTTGACTAGAGAGGAGTGAAGATTAAAGATCGATTGAAAGTTTCAAGTCACAATGTGGGGTCCAATTACTTGAGGCAGTTTGCAAGGGTAAGTTAAAGCTATGTTGTAATTATGTTGTAGCAGTATGTGTTTCTTCTAAAGCAATTATATCATGTGAGAGTGAATGTAAGATTCTTGAAAATGAGTGTCCAGATGGTGTTAACACCTTTTCTAGGTCTCAACACTTGAGTGGGGCCCATGAGATATAAGAAATAATTAGCATATTCATTACTGGTTCTTGGTGTGTTTGCCAAGATTGTCTTCCGATAAACTGGCAGTAACCTCTCTGTCTATTTATTTATTTACACACCCAAAGAAATTTCATGGGTTGGTTTTTGATCATTATGATCATTTTCGCTGACTGTATCCAACATAATATAGCCCTTGCCAAAATGTACTTGCATCGAAGGTCCGTTTGCGAGAAATAAACGCCATTTATCTTTTGCAAACAGACACAATTTAGCAGCCGCACTATCAAAGGGTCTGTCATCGTTTTATTTTGTGTGTGTTTGTGCAATCTATTTCCGGAAATGCTGTACTGAAAATAATCAAAGTAGGTGTTTCAATGGAACAAGTTTCAAGCTTAAATTCTAAGTCTAAATTATGAGAAAGGAAAAGAGCAAAATAGGAGAGTAGGTCTAATAATATTGCTTTTATCCTTGGCTAGAGTAAAAGAGTAAATACTGATAAATATAAGTATGTTTAATATCTATACTCAAGGACAAATGAATGACTAGAGTATGGTTAAGTAGTGTTGTTTTTTGTTTCCTTTTATAAGTATATTATTATGTGTTCATCTTTCAACTTCATTCACATGTTTTTTGTGTGTGCCACCTGTGTCATCAACAGATCAAATATTGACTTGTTTTATTAAGCACAGATTGCTCTTGTTGACAAGATCATCAGATAACAGAAGATCATCAGATAATAAAACGAGAGTATTGTTGTGGAGTTTCCCCTCATTCATTTAAAAAACAAAAAGTATGAATAAAAAAGAGCCAGTCTGATAGATATAAATATAAAAACAGGCTTGATGTCTTTTTAGACTAAAACTGTTTTACTTGAGACCATAATAAATAAGGTTTTTCTGTCAACCCCGATTATCTTGAAAAGACTCTATCCACTGTCATAAAACTGTCAATCAACCTGCCCTCCATGGGATTAAACTCATTGTCTGGCATGAGATGTCAAAGGTTAAGCTATTTGCCAATGATGACAGCCAACCTACTTTGAGACTAAAATTAGATATGCCTTTTGGATGACATTACCTACACAAACAAACTTGGTGTTAATAATAGAGTATAGTGATGATTTATTATTAAAAATAATATTATTTAATTCACTATAAAAAAAGGTTGGTATCAGGTTATACTGGATATGAATTTTAGACACATTAAGTATGAATACTTGTCATAGGATTGTTTCATTCTTTTTGAAGGATGCTCTTTTATTCATTAATTGAATGATGGAGTCACTGCTCTAACAAACTCATAGACATATAATAATATGAGTAAATCTCAAATAAAAAAGAACAAAACAGATTGTATTGTCTTTAGCAAATAAATACTGGTTGTCTTGAGATGATAAACACAATAAATTTGTTTTTTTACTACAATACCATGCTAATTTAAGTTAGGAAGTGTTTATCTACTATCTAATGTATTTATTTATAATGAATATATTATTATTAATTAATTAATTAATTGATTGATTAATACTGTCCTCGAATAAAGTAATTGTACTGTAAAGTGAATTCTTCAAAGAGTAATAATCACTACCAATAAGCTACTAATATAAAAAATAAGTAGAGTGATAATAATATATGTTTTTGTAAATATATAGAATACTAGTTAATATAATATCAACTATACAATAAAGGCCCAGATGAGGTGTTTTATTACAGCACGACTGAAACACTTAGACAGTACATAAATCAAGGCTATAAAGAACTGAATAATATGGGGTAAATAGTGTTATTTCTCCCCTGAAGCTCATATCATTGATTATTTTAAGCTCGATTATGCTCAAAAGTTGCTCCGCTAAAAAGAGATCAGTGAAAATAGTAAATACTACAACAATGTAAATTCTATTAGAGCCCGTATGAATAAGTTTGATAGAGTTTTCATTGTTTTAATTTTAATATTGTTCTGTTGTATGAATAGTGCGGAAATCCAATGCTATTTATGCAGTCTTTTACTTAGTGTGCTTGTGCAGTGAAGTAGAAAGAGATTTGGAGCATGTAAGGAAACAGAAGAAGATTACTTGTTATAGCACCTTTATTAATGATGCAAAGTATCTTTTGGTTCTCTACAGAATAAACGCTAGAAAAAATTCGAACCAAAGGTAGGGCCAACCCTTTTTCGTGGGCGTTTATGTATCAGGCAGTTACTTCCAAGTTTCCCCCTTTCTAATCAAAGATTAACCCTTTTACATAAATACATCTACACTTATACATGGCTATACATTTGTATTGGTATTTATTCATGTAAGTAGTATAAGTAAGTAGTGTAAGTATGTATGTATTTAAGCAGTGTATTTAGACATGTATTTCTGTGAATTCACACACACACACACACACACACACTTACTCAGCTTTATACTTACCCACACCCACATACTTACAACTTTATCTTTACCTTTAATCCTATGGAGATGGACGTACATATAAAAACACTTTTATATCCACACCCACACCTATTCACATACCTCTTCATATGCATACACAAGCACAAGCACACG
Source organism: Spinellus fusiger (assembly GCA_025094145.1). Lineage (NCBI taxonomy): Eukaryota > Fungi > Mucoromycota > Mucoromycetes > Mucorales > Phycomycetaceae > Spinellus > Spinellus fusiger. The sequence continues at coordinate 456,617 of JALLLS010000002.1, read as the reverse complement.
CATACGCATACACACACGCACACACACGCACACACACGCACACACAAATATACAAATATACAAATACTCACACACGTATATAGATCTAGATATATATATATATATAAATATATATTCTTGGTTTCAATCAACTCCTATTTCTCTTTCTCTTTTCTTTCTTCATTCAACAATCACTTTGCTTATTATTGTGAAGGCAACAGGTTTGCTCAAAGTCACGCTATCGCTTGACCTTTATGACAATAAAAGTAAATCTACTGCAACATGTTCAAAACAACAGAATGCATTGAAGAAACACAACTACTGACCATTACCACCGAAACCCAGAGTTTAGCTGTGTCGTCTCATTCCGACTCACAATTCACTAGCACATCTGCTAATAAACCATCTGGTTATAATAACCTCATTCTCAATCAAAGTGGAAATAAAGGCCAGTTTGATACCTACACTGCAGAGCCAACACCCTCAGAAGTAGTACGTGAGCAATACTATCAGTCGTACGATAATAGTCAAGAGAGTGATACAAATTCAAATCAATCTTCCCAAGACCTCACTCATAGCTACGAAGGACATGGATTGATAGCCCGTCCTGAAGGTGCTATTGCCTTTGCACCCCTGAAACCACCCTATCCATTTAGCATAAAAAGCCTCAGCGATACAAATTCAATTCTCTCTCTCAAAACATGCAATGAAACAGATGATACACGTTCAAATTCTAGTGTACGGACAAACGATAGCTTCCAGGATAAACCAAGAGACATGAGCACAGAAGATCCCAAAGCAACAAAGCCCAACATTGTCGTAGAAGAAGAGTGGACAGAAAGAGATCCTGACAATCGAAAGAGTGTCTCTCCCATGATTGGCAGTAGTAGTCTTTTATCACGTCTCTCAAAGACAACTGCTCCTATGCGAGCCAAACTGTCTGCGATATCACGCAGTACCAGTAAGTAACTCAGGTAACCATGCGATGACAGTAATTCAAGAGGGTTTGATGATTACCTTGCACGGTTAGATCATTTGAACTTGGACCGATCCCACTCTACTTCTCTGTCCATTCCATTAAGGCGTTCTGCAGAGAGTATACGTGACATAGCCCACTTAAGCTTAAAGTCTGGAAATAGAGCAAAAGGAGAGCGATCTCAATCTTTTTCGTGGGACAAATCTTTGTTACACGACTCCTTTGCACAAGAGGAGGCACCTACCATTTATGCCGCCCTTCTTTCTAAAGTAGCACATGCATTCAAGGAACACATCACACTTACCACACGAGTCAAAGATAGCCTCACCTATAAAGATGTTTTTGATGGAAAAGAAGCAGTGGTAAGTAGATTGAATAGAGCAAAGAGACTGACAAGAAAGGATAAACTATCCTTCTTGACCAAATTTACGGATAGAAAACTTGTCCTTGTCCTTGGAAGAGCTCTTGAAGCACAACGATTCTTCCACGATGTTAATTATGAACATCAGTTGCGTGATTCTGTGCAAGAGCTTTATCACTTCAAGGAGCATATCCATCTTCCTATACCTATGACTAGCACACCAGAAAAAGAAATCCAACTGTCCTCTGAAGATCTACCAATTGCTTCCTCCCATACTTCTATACATGTGGATGATGGACTTCCTAATGGAATATTCACTGTTCTTACACGTTGCTATTCTCCTACATGCACACAAAACAAATATTGTTATAGTCCACTCTGTCCACGTTTGCCTAATACAGTAAGGATATGCAGAAGGTTAAATCTATATTTGAGCTTACGGTTCACTACGAAATTAGTCATCTGGTCTGGCACCTTTACGTGTTCTCCACCATTATACAAGTCAATCATCCATCACAGACCAGGTAAAATAACAGCTACTCTCTATGCCATTCTGATCCACAAATACACAGATAGAAGAACGTCTATGGATATCCACAGTGAGCAAAGACGTATCACAAAGCATTAGTTCAGAAGAAAGAAAGAGACAGGAGAATATGTTTGAGCTTATCTATACAGAAAAGGATTTTGTGGATGATATTGCCTATCTTCAAACGGTAAACATATACATTAGTGTATATTTCTAACATGTCTGTTGTTTAGTATTGGATTACGCCTTTATTGGCAGGCATAGAGGGTAGTGAGAAATCCTATGAACCTCTAGTGAATGAGCTCTTTTGGAATATAATGGAGATACATACTGTTAGTGAAAAACTATCAGAATCACTCTTGAAGCTTCAGAGTGCTGATCCCATCATCCACCGTATAGGAGACACACTACTAAAGCATGTTGTTAAATTTGAGCCATTTGTTGATTATGGAGCCCATCAGATCATCAGTAAATATGTACTAGAGACAGAAAAGTCTACAAATTCAGATTTCTCGAGATTTGTAGAGGTAAGTCCATTGATTTTTTTCACTAGGATGTCTCTTAATACGATGGACAGGCCACGGAAAGACTCCCACAATCCCGAAAACTAGAGCTGAATGGGTATTTGACAAAACCTACCACTCGCCTTGGAAGATACAACCTTATTTTACGAGAAATAGTAAAACATACTTCAAAAGACCATCCTGATCAAGAAGATATACCAAAAGTAATGAAGATCATTTCAGAATTCTTAAGCAAAGTCAATGAAAAAACAGGAAAAGCAGAAAACATGTTTAATCTCAAGATGCTCAGGGAAAAACTAAAGATGAGAAATCCATCAGAATTGGTAAATAGAAGCAAAGATGAAAGAAGACGAGAAAGAAAAGCTAAGCAGTATTATAGAAGGAGTTGGCGCTTCAGTCTGAACAGAGAAAAATGATCTTCAAAGGCCCACTGAAGAAAAAAGGAACAGGATCTGAGTCTTCTGATATGCAAGTTTATTTAATTGACACTTGTATTATTATCACCAAGCAGAAGTATGTTCAGAATACAGAACATCACAAGATATACAAGAAAGTAAGTGATCAGGATGGAAAGAGACAATAATTAAAATAGAACCCTTTGTATTATGAGTAGCCTATTCCTCTAGCTTTATTGGCACTGACATTACCAGATCAAACAAAAAGAGTTGCCTCTCTTCTTCCGTATGGACGCTCAAGCACAGGTGCTGGTCCAGTCATTAATAGCACAGAAGTAGTAGCTTCTAATAGTAACAAGGGTGGACATCCTATCAGTTTTGCTTATCTGGGGCGTCAAGGATTTGGACCTATTACACTTTATGCGACTACCATTCTTGCTCGACGTCAATGGGTTCATAAAATAGAACACCAAAGACTCATTTTGACTGAAAAACAAAAGGTCTTTAATGTCATGACTATTAGTGAGAAATTCTTCAATTCTCTTAATAGAGTCAATTGTGCTGTAACTCATGGTAAACTGTTCTTCTACCATCAACATTTTGTAACTAACTTGTCCATGAAAAATACAGGCCAATCTATACTTATTGGCAGTGATCAAGGTGTCTACATGAAGAAAAACAATAATGACGATATCATGGTTAGATTGCTAGCCATGGAAAAAGTGTCACAGATAGATATTCTTGAAGGGTCCAATCTTATTCTCGTTCTGGCCGACAAAATTCTTTATACCTACTCTCTAGATAGTCTTTTGTCAGAGGATACGAGTGCTAAACGAGGTAGAAAAATAAGTAGCCACGTTTCCTTCTTCAAAGTTGGAAAAGTACTTGAAAAGACACTACTGGATAAACCATCAGAAAAAACACTTGTCTGTTTTGTACGTTACAATGCCATCACTTCTACCATCCGTGCTCTGGAGCCACACACTACTGGAGACACTAAAAAGAAAAACAAACCTCATTTGGGCTTGTTTATGCGTGGCTCAAATGAAGGCCTAAAGGTGTACAAAGACCTCTATATACCTGGAGAAGCCACTTCCATCCAGTACTTTAAAAACATTATATGTGTTGGCAGTGCTAAAGGATTCCAAATGGTTAACATTGCATCAGCTGAAGTACAAAGTAAGATATTCTTCCAAAAAATAACATAGTGTGTTTTTCAACTTTCTAATAATTCAATTAGGCGTTTTGGATCCTAGAGATGAGGGCCACAACTTCATTTTACAAAAAGAAAACTTGAAACCAATTTCAATGTTTCGACATCCAGATGGTACTATCTTGCTATGTTATAATGGTAAAATTATAGTGTATGTCTTTCTAGTGTGCTAATATGAAAATGTTTAGAAATTGCATTTTACATTGATAAAAAAGGAAAGCGAATGAGAGACGAATGGATAATTCAATGGGAAGGAGCACCCACTGCATTTGCTTTCCAATTTCCCTATGTTATTGCCTTTGATTCAACTTTTATTGAAGTGAGGCACATGAATACGGTAAGATACACAGTCCTTATAACTGCTTATATATACTGTGTTTATCTCATTATGGATATATTAGGGTGAACTGGTGCAAGTTATTCCAGGTATCAATATACGGTGTCTAAGTCTAGATCCTACCGAAATTATCCAATGTGTTATGGAAGACCGTTTATTGGGATGTGAACTCATATTTGAGTTGAAACACATTTGTTGAAAAAACCCTTAATCTCAACTATACACAGGTTTACATTCAGCACTGCTAGTTCTCTTTCATACCACTCCATTTCATTACTACTAAGTGCTCTACCTTATTCATTCTCATCCACTTTCTCATTCATTTTTCTTCATTTATTTTCTTTCTTTCTCTCTCTTTTATATTTAAGCCACATTTTGTTTGAAATAATCAGATGGCTTTATGTAAATTATATTAATTGAGCAGGCAAAGCAAGTGATCCAAGTACCTTTTGTGTTTTATTACAATAAAACTATAAAGGCCAGAATTAGGCTTTTACCCAATTCATCTTTCTTATTGCTCATGCTGTTTATTCATTCTAGTTTTTAATAGAGTTGGTGAGTTAATAAAGAAGTCAAAAGTTCGTAGATCAAGACTAATATTTTAATCCATAAGAATAAGAGGTGTCGCATACATTTTTGCCGATATATCTTTTACGATAAGAGTTGGCTATAGAATCAAGTCTTAGTACGTACGTTAAAACATCTACTCTCATGCTACTTTCGTGATCATATGTCTTCCATGGACAAGTACTAGCTAATGGTAATTATGTGCCATTATTATTATTATTATTAGTAGTAAATCCAACAATAACAACAACAACAACAACAACAACAACAACAACAACATAGATGTAACAGATATCTACTTTTATTGAGCTTATTGAATATGAAATGACTTTTTGCCCATAAATTATGCATATTACTTAATCATTGTATTGTATTGTGACACTGATAATGTATAGACACCTTTCTACACTAGTGTTGAGAGTCTAGTGCATGGTTATTCTCAGAATTAATTAGTGCATAGAGAGTACATTTTGAGGTAACTGATGACTATTTTATAATATATAATAATCTTTAACGTAAATTTCAATGCAAATAAATTAACAAAGATAAAAAAAAATCACCAGGAAAAAGAACAATAGCAGTCGAGCTTCTATTTTTTCAGATAATCCTTAGCTTATTTTTTTTTTAAAAAAAAGAAAGAAGAGAAAACAGGTGTTGGTTAACTACTGTATTATGAATTCATTCAAGCACTACACTAAAAAAGTTTACTAGCCTCTCAGTTAGTATCACTGCATTATATATAAATATAATAAAACATATAGCTTTTTTTTTTCTTTCTGACTAGCATCTTGTGTTGGATGCTTTATTTCAAATAAGTAACACTTAGTTTTGTTTATCTTTTAATATATGCATGCAATTGAGTCAATAAAGGTATATATTTATAAACAATACTCTATGAGATTACAACTTTGCTGGTCGATCAATAACTCAGCATCATGATCATCTACACACCTAAAGATCTTTAGGATATATAAGGAAATACATGAACCATGAGATTGTATTATTTCTTTGGTTGGCTAATGTGTTTGAAAAGAACCTTCTCACTGTCTATCTGTTTTAGCATTGACTATGGACTCTGCAATTAAACACTATAAAGTTGGATAAAAGGAAGAGGTAAACCTGACATTGCAACTCAATCACTGAATTTATTGTTTAACATAGTTTGTTATCCATAAGCCCACAATATTTTCAGCATAACATTGATTGAGAAAGATTTATTATAGAACACACTGAATCAACTCTAGTGGTCATTATCCATAAAATATAACCAAACTCACTTATACAGTCACAACATTAGAAAGTATACGATTTTCATTTTTTGAAATCCTGAAAAAAAACATGCTTTACGGATATAAATGTTACGACTTCAAAACACATACTAATGACTTCAAATTCAACAAAAAGTTAGTTTAACATATTGTCTATAGTAATATATAAAAAAAAGTTTCTATTTAATGTTTTTTTGGGCCACCTTTGGCATCAATAACTGCCTGGCAGTGATCCTTCATTGAGCCAACTAAACGTTCGGCAAGATCGACGTGAATATTTCTCCAAGCTTCTTCTAAAGCTGTCTTGAGCTCATCGATATTTTTGATACCGGCCCTCTTGTCATTGATAAGCTTATCAAGACAGCTCCAGATATGTTCAATGGGGTTGAGATCAGAACTTTGGGCAGGCCAGTAATCAAAGCGCCTGATTACATGTGTGTTCTTCCACCATGTTGTATAGCCACCTGTATGGCAGCTAGCCCCATCTTCTTGGAATATAAAGTCCTTATCCTCCTTCTCATTCAATTCAATGAACCATGGCAGAAATTTTCCTGGCAAAATGTTGACATATACGTCCTGATTCACAGTGCTATCAACAAAGACCAAAGGCCCAAATCCACCAGCCCAGAATTAGCTCCAGATCATTATACTGCCTTTCCCCTCATTTTGGTTGTAGTTACACTATGAGCAGCCTTATACTTCTCTCCGATCTTTCGAATCATTCTGGCTCCTCCCAAGGTAAACCTCTACTTCAAACCGTGACTCATCAGACCATACAATGCGTCTCCAGTCATCAGGGGTCCAATTGACCCGTTCCTTGGCCCAATGAAGTCTTTTCTTCTTATTTTCCTCAGATAACCTTGGCTTGTGTGCTGCAAAGTAGGAACCAAACTCAATCTAATATATTCATTTGATGAATATTGCACTACAGATGATTATCTGATGTGCCTTAAGTTCCAGATTTATATAGCTATAGGAGGCAAATGGGTTGCCTCTTAGAATGGCCTCAAGTCGTCTGAGGTCTCTCTCGTTAAGTTTTTTTGGTGCATCAGAACTAGTATTTGGTAGAGGTGCACCATTAGTCTTGATTCTACTAATGATCTTTTGGACAGTAGTCTTGTTAATGCCAGTGACCTTTGAAATGGTACCCATGGAGTATTTTTCTTTTTTTTAAGCCAATAAACACCTCATTACTCTATTTTCTTCAAGCTTATTATAAACTCAAGAGTTTATAGTTGAGGATTCTGCGTTTGACATTTGAAGTTGTTTAATGGAATGTGATTCTGTGGTAAAAAGAGGATGAATCATGTTTAAAAATGTATAAATTAGGGGGTCGTATACTTTCTAATGTTGTGTGGCTGTATTAAAAGTACTATAGCTATTCATTGACTCAATATTCATAATCACTTCAACCGTTTTATTGTAACTGTTCTCAATAATAGTACTTAATGATAACTAAGTATTGTTTCTAATACTGGGCTTGAGCTCAATTTATTCCACAAGACACTCATTGTATTGTTATTAGGTAGTAGCTATAGTCATAATATAGTATTGGCTATATTATTATAATAAACAATTCTATTTAAACACTATATTTTACTGATAATTCAATTTGATATTGAGGTATACTACAAAAAGAAATTATAATTTGGATATCCTCAAACCTTTTGATTCTAAACATCATTCCATAAAAGGTGCGTTTTTTCTTTTACTTAAAAAGAAAGAGATATCATCGCTTAAAGGCCAGAAAATCTTTGGGTGTGTAGAGAGAAAAAAATGTTCAACTTGTTTTATTATTTACTTCCAATATATTAAGTCTAGACCTTTAATTTTTTTTAAAAAAGTATTAGAGTTATTTCCCATTCATCCCAAGCTTAAATACATAACATATAACTATATCCTTTTACATTGGGTAGCAATGCTAATACTACTAATTGCAAAGCCCTGATGAACTAAATTTACCAATATTACCCTTCAGGTATAATGCATAAATAAATACATTTGCTCAGTTGGCCACTCAGGTAAATAGTTTTTCGGGAAGAATTACAACACTGTTTGATTAAAGTTCGTCCATGAAGTAGAAATAGATAAAACTGTAATTGATGTACAGGTGTATAAATGTATGACTAAAGAGATCAAAATTATTTCATGGGAGAACATTAGATTTAGCATGGTACAGACTATTGGTCATCTTATCAGTTTCAACTGTCTATTCATTTTTCTCTCTTAATAATGAATATAATGGCTTATATTTTAGCACTTTTAACAAACTGTTTAAACTAAATGGTACACGATTTAAATATAGAGTAGAAAATAAAAAGTGTATAGCCGTAACCTGCTAGTTATTACTGGACTTTATCAATGCATATTTTTCTTTGTTTTCACACTGATGTTTTCTGTGCATAAAATACAATATAAAACAAACCTAGTTTCATGAAACTATCTGGTTAGTATAATGATTTCATTTATATTTTAATGTAAAATTGAGAGAGAATCAAAAGATCATTGTATTAAGATAAATAATAATAATACAATACCTATCTATTCTCGATAGAGTGGCTATTTAAATTATCCTTTTTAGGAGTCAATATACATGCTATAGTTTTAAACTTTTATCAATACGAGATTATGCACTAAACCTCCTAGAAAGAAAGAAAAGAAACTACGATAGCGTTGCAGATAAACAAAGATCTTTCTTCTAATAAGCCTCAAGGTTGAGAAGATATCCCTGTCGTTCCTGCTTTTCGATTTTTAGCTCCCACATATCATTTTCTACAAGTTATTTTTTAAATTAAAATACACAAGACAGCATGAGTAGAATTTGAGAAAAAAGTATGCAAGTAATACGTCGGATACATACGATGATGTTGACACTTGGAATAGGGGTCAGCACTTTATCTAGCACCTGCGGAAAATAAACCACTGCATATGGGCTAAAGAATTCCTTTTTTCTCTTAGCCATAGCAGTATACGAGTATGGATGTTACAAGGAAATGGTTTTTAGTGATGTATTATGAATAAAGAGCAAGCAAATATTAGAATGATTTATTTGTGCCTTTATAAAAGTAAAAAGGTAATGATGTGGTTAAGCATAAAATAACACATACACACACATATTTATATATAAAAATATATAAATATATGAATAAAACTATAACAAATAAAACAAAGATACAATAATAGTGCTAGTGAAAAAAGTAAAATAAGAATTTAAATATAGGTGAATAGATATGCTAAAGTGGTAGTATACATTGATGTGTGTTGTGTGTAATGGAAGAAAAGATGAATAAATAGTTCTTTTCCTTGTCTTTCTAATAGTATTAATAGTGATAATCATCGTCTCTCTCACACTTGCTGAAGGAATTAAAATATCGGCTCAAAATTTGCTTGAAGCTGGAAGATGTACTGATAGTCTGGCTTGAAAGGATGAGCCATACATCCATGAATGATGGGAGTAAAGGTACCATTACTGAATTGTAAGCAGCGCATATGCTCACCCGCTAGAATCTGTACCAGTTTCCCCTATACGTTCCATGATGAGTAACCATCATACACAAAGAATACAAAAGACTTACTGTAACCACATTACGAACTTCTATGAACCGTGGATCAAATGCAATAACGTAGGGATAGCAAAAGGCCACTGCTTGTGGAACACCTTCCCAAATAATTAATGAAGAAGAGTCTTCAATAAGTTCACCGCGACTGTCGACAAGAAATGCAAATGCGTCATAACATAATAAATAATGCTCTTTGCAGCGGAACATGGCAAGTGGTTTGACATCTTCACCGCGTTGTTGAACAAATGCAAAAGAGGGATGTTGAATATCAGGTAAATTACGGTTCATGCTTAGTTGTTCAAGATCGATGATTTCAAAGCCTCTTGCACATACAACCACAACCCTTGCCTTTAAGAAATGAATGGCAAAAGAATCTGCACCAATATAGAATTCCTATTTTAAATTAAATTAAATTAAATAAATAAATAAAAAGAGTGAGTGAGTGGTCTTTCTCTTTCCATTTCTCTCTGTTATTTTTTTTTACCTTGTAGATCTTGAACCAAGAAGGTGCCTTTGAGAAGAAGCTAGACTTTGTAGTTAAATATTTCGCATTATGAGGATTTCTCAAGTCGCCACAGATGGGTTCAAATGCTTTGAAATGGCTGTCCATGCCTCGCTTTTTCATGGCAATGACGAGTGTTCTGTTGCTGCATACGCCTGCATTGAAATAACTGATATGTTGAGCAAGTTTCTGATATGGTCGTTCTGCTGATTTATGAGGTGCTGTTGGGTCGAGTGAATCAAGAGAATAGGCTATCAGTGTTTTGTCTATACATTGATTCAAATGCATGCAATAGATGATTTTTAGTTTCTTTCTGGTGTCCAAGGAGAATAAACTTACCTGCGAGAGCAAGAAGAATGTGTTCTTCTTCAAGAATAGCAATTTGTTGAACATCTGGCAGTGGTAGGATATACCGAATACTACTTGTATCTCCTTCAATACCCATCCATATCCCACTCACTGTACCCACAGCAATCATACGAATGCCTGTTACTCCTACTAGAAGAGAAATCATAATATTAGACACTCTCCATACAGTGCTGTTTTCTGTCTTTTATCACTTACAAAATGGCACTGAACATGTCACTTTGCCATGATTAGGTGCACCACCACCCAATACAGTAGATCCAGTAAAAGATGTATCACTCAAAGAACGAATCTCAAATACTTGTCGATCCATCTGTGCCTTTTCCATCTGTGCCTTTGCCAATACAATGTTCTCTTTCCATGTGATTCTAATTTCTGTATTACCAGCATACAGTAAATGGTCTCCACCCATACGACCAAGATGATGAATCAATATAGGATATTGACCACCAAACGGAGAAGAAAGAGTAGTGCCTGTAGTTGAAGCCAGAGAAGAGTGGGCAGTACTTATCGCCCTCATCCCAATAGAAAATCCCTCTGTTGCTTCTTGAACATGCAGCAATTCAAGAGGAATGGGTCGTTTGGAAATATAATACTCTTCTTCCGAGTCATTTCCCTTTTTTTCTTTTGTCATGAGTAAAAGATGATCAAATAAAAAAACATGAATTTCTGTAGACTCCACCACCATATGAGAGCGACGTGTCAATGTGCCTTCGTACAAGAGTTGTCTTTTTTCATCTGTCAGTTGTAAATCATGGTACTCGCCTGTTTTGTAGCGTATACGATCATTGATTTGGTAAATACGTAAAGTCATCTTCGTTGCTGCTGTCTGTTCATCCATTGCATTCGCCACACTCTTTAGAAGGTCTGAGCAGAGTGTCAAATCGTGTTTGTCAGGATGATCGTCTGGTGTCTTTTTCAGAATAGCACTGATCAACAGAGGATAGCGCTGTAATCGAGTAACAGGTAGAATAATAAAATGTCGAAAAGGAAGTTTACGACACTCTGCAAGACGCTCTTTGGCCTGGATATAGGTTTGGAAGAGAGGGTTGCTGTTGATCTCCTTCTTGACTGCATATTCAGCTAGTACAACATGAGGACCGTATTTAGTGTAGAGGGCCATGAATTGATACAAGTAGCGCAGGATGATGTCGCCTACTCTTCCTACAAACCCACCCTTCCCTTGTGCCTGACAAGCACATTGGTAATCTCGGAGTTCTTGGTAGAGTTTTGCATGGAGTTCTAGGAGTTGAATGTAATTGTTGAACACATTGTCGCAAAAGGCTTCTCGGTATTCACTATCAATGCATGGATCTGAACGCAGAGGCTGAGCATACAGCTAGTAGAGATGTATCCTATTATGATATGTCCTTATAGCACGGTCTATGGAGTGCTTACCTCATCCAGTAACTTAAGATCGCGTACATAGTCTTCTTCAGTATAAATGACTTCATGAATGGCTTCTTGTCGTTTGATCTCACTGTCAGGTGTGTTTTGTAGAATCTCTCTGGGTACTGTGGCTGACCATGTACGTGAAAGAGTCTTATGTTTAAAATGAATAAATGAATACTCTGTTTATTGATGGATCCTTCACATGTCCTATCTTTTACCGTCTCTTGTAATGAAGCTACAGAAGAAGCGGCCGAGTCTTGTCGTTTGATAGCACTTGCTCTTTTCTATTGATCCACCCATACAGTCTCCTCTCATTAATACGACTCTCCATGGACACACATGGACACCTTCTTACCATCTTTTCTGTACCAATGGGTTCTCTGTTAGGACATGTATACGCATAACACCCGGCCTGGCCAGGAAGACAGGTATTAGTATAGCAAGGCGTTAAAGGAGTGTAGATTCCTTGAGGCATGCCCTGTTCTATGGTTTCCTCTACTAAATAATAGACTTCGGGTGTAGAGTTATAAATTGTATTCCGTTTCACTGATATGTCAGGCATCACTATAGCAGCTATCAGAGGAGGTGTTGTGTGTATAAATATTCTGCTCATCTTTCTGTACAGTGTATTAGGCAGGCCAGTGGGTAGCAGATGTCGGATGATTTCCTACATAGAGTGAATTGTGGGTTCTTCCATCCACACCAAAGCACTTACAATGGCCTCTGCTCGAGTGAAACTTGTAGGCTGTTGAAAAGAGTGGGCTATTTTCCGTCTCTCTGATAAATACATGACTTGGGCTACAAACTTCTCTGCCAATTCAGATAACAGTGCGTAATGTGGAAAAAACATCTGGAAAGACGTCTGTGGGGCTGATAATAATGGTTCATAGGTTCCCATTCGACTGTGCATTGCCAAGGGAGAGGTGGGACTTGTGATCTTTCTTTGTTGTAGACGTAGGCTGGGAGACAATCCCCCAGAGCGAGTGGAGGATCCTGAGTCCTGTCGATTCAATGAGCTCGAGCGAAGAGTGATGATGCCTGATTGAGGGCTTTTGAGGGATCCTTGAAAGTCTCTTCTCTGAAGTATAGCCGGCACATGGTTTGGATCTTTCTGACCATGGTTTCCAACCGAGGAGAGTTTAAAGAGTGGTTTTCGGACTGGTAGCGAGGGTGAGATGGGTGGGGTTGTATTAGCAAATAATGTTTCCTTGTCGCTTTGTTCATCTTCTTCACTATCTTCGTCTGTTTCTGATACTTCTTTAGAAGCAGGAAAGAATGACAGGGTCATTGCTACTTGGTGGGGTGTGATGTCTGCTGACTGTCTTGGCTGTATATCAAAAGGTCTTCCCGAGTAACTTTCAATAAGAGGCGTATAGCCTGTGCTCAGTGATTCCAAAGAATACAGGTAAGGGCTCTATTCCATCCATTCATTGAGTTATTGAGTCTGTTGGTTCTGTTGTTTTCTTTCTTTCCTATAGACACTTGTCCTACCTGTTCCAACACACTCTCCATGTCCTGTTCTCGCCCATTATGAAGGAGATCAGGCGGATGTTCTGATAGTTCATTGATAAAACTATCGAGATCTTGGTAGAGGGCCTCCAAAGCGGGCGATCCAGGCGGGTCATTATCATTGTGTTGGTGTCGAAGCATCCTAAATGCTGTTCATAGAATAATAGAAGAGTGAGCGGAGAAGTCGAGTTCAAATAAGCATCTCTTGCTTATGTGTAACGCTATCTCCACGTGATGTTACAAAGACAGCAAGAGAAGGTAACCCTACTAATCTTAAACAAGTCCCTCCATGTCCTCCAACCTACCCACTGAGATTTTAAAGAGGCTCATAATTCAGTGATGAGCAAGAAAAGAAGGATTTACAGTCCTAATATATATGTTGTATTATGTTATATGTTACATACTACATACTGCATACTACATACTGCATATTATATTGTATTTTATGTTATATCTTGGACTACACTATTTCCAGAAAGATAGTATATTGAAATGTATAAAATAGAATATCCATAATATTCCACCCTTTATAGTCCATCTTTTATAGTCCATAATGTATCCTTTATATTGGCCAGTCTCAAGACAGGAAGATTGGATTGCCTCTCGCTTACTACACACCAGGAGACCTTTAGGATATAAAAGGAAATAGTCGAAATACAATTGTTTAGAGATGACAGATTTGAAAAGGAGCAAAAAAAGTGAGATGTATTCATGTTAGTTTTTAAATAAAGATTATTATTATGATCTACCTGTAGATATCTGAATCCCGGAAGAAACCACTTTCGATGTGGCGATATAATAAAATATGAATGCATCAAAGAATATCTATTCTTTTCTAAAGAATGGAACTGGTCGGTGGCGACCATTCAAAGCCTCTTCTGCAATCGTATAGATATTCTTTGATGCATTCACATCTCTGTTCCAAACAATTCCGCAACCTTGGCAAGCGTGGATATTGTTGAAATTCACTAATACTTCGGTGAGGTTATTTGTGTTATAAGTGTGGCAGATCTTTAGAACAAAAATAAGAGTAACTGTTAGAAGAGCTTTTTATATTGGGTAAGATGTCAATCAGGTTTACTCTCGATGTAAAGAACTCAACATCAACCATAAGAAGATCTCCATCTTTTTGTCTCTTTTTTCAATGATTGATATAAAATTCTCGTCAAACCAACACGATGACCTTTAAACTTGATAGTATCTTTTCCTTTCATTCTTGCACTATAAGCAACGAATGGCAGTTTGGCAGGATCATACTCCAATCCTTTTAGGTGCCAATACCCCTTTTTAATAATAGAATAATAGTAAAAATAATTAGTTCGAGATGTATCAACGTACTCTAGGTGTGTGTCGTATTACCCTTGCACTGGCACCTTCTTCTTGCCTTTGTCTTTGTAGCGGATTCACTGGGCTTATTAAAATAAAAGAATATACAATAGAAACTGACTAACATGTCAGACATAATAAACATACACAAACACTCACCAGATCACAACTGTTGGTTTATATGCCAGACAAAGGCAAACAAGTTAAAGAGGATGGAAGTTATAAAGAACAACAGACATTGTGGTTGGCAGGTATTAATATCTGAGCAGAAAAGAATAAATCGAATTTTCACAAGTCATTTGCTTAATCAGAACTACCAAAGTAATGCAGACTACAACAACATTCTAGAAAGGAAATAATTGCTTAAAGAACAGTTGCCTAGTTACCCATTGTGATCAAATCGTGTGTTGTGTTCCTGTTCATATACCCTCTTTGATTTCCCTAGACCAGCCTTTGTATCTAATACTCTATTTTGTAGTCCCTGCTAGAGACCAAACTACTACAGATTCATATCTCTAGTGGTCCTGTTGATAACTACAGTGCCCTTTATTGCAAAATAAAGGAGATATTTTTACAAAGTTAAATAGTATATATCTTGAGGCTACTTATATATATATATCTTTAAGCTATAAGGATCAAAGTTATACAATAATAACATCTCAGTGAATTCAGAGATGGATTTCCTCCTCTTGTTCTATGTATGTTTCAAGGGAAGAGAGAAACCTTATTTACAATAAAATCACTTTATGGAATTCTATAGCCTTGAAATACATGTCCAAGATTATACACACTATAGAACAGGACAGCTATCCTTCCCAGTCTGCCTGAATGTTCTATGAAGATCATATCTATTGCTTGAGAACAGCAAAATATTCAAATTCATAGTAAAAAAAGAAATACCAAACTAGTATAAAAGTGTAGTTATCTACATCTTTAATAAAATAGACTTTGATCCAAATAGCTTCCTAGAGTATAAACAAGATAATCTTTAGGGACTTGAGTAGCTGACTGTTTCTTATTCTCGACTTGTTTTCTTTGGTTGGCTAATGTGTTTGAAAAGAACCTTTTCACTGTCTGTCTGTTTTAGCATTGACTATTGACTGTGCAATTAAACACTATAAAGTTGGATAAAAGGAAGAAGCAAACCTGACATTGCAACTCAATCACTGCATTTACTGTTTAACATGTGCTGTCCTTAAGCCCACAGTATAACAATCAAGTACATGTCAATATGAGCATAACTGAGCAAGGTAATGTACTATGATTAACAAAGAGAAACAATAGAAGGAAGTGATGGACACTACCAAGGACTATTCTAGTGATAAAAAGGTAAGTAGTGTCTTCATCTAGGCTTGAGTTTATTACAATCCACAATCCACAAGACACTCAATGTATTGTTATTAGGCAAGTAAAGACTCCTTTCAAGTCAGTCTCAGGTGGTCTATTCTTCCTTCTATACTGTCTAGGGTGTCTAGGGTGTCTAGGGTGTCTAGGGTATACTCCTGAGCATATTTATCTATCTTCCAAGGATAAAGCATTAGGATTTTAGGGTGTGGATTCTATTGCTATGAGGGAATGCACTTGGGCAGTAGCTATAGTCATACTGTAGTATTAGCTATACTATTACAATAAACAATTTTATTCATAAACAATATATTCTATTGATAATACAATTTGATATTGAGGTATCCACAAAAAGAAATAATAATTTGGATATCTGCAAACCTCTTGATTTTAAATACAGTTCCATAAAAAGCAAGATATTTTTAGACATAAAAGGAAGGAGATATCCCCGCCTAAAAGCCAGAAAAATCTCCTGGTGTGTAGAGATAACACCCTGTGAGATAGTGTGGTGTAACCGCTCAATCTTCTTGGAGGTTTGGTGGGAAGTAAGTTGCATTGACAAGTAGAATAACCCACATGTCATTGGGAATAAAATAGCAACTAGTATAAAAAGTGTAGTTATCTACTTCTTTAATAAACAAGACGTTGATCTGAGCTACTTCCTGAAGTATTGATAAGTACTATAGACTTTCTTTGACTGGGATAGTGGGCTGCTTCTTGATCCCAACCTGTTCCCTTTGTGTGTCTCTCCTTGTCGTTGACTCTGAGTTTTGTTTGCACCCAGTGCCACACTCTTCCCTTTAAACCTGTTTGTTCTCTGACCCCTACATTATTTGTGGAAGATACCATATCACCCCATTACACTACATTCTCGCACCTGCGAACACATCACCCACACCCCATCCATTCATCTCCTCGACCGTGTCAGTAGCCAGCCTCCCAAGGCCCTACGTGTCCTCAAACGTGTCCCTCGTGCCCGACAATACACCCCTTCTATAGGCATCTTCACGTGAATCAGGGTGTACAAACAAAGCTATAAAGCATCTTTTTCCCACCTTATTTTCTCTCTTATTTCTTTGTTCTCTTTCATGTCTGACGTTCAACATAATGCTATGGGCCCTGTCCAGCCTGCCAATGATGAGGCAAAAGCAGTAAGAAATGTCCACCAAAAAAAGTACACAGAAATTGAACCGTCGTAGATCTTCCACGAGATAAAACAACAAGTCCTTGATAGAGTAAGTCCTATTATACATGGTCTATTCTAAATAGATCAGCTTCATGAGGTATACTCGCTACACACCACCCACACATACTCCTAACAAAGACAGCTTCACCACCAAGACCATGTGCATGGATTGCATGAAACCGACAAATTGAAGCATATTACATCCTTCAAGTTGGTTGAGTTTGCCGTGGAAGAAGTAGCGTATGGCCACAATTACTTTGGTAAAATCAACCTTGGCGATGAGAAATTTATCCACGTGAGGTAAAGTAATAATAATAAATATATATAAAAAACAGAGGCAGCCCTAGTGGAGAGCAGAGGTAACTAAGCACATACATACTCCCCGATTATAGACTCCACCGTTACCATGACGGCCGTATTGATTTCTACTCTTTAAAGACTACACCCGAGAATGCCATTTGGTCTAAAGAAGACCCTCTTGTCTACTTTATCAATTGAAATACAAGCAATAAATATCGTTGGACTGAGTGACGTTGCTAGTGTTTTTTTTTGTCTTTTTGTGTGGGTGTGTGAGTGGGTGAGAGTGAGAGTGAGTGAGAGTGGGTGTGGGTGCTATTTAGTATAACCTATTTCTTGTGCTTGTGTTTTTGTGTTTTGTGCTTGTTTCTTGTCCTATGCCTTCTCGGCTAAGTCATCGCCATCACCCGTCTTCTTCTATCATTTCCCTTTCTTCTGATGCATCTACACGACCTGCTCTTCCTCACCTATTGACCAGCTCCTCTTCTAATGCTGCTCGTTTTGCGAGAAGTACTGCCCACACATCAAGGAGAGTTCGGTCTCATTGGTTCACTCACTTTGCCCTTCACTGGAGAACTAGCTCACATACATCAAAGATTGTTCTTCTCTCTTCTCTTGCTCTTGTTGCTGTACAGGTAACCGCCACGGACATGATCTTCTCCTCATGCTCGCTAGCTTCAGTAGGTAACCACATGTGCCACTGTCCTCGCCTTTTCATGGCACATGTATTGTGACAAACCCCTACGGGTGTTCCTGACAGTGCATCTTGTGAGACTGTCTCTGTCATCTCCCCTCTCCGTCTACCTGCATTTCGACCCTTCTCTACGTTCTCCAGCATCTTTGACAGACAGAATGGAGAGAGGAGAAGCCTATGCCATGACATCTCCAGGCATAGCACCACCCCTTCCTACTCCTTCTCTTTTGCCACTGACATGGATAGACAGGTACAACTGTTCTTTATAACCATCACTTATGCCCAGGACAACAGAACCAAGGCATGTTTGGATGTGTTTGCTGTCTTTTGGTTTGTGATTGGCAATTACCTTGTGTTTACGTCCACCACCTGTGCAGAGACTGCCATGCCTCTCTACTACCTCACCCTCACCATCATTGTCTATGGCTACATCATCCTCACTGTGCCTGTGTTTCTATGCACAGCCGTCATCTTCTGCCTTCCCTGTGTCCTTGGTAAGTGGTAGCAGGAAATGTGTCCCTCTCACAAGGTGCAAGTGGGCATGCGTTTGCTGCATGTTAGGGATGGTGTGGACATGGGAGGCTCCTCAGCTGAAGAAATGGCGGCTATTCCAGTGTACAGATTCCAGTCCAAACCCATTGGCCATCCTACCATGCCAGTGCCTCCTGATCCCTCCCGGCCATTGGAGGTCCAGATCGAAAAGGCACCTCCACGATGGCTGGATGTGCTGTGGCTCCATCTTGGCCTAGTAGAACACCAGTCACAGGAAGAACCTGTCTATGGTATCATTGAATTGCCTCCAGAAGACCAATTGTGTGCCATTTGTCTGTCCCTCTATGAAGACAGTGACATTCTGTGCAAATTGGGGTAGGTTTACAGTGCTATGGCATGGATTCTTATTCTCTCTAGGTGCCATCATCACTTCCACAAGGCATGTGTACATGAATGGTTGGCTCTGAATGCACTCTGTCCCATGTGTAAACAAGACACCCGTAGCAAGCCATGACTGCTACTACCCTCTTAACAAACAAAGCACACTTCTCCTCCAGCCTGGTGCTGGTATATCAATAGACTCCACCTGTAGGAGGGGTGGAGTTTGATTCTTTCCCTTTTCTCTATTTTATATTCTCCAAAACAGGCCATTTTCATTCTAAGCATTTCTATTGGCTGTGAGCGAATGAAGGGGAGGGTGGGGTTTCTTCTGTGCGTCTAACTTCTCTCTCTCTCTCTTTCTCTCTTGTTCTCTGTGGATGAAACACGTGATTCCATGCCTTCTTCTTTGCTGTATTTTCAATTTCATCTGTCAACTGAAAACAGTAGATGTGGTGTCGTCACTCTCTTGCTAAAGAGACTATTAGGGCGCGTTCCTTATACTCATCCATGAGAAGGTTATGAGAAGAGGTTGTTGGTGACGTCGTCTGTAGTCTTCCAAAAAAAAAAAAACATCTTTTTTTATTTTTATTTTTATTTTTATTTTTATTTTTATTTCCTTTTTCATTTCATTTCTTTTTTTTTCTATTTTCTCTCTCTCTTTCTTCTTCATCATTAGAACACTGTTTGTTATTGACCTGAACCCATCACCTATAGTAACCTAGCTGCCATGACAACCATTGAAACAATAGCTGAAACAACAACAACTGAGACAACAACTGAGACAACAACTGAGACAACAACTGAGACAACAACTGAGACAGTAACTGAGACTGAACCAGTAACAATAGCAACAGATGCAACAACAGAAGCAGAAATAGGTGCCTTAAATAAAACCTACAGCTTTAATACACCATTACAGTTCAGTGCTATACGACGCATTATCCAGCACCGTATCCAGAAACAAAGACATGAAAACCCCCACCACGTATGTCAATTGTTTATGCTTCCTGCCACCCACTGGCTTTCCTCTCCACCTGCAGAAAACAGCCCCCATAAAGAACAGTCACCCACTCCTTCTACTTCAGACCCACTAGAAATAATAGAAACAGAAGCAAAACAAATAAAAAGAGTAGAAAAGCAAGAGGAGGAAGAGGAGGAAGAAGAGGAAGAAGAGATACATACAAAAATAAGACAATTGAAGAAGGAAAAACATTTACTATTCCAGGACCTTAAGACTATGCTAGCAAGAAGCATACCAGCCAAGTATACAAAGAGAGAAGAAGAGGAAGAAGAAGAGGAAGAAGAAGAGGAGGAGGCGCGTAGTTTCAGACCAATGACAGTTTCTTCCCAGTCTTATAACAACCCCTTTGGCACTTCGCGTGTAAGAAGTGTAAGCCACCCCGAGTACCGTTTCACTGCTTCGAGATACACACCCTACAAGTCCACTCGACTGCTAGACAGAATCCGACCCCAGAAAAGACGTCCACCCTTCTCCACCACGCATCTCTCTGCGTCTTCCTTTGACGCCTTCTCACACCACGCCCTGATTTCCATGCCTTACTTGGTATGTAGCCACCCACAGCCAGTTGCTTATTTTTTATTTTCAAGCCTCGTCGCATGCCCATGGAAACACCACGAACCCTTGGCTCCTTCCGATTCTCAAGGCAGCAGGGAGTGGATAGACACATTAGATACTGAGGCTACTGAAGCCTGTCTCTTTTACCAGCCCATGTATGTAGAAAAGAAAGAAAATAAAAAAGAAGCAGGTCTTTTTATTTCTATCCTTGTTTCTTTGCTCTGCTTTGTGTGTTTCTTATAAGAGTCGCGTCTGTAGGTTCATTAGGTGGGAGGGCTGTCATCAAAGAATGATAAAGTGTGCATGTGTGTGTGTGCATGTGTGTGTGTGCATGTGTGTGTGTGTGTGTGTAGGGTGTAGGGTGTAGGGTGTGCATGGGGTTCTGATCCTGCTTAGTATGAGAATCCTGGCATGCCTTTTCTCTTTGTTGTTAGTCAAGTGTCTTGAGGAGTGGACATACCAATGAATACCACCATGATGCAACAACAGCAACAACAACATGGAGGAGACTGTAGTGTAGCCATGGTGAATAAGTAGTGGTGTCTTATGTGTATGAGAAAGGGAGACAGCAGACAACAACCACAACCATAACAATAGCAGCAGGCATCTACCCCTGAAGAAAAAGAAGAAGAGTATGTTTGTTTCTATTATGATGCCATACACCGACGCATTTCTTTTCATATCCTGAACAAACATCAACACATCTTCTTTTCTTTCTCCCTATTCATCATTCGACAAAGGAAAAAGGCCCCATTCTAGGTGAGTTGTGCTTTTAAGAAGAAAGGTATAAAGTATAAAAACAAACGTATCCTAGGCGCAGTCTAAACCTTCACGTCAACTCAAGACAAGTTCACTGTTGATCCGTCCATACGATATTCATGCATAGTGTGACACGGCAGAGAAAAAGACAAGGAACGCCCTGCTTTCTTGGATTCGAAAGGCGACATTTATAGAAAGAAAAACAAAGAAAGAAAGAATAGGTGTCTTTTAGAAGGATCCGTTCTGCTCTCTGCCATTGGAGGTGGGTTGGTATCTCAGTGCTAGACTCTATACCTCTATATTTATATATAAAAGGTGCGATGGACTAAGAAAAAGAAGACAGAGACAAGTCTAGAAAGGTAAATCAATTCTTTTCCATAGACATTTCTCTTGCTTTACCAACAAGACTGTGAGTAGTTACATACCAATAGATAGATAGATAGATAGATAGATAAAGAATAAAAAGGTAAAGATGATAAGAAAGCCATTCTCTACCAATACATAGGTTTGGAGTGGAGGTAGATGTGAATGTGTAGAACGTAGGGCATTGAGTTGAGTCTATTTTTCAAACATAACATAACATAACATAACATAACATAGAAAGGAACAGTCTAGAAGTAGATATACCAATGCAACCCTAGTCTCTGTAGTAACACTAAACTAGCAGCACCATGGCAGGTCTATTTCCTATATATCATTCTATAGCATAGAAGAGGGAGAGGAATGGGAGTTTCAAGACATGTTAACAAAGGATGGACACATAGCAATACTAACTCATAGTAAACCCTTTAAAAACCCGTGTTTCTAAGAATGAGTTTGCTTTGAATTTGTTTTGTTTTGTTTTGTTTTGTTTTGTTTTGTTTTTCATTTCCTATTCTCCATCTAGATTACCCAGTATTAGGACTACCCTTTTCTTTCTCTTCTTCTCTTCTTCCAAGGAGTGACTAGGATAGCATTCAACCCATCCTTCTGCTTCCATAGAACGCATGCTCACAACATTCTACAGTCCACCTGAACACACACACACACACAGAGAGAGAGAGAGAATATAGAATTGGGATTTGGGATTGGAGAATTGAATTGAATTTGAAATGAAGAGCTATGTAACAGATAAACCTACCATCTACACTATGCCTGTGGATTGCAAAGAGAGATAGATGCTTATAATAACTGTATCTGTAGAAACTACCTACAGCTATCAATGAGTATATAAAGAAAAAGAAAAAGAAAGAGTGTCAACAGATGCCAGATGTCTTGCTCAATAGTAGTGTACGCAACATGCGTTACTCTTTTCCACCCATTTGTGTGGAAATCCAAATAACTTCTTTTTTTTTGTTGATTTTCACCAGTTACTTGCTATATATTTTTAATAATGTGTTTTTCATGAATTTCTTTCAACATGGTGGGTGACTAGCAGCCCTTTTCCAGTAATGTTGATGTGGTGGGTGCAATAATGGGTGCATGTGTGGAATAAGTAGTATTGCTGTCAATGGGTGTAGGTTTGAAATGAGTAGCAGGGGAGACATGAAGTGAGGCGAGTTGGCTGAGTGCAGTAGGAACTTCAAGAGTAGTGGGTGTGGGTGTGGGTGTGGATGTAGGCTCAGTCGTGGTATAGGCAGCCGTGGGCACTTTTGGAATAGGTTTGTTGGTGAAGTCTAATTCTCTTGGGGAGGGAGTTGGCTTGGACATGGAATCGCTACGTTCGGGTCTGTGGATGTGTTTTTTTGATGCTCGGGGTTGGGTGCTTGGGAGGGAATGGAAATTTACATCAGAGTCGGATTTGGAGGTGGTTTCTGAGCTAGAAACAAGCGGTGGAGTGTTGGAGAGAGAGTGGCTAATGTCTTCGGTGTAGTTGACGGGGAAAATGCCCTGTCGTTCATCAATTTCACCCAACCACCAGCCATCGTCGACTTCGCCCAAGACACAGACAACTTCACCCACACGAATGGAGAGTTCTTTTTTGTTTTCTCCATCAAAATTAAACAGGACTTTTCGGAGGCGTGCTGGAGATGTATCTAAAGAGAGTGAGTTTTTCTGGTGACTATGTACCAATGTACCTTGTGTATACGATAGATTCGATTGACTGGTGGATTGGCTTGTATATTTCTCACTGTTTTCACTGTCTGAGATTTCATCGTTTGCTTGTTTTTTTGTAGCCGTGTCGCCGCTGCTGTCATGGGCGGGTACTTGGGTGGAGGTCGTGCCTTCATTTTCGTAGTCACTGCTGAGATAAGTGCCTGTAGATCTGTGCGACTTGTTAGACAACGTGTGATAGACAGCGGCCATGGAATGATCTTCCTCAAGCACTGGCCAGTCATGGCATACTGCATTCAATAGCTCAGCTGCCTTTTGGTGGTACTGATGCTGAATTTCTGCTAGACGACGTAGAGCATGAATATGTGTAGTCTGGGAGGTTAGTCAAGGACAGCTACAGTAATGTCACTTACTTCGTAGTCTTGTATCTGTAGCATCTTCTTTACCAGGCGATGTTCTGTCTCGTCATACTTCATCTTGGCTACCTGGCATTCTTGCTCCCATTCCGGCCTTTCTTTCTTTGCCTTTGAGAGACGGCCTTGCTTGAAATCATAGTCTAATCTTCTTGACTCCAATTTCTTCTTGAGAACACTGTGTTCCTTGAAGTAAAGCTGCCCTTGTGCTACTGCTGGCATATAAATATCTTTTATGGCGTCTGAAAACTCTTCTTGAAGTAATGATACAGTGTTCTCTACTTCACCCAATCTGACCATCACAAGGCCTAATATCTTTAGGAGTGAATAAGGAAGAAAGAGAGACAGAAAATGGGTCTTTACCAAGATCAGAGGACTCTTTATGGGCAGTTCCATACGACATCAAGGTATCTCCAAAGGCGTAGAGTGGCGTTGCTTTCATTTTACTGTCTTCAGGAGATATCTTCTTCTTCTTGGATAAATGCACGTGGGTCAGTTTGGCCACTTCATAAAGATGATCGAACCCCGCTCTTCTGCTCTCTGTATCGAACTCCATGCGCTGGAACTCATCACTGTGGAGAGTAGGTTTGATATCGCCAAAGCGTTCACCTGTCCACTATGAAAATACAAAGATTAGACCATGTTGCGCTACTATAATATAAATAAGTAATAAAATACAATTGATATAAGCAAAACTCCGCCAATCATGGACACATGGAAGAGAGCCTTTAAAGCAGGCTGACATAGAACCCCATAGCTTTTATTACCACATAAACTACACTAAGACTGCTCTTTTGTATTTCTATTGGTAGAAGGAAGCAATAAAAGGGTATAAAGTGCTAAAGAAAGAATAAGAAATCTCACCTGCTTGAGTTTTCCAAAGTTCTTAATCATAAGATAGAAGCAGATGAAGAAGCAGAAAAAGAAGAGAAAAAGAGGAGAAAAAAGGAAAGGAAAAGAGAGAGAAAAGAGAGAGAGAGAAAAGATAGAGAAAAGAGAGAGAAAAGAGAGAGAAAAAAAGAGGAGAATAAATCAATGAACAAACGCGCAAGGTTAAGAAGAGTAAGAGAAAAATGAGCAAGCTAGTATTTGAATGCCATTTGGGTAATTCAACGTCATATATTAAGTCACACGTGCATTTCTTTGCCTGGCATTTCTTCTTTTGCCTTGAACAATGACTATTGAATGGGTCTTGGGATTTATTCTTGTTAGTAGAAGATCGATCGTGTTCATCCTCGGTAGGTGTGAAATGCAAGGGTTTGAGACTGCTAAAATAGTAAGCATTGTTTGTATTCCTAAGCAGAGAATACAATTTCCAGTGCAATGGGTCAATGAAAAAGGCAATGTTCATAAGAGCAGTCAGTCGATGTTTATTGTTTTATTATTTATTGTTTTACTATTTATTATGTTTTGCTATTTATTATGTTTTTTGCTATTTATTATGTTTATTATTTATTATGTTATTTATCATTTTATTTGTTATTTATCATGTTATTTATTCATTTCATAACTGAAAATACAGAACAACCTATAGACACTGCACCAATCTATTTAATTTTGCACACTTGAATCTGTCACATGACCGAGGTACATCGATAATTCTGATTCAAGTAGGTCTCTTTCATTGAACCATTCGATTGGCATGGTAACACACAAGTGGGCTGCCATCACAAAATAGGTAACTATAGAAACATCCCATTCTTAGTGATGTAGCCATCAAGACAGATCTAGAAACTACCTTGTGCTAGGTCCATAAAGATAAAAAATCATAAACAAATATAGATTATGTCTGCATTTGCGTGTGTGTGTGTGGGTGGGTGGAAATAGTTGTAACTATGGATAGGTAGATATTGGTAGATAGTGGTAGGTATATTTAAATATCCAGATCAATACACTCTATTTAGACAGAGCAAGATGACAGCACACCTTGGGAGCAGCGACTGCTTAATAGTGTAGAGTGCTTGCCTTGTATTAAAGCATAGATATGGAATGTAGATTCACTTACCAATCTTGCAATTGCTTTGGTTAGCATTCTTTTGTTCAACCCACATGATAATCTGCCTTCTACCGATTCATTGGAGGGAGGAAAAGTAATAAGAACAAATAAAGCTTATTTCATTTGAATGGATAAGGTAGGCTATTTGTATCACGTGTATCCGGAAGAAGACCCAGCGACACAATTCAAGAACCGTTTTCTTTCTTTTCTTTCCTTGTCTTTTTTCTTAAGAGACTTTCTTCTTCTTTCTTCTAACTTGACTTGTATGGCAGACAGTCAATCTCCTCTTCTATCACGCGATCGTATTGATAATCATGATGGACACTCAGAGAACAGTGAAGATGCAGTGTCTAATACTGACTATGGAAGCGGTGTCTATCGGTATCCTGTCTACTTGCAGCCTGGACAATTTACTTCTTTAGAAAAGTTGATGTTCTTTGTCAGTTCTATTCTCTTTATTCTTCTATGTGTCTTTACTGGTCTTTATGCTCGTAGCAGTTACAATGAAAATCCCAAGAAATCCCCACACCCACCCGTCCCTATTCCACTGCCACCGACAAAGAATACTACTGAGGTGGATATAAATTTGATTTTTTTTTTTCCTTTTCTGTCTTCTAATAACAACAACAATAACATTATTATTGATAACATTATTAGGCATTGTGTCTGGAGCCCCACTGTATCCAATCTGCTGCCAGCATTCTTCAAGTAATAAGAGTTCTTTGAGAACATAAAGCATGACTAATCTAGCTAGGATGTGAACTTGAATATTGATCCATGCAATGATTTTTATGCATATACATGTAAGGGGGGGAAAATATAGAAAAAGAAAAGGGAAAACAAGGGGTAGAATACACGTACACCACATATAGACTACTTACTTTCTTTACCATGCTATTGATGAATATCAATGAATACCAATGAATACCAATGAATACCAATGAATACCAATGAATATAATTGTGTGGGGCAATGTATATTTTTCCTTTATAGGCAGCCACTGGATAGATCGCCACCTTTTACCAGACACCCATTCAAAAATAAGCGTACACACATTGGCCAAAGACAGTATTAGGCAGTATCTTGACCAGATATTAAGTCGCGACATGAAGCCTATGGGCGATACCACGACCCCCTTTACCAATAACCTCCCCTCACCCGACAGAATCATTGATCGCCAATTGTTCAATAAGCTGACTACCTTTTACACTGCTTGTATGGATGAAGACACTGTGGAGAAAATGGGAGTGACGCCTCTTTATCAACTCTTCCATTCGATCCAGGAGATGTTACCTTCCATTTCTTATCAGATGTCCGAGAACACAAATGCCACCCTCTATAAGGAACCAGCCTTTGTACAAAAACTAAGTCAGGCTGTGGGGATTCTTAGTCAACACCACATCGAGGCACTGTTTGAAATGAAGATCATTCCAGATCCCTACCATCCCACCAAAACAAAACTATCGCTGGGGCAGGGGGACGTTGGTCTACCCTCCCGTGAATATTACGATGACCCAGAAGTGTTTTCTACTTATATGGAGGTAGTGACTGAGTTACTTGAGATTGTGTTTCGTGAAGACAAAACTGGACAGTTTGGGTGGAAGTCCCTGAGTCCTATAGCAACTGCAAGACGCATTTTGGAATTTGAAAAGCAATTGGCTCAAGTGAAATACCACACGATGACAGCCAAAAATACAACGGTCACTATAGAAGAATGGTCTCTAGAGAAGCTTCATTCTGTAGCTCCCAATTTCAATTGGACTTTGTATATAGAAGCCATGTTACCTCGTGGCGTTCCAATGCCTTTTACGCTTCTTATTCCATCACCCCACTTCATTACAAGCTTATCCAATGATGTTTTAGAGAATACTAATGTGCGCACACTTCAAATGTACTTGGTATGGCGCACCTTGTGGAAATATTTGGATACTTTGGGTGAAGTGTATGTTGCTCCACGACGAAAGCTGATGGCGAAAATCAACGGCATAGAGGCACGCGCAAAACCCATGCGATGGAACACCTGTTTGTCTCATTTGGATCAGTCTTTGGGATTATTAATGGGCCATTATTTTGTAAGGTCTCTGGATAAGGATTCAAAGGCAAAATCAGAAGAACTGGCCTCTAAAATAGCAGAGAGCTTTGTAGACAGTCTCTCTCATTTGGCTTGGGTGGATGATACAACAAGACAAGAGATGGTGGCTAAAGTGCAGGCCATCCACTATCAGCTAGGCTACCCCACCTCTTCTCCTGATATTCTGTCTCTTGTGGCACTTTCTGAGTTTTACAGCAATGTGAACATAGTGCAAGATAGTCTGTTTGCCAATGTACAGAGTGCCAATCGATGGAAAGTGAAGCAACAGTGGGCTCAGTTGGGGAAGCCTGTGGTGCATGGTATATGGAAGGCAAATCCTCAGGATGTTCAAGCCTATTACACTCGCCAGCAGAACGAGATGATTGTGCCTGCAGGCTTACTACAGCCTCCATTTTACAATGCACAAGGGCCAGAATATTTGAATTATGGCTCTTTAGGGTGGATGGTGGGTCAGAATATACTGGTAAGTTCTAGAATCTATGTCTTGTCTATTTTATATTGAGTTTGGGGTTGGGTCATAGCATGGATTTGATCCTGTGGGTCGACACTACAATGGTCAAGGTGAACTAGGCCACTGGTGGTCGGATTCTTCGCTGGTTGGGTTTGATAATAGAACAAGCTGTTTTGCAAAGCAGTACTCGGAATTCACGCTTGAAGGTCCTCGTGGTGAACTGTATTCGGTGGATGGTCAACGCACTCTGAATGCCAATTTGGCAGACAACGGAGCCCTGAAAAAAGCCTATGCTGCATGGCTTTTACGATTTGAGTCTAAGCATTATAACAATTCACCTCTGCCTGGACTTGAGCAGTGGACAGTGGAACAGTTGTTTTATATTAACTTTGGAAGAATGGCATGCAGTAAAAGTACATCTGAGAACGATGTACGAGAGGTAGGTTTTTAGTAGTGCGCTTGATGAACATGGTATCTAAGTAAAAATCTCTTAGATTCGCACCAGTGAGACAGCGCCTGATAAATGGAGAGTCAATGGGCCACTGATCAACTCTCCTCATTTCTCCAAAGTGTTCCAGTGCCCATTAGGCTCACCTATGAATCCAGTTGTAAAGTGTAATCTGTGGTGAACAAAGTTTTATTTTCTATAGCATTAAAGTAAATGGAGATATATATTTGTATTTACTCTCCACATATGAATAACAATGTATTAATGTATCTAGACTGTATCAAAGATATCTTCAAAAGTAAGCATAATGCATGCGAGTAGTCTATAGTTTATAATGTTCACTTGTGAATAAGACATGTATTCAATAACTTAATTTAGGCCATGATAGAAAAACTTAATATTTTCAGGTGATAATGGCATGTTGGAAAGTGTACGAATGATGTATAGAGAAAGTGAGCAGCATACTTGACCTCTTTGCATAATTTTCACAGGCCTGATGGTCTGTGTAGCCCATTGTTGAGGAAAAGAACCCCCTCAAGTATCGATGGATAGTATATTAATAGGTTTGTTCATTATTGCTTCTTATTAAAAAAAAAAGTATTTCAAGCCTCTCTTCCATTGAGTATAGGCCCTATCCTATCATTTATTCAGCTGAAATGGCCCTGGTGTCTATGGTTTTCTTTGTAGTTCATTTGTTGAGCCTGTCTTGAGATTGGCTTTGCACGATGGAATCTTATTTATATTTAAACCAAACAATAGAAAGGTTAATACAAAAATAACGACCTAGTTTTTTAATGGGGAAAACCTTATATCACAACTTGAATGGCAATAGAACGGATTTATTCCAAGTTTCATAGGCACGAAATAGCAAAATGAATAAACTTAAAGTATATCACTGATGATATAAGGTTTGCCTTGCTGTCTTCAACTTTCTTAAATAAGAAACAAAAGTAAATATTGATCTATTTTGAAGCCATAGTAATACTTGTAATAAAAATAATAATAAATGCTCATTTCTTCCTTTATTAGTTGGATGGTCAGTTTAGTTGGATTATTTTACCTTTTTACCTCAATGACAGAATTTAAAGTTACTAGAAAATAGCGCATTAGCATTTACACATTCAAATACACTAGTTCCAAAAGGTAATGTCGCGTTTCATAAAATTTTATAATACAATTTATACACAGATGTGATAAGTAAATGCGACATTGCCTCTTAGGACTGGTATACAGTAAAGTTATATCACTTGAGCTAACCCGAACTAATTATTATAATTATAATTATTATTATTATTTTAGTCATTTATTTCTACGCCTGCTATTTTCAATCAATACCGTGCTTAATACTTTATACTTGTTTACCACTAATGCAATATAGTTTACCAAATAGTATTAATAAATAAATGAGTTTATGCCATAGTATATACAGCACATGATAATAAATGAACATGTAGAGTCTGTTTCTTTAGTTAAAAATGCGATTGAAATCATAAGACTGATTAAACTTTTATTCAAAGGCAATAAACTAATGAAGATTATAATAATATTTTACAAGTACAACAAAGACAATATTTGAAAAAGTGGACATTGGCCTACTTTAAGATAGTGTTCCTACCTAAACATGAGTCTACCTGAGTTATCTGATGGTTGCCACTATCCTTTACCAAGAGTAGAATTCATTTCTGCACTGACTATTTCATGACAACCTGATGGACAGATGACTAACAGATGCTAATTACCTTTACATTCAGAACAAATATTAACATGTTAATACAGTAATAGGTTCATCAAGTCACTGGTTATAAGGCTGACAGCATCCTTTATTGACATGATGAAAAACTAACAGGACCATATTCATATGTTTTATACTACAAAGGTGGATAGATAAATAGAGACACTCATTCACATAGGAATTCTCCATCTTCTTGATAGTGTTCTGCCCCTTTGGAATAAATAGAGCATTGTAATAATAATAAAAACCCCTACGATGTTTAATTTTTCTTATTATGTTATATAATTGTTTGTCGTATTTTCAAACATTGGATTGTTTTTAAGGAAAAGACACGAGTGCAATTGTTATCTTTCTTTTACATATGCATATATGCATCTTCTAGCCCTACGAATAGCAACTTAATTCTACTCACAAGCCAACTCATTTTCAGTATAAATCAGACACTGTTGTTGGGAATCTCTTTTGATCAATACAATCTCTTTTAAGTAGATTATAGAACGATGATTATTTTTTACATCCATTGTTGTACAATTTATAATAAAATAGGCGTATATCCTCATAACATAAAATAAACAATAAGAGTTTTCATAGGGAGTTTTTTTCTTTTTTCTTCTTCATATCAGAAATAACCTTCACAGATTCTATGTCAACTATTGTTCTTAATTTTTCCCTTCTCTTTGTTATTCACATAATCCGTGACACTTCTCAATAGTTTAATTGGCTGTTGTCTCAGTAGCACAGCTATTTTGTGTGCAAAGCGTTGAAATATTAATATTTTCTGAGCATTATTCTCTGCTCAGGAGATGGTTCGAAAAACCAAAAACAAAGGGTGTGTTTAGTAATATAAAAAGTATATTTCTCAAAGATACAAACCATGGTTCTATCATCTAGTGATATGGTTTCTCTAGGCTAAGATATTTTCATTTATAATCATCATTTCTTGGAAAAGTATGGACTCATTCTATCACATTTCCAACAAGATCATGTACTTTATACTACGCTTTCATAGGTGGTCAGCCTATCCAATACACCATGGTACTTGTTACCTAAGAAATATCAGAATTCTTTAGTGCTTATGGAATAATTTACTAACAATGGAAAGACAAAATTCATATGTTTCAATCAAGAACCTACATATTGTAGGCTATTGGACACTGGACATTTGGGAAGGAGGTCTACACACCCAAAGATGTTTGGGATACATAAGGAAATATCCTGAGAATAAAATCGCAATATTCTTATGATTGGCTAATGTGTTTAAAAAGGCTTTTTTGCTGTGTAAATGGGCTATCTCAAACTCTACCTGCCTATTTTAGCAGTGACTATTGACTTTGCAATTAAAAAGTATAGAATTGGCTGTAAAGATAAGAAATAGAACAAGAATCACCCCAAAATTACAGCTCAGTCACTGAATTTTGTTTAACATAATGTGTTAACTATAAGTCCACAGTATTTGCAGTATAACAATGCTTAAGAAAGATTTGTTACAGAACACACTGAATTAACTCTGGTGGTCATTGTCCATAAAATAGAACCAAACTCACTTACATTGAGAACAGTGTATTTATTTATTGACTCAATATTCACAATCACCTCAATTATCTCATTGTAACTGGTATCAACAATAGTACTTAATGATAACAAGATATTGTTTCTAATACTGGACTTTAGGCTCAAGGCAAATAGAGTGTGAATTGTTTGACTTGTGAATCTTATGAATGGAGGCTAGTGTATACATCACTAAAATAATAGATAAAACGTTATTATTTGTTTTGATATTCCCCTCTTTTTTTATTTACCACACTGCATATATAACATGATACTTAATTACTCGTCAATATGAGCATAGCTGAGCAAGGTAATGTACTATGATTAACAAAGAGAAATAATAGAAGGAAGTGATGGACACTACCAAGGACTATTCTAGTGATAAAAAGGTAGGTAGTGTCTTTATCTGGGCTTGAGCTCAATGTATTCCACAAGACACTCAATGTATTGTTATTAGGCAAGTAAAGATTCCTTTCAAGTCAGTCTCAGGTGGTCTTCTATACTGTCTATACTATCTAGGGTATACTCTCAAGAACAAAGCACAAGTCTTTTAGGATATGGATTCTATTGCTATGAGGAAATCTACTTTGGCAGTGGCTATAGTCATAATATAGTGTTAGCTATATTATTATAGTAAATAATATATTTTTATTGATAATATAGTTTGATATTGAGATATCTACAAAAAGAAATAAAAATTTAGATACTTGCAAACCTTTGATTTTAAACACAGATACATAAAAGGCAATAAGTTTGTCTAAAAAGGAAGGATATATCACCGCCTATGCACCAGAAAATCTTTGGATAAGTTATTTTGAAATTTCTTCCGAGATATGAACCACAGAAGCGAAAAGGTGTGCGATGCTTTCTTGTGAAAGCCTTCGAATCTTAATTGAAAAAACTTTCTTCCAAGTGCTTGACTTCATCTTCGGTATAAAGTGGCACCATGCCAATCACAAGGTATCTTGCAATACCAAGGAGGATGGTGTGCAAGATTTCTACTGGGCAATCCTTAAAGGGATTCCATGATTGAAGAGACAAGAGGGCTTCACTACCAGTTAGCTTATAGCCAGTGCTGGGGCTACTTCTGAGGCTGGCATTGTTGGGGTTGTTGTTGCAGTGTTGGCACATCTTTACCAACTCTTCCATTCTTCTGGCAGGAGCACCCTCCTCTACTACACTTCCACTTCTTTTTCTCCAGAAACACTTTCTGCATGGTAGGTTGGCACTTGTACCAAGACTACATGCCATGGCCGCATACATGGGATTGTCTGCCATAATGAGGTGAGGTACACCAACAACAAGAACAGATTCTCCACATCAAAAATCTTGACGTCTCTCTCCAACATCTCCAAGTCCTTTACCAGCTCCGGAAGCATCTCCATTGCCGACAACTTGTTACTTGTACAGATAAAGAACGTGTTCTCTATCTTGTTCTGTTCTTTAAATGCCAATGCAGCAGGAGACATTACCCAACTTTCGAATTTGTTCCACTTCTTGGTGGTATTTCCACTCATGTCATCCGAGAAAAAGTTCAGAGGCACAATTTTCACTGGCATGGACTGTGCATTGGGGTTGGTGGTAACTCTCTTGAAAGTGTAATGGTTGGTGGAGTTGGTGTGGGAGTTTGATATTTCTTATAATATCTAGTATGACAATGACACTACTAACAGAAAAACCAGGTGTTGCTTCATAAGCTTCAGCCATCAGTTTATCACATAATGTGAAGAGAGAGAAAAAGAGGCAAGCTTATATGTTGTTGTTGTTGTTGTTCCTTTACCGGGAGAGGTGTACACTCTATCCCCAACCCAGAGATCAACAGAAGTACCGTTGATGGTAGCAGTTGCCATGGGGTGCTGGAGCAGCGGATGGATTCTCCACTTCTCTCCTTGAGTTACAGAAACTTGTTGGTTGGGTGTTCTGTCTGGCAGGGCATAGAGCATTGTTGTTTCTGTTGGGTTGTCAGTGAGGAGTTTCAGGTGCTCCGAGGGCTTATTCGTGAAGAACTCATGAATATTAGTGGTGGGGGCAAGCCTTTGAACTTCTTTACCACAGCAACTTGGTGAGTGGTGATGAGGAACTTGGGGACATTGTTATTTGCTCTCTTGTCAAGATGGAGAACCTTGTCCAAGGCAGGCATCTTTTCCTGAGGATTCTTAAGGCAGGCATCCCTTATGTCCTGGAGCAATGTTATAACCTTTCCCACAAGTGCCTTTGAGAAGCAACTCCTCATTCTCAGAAAAGAAACAATGAAAGATCACTTCTAATCTTGAAGCAAATGGGAAGATACCATCCACAAATGCAGTCTCCTCAAAAGCATTGCTGCTACTGTCAAACTCTTCTTCTCCAGCAGCCCAAAGAGCTTCCTCTCCAAGCACTTCTTCAGCTTCAGTGATAAACTTGTGGTCATCATCACTCTCTTCTACTACACAAAAGGCTGTGGTGATAGCGGGGAGAGGTCTGTGAACAATAGCAATGAAGTATGATGAGTCTAGTTCTTATCATTTTATACCTATGTTTCTACGATAAATACCGAGAAGACTCATCTATAGGACTATTCATAGAGAATGAGTAACATTACTTTTAGACTTAAGATTAATCTTACATGTTGTGGATGATACTATGTGCTTTCATAAATTTCCTTGTTTTGAATGTCTTCTGGCAGACATTGCAGGTGAATGTTTCATTCTTCTTGAATTTGATGGTAGAGAAGGACATGGTAAACAAGATTTCAATGGAAGTTAGAAAGAGAGTGAGTTGTTTGACTTAATTGTAGGAAATTGAAGGCTAAAGTGTGTATACATCACCAGAATAAAGCTATCTTTTATTCTTTGGTCTATTATTATCTTGATATTTCTTACACTGCCCATACAACATTATACTTAATTAATCGTCAAGATGAGCATAGCTGAGCAAGGTAATGTACTATGATTAACAAAGAGAAATAATAGAAGAAAGTGATAGACACCACCAAAGGCTATTCTAGTGATAAAAAGGTAAATAGCGCTTTTATTAGGGCTTAAGCTCATTGTATTCTACAAGACATGGCACTGACTCTTCTTCTAATAGATAATATATGGCTTATTATTCTCAAGACAAGTATTAAGTACAAGGTAAGCATACTATCTCTCTTGATTGAACTATTACTAATAAACTCTTTTGATATTAGACAAGTTAAGTCTCTTCTCAAGTCAGTCTCAGGTGGTCTATTCTTCCTTCCATACTGTCTGGGGTGTCTAAGGTATATTCCTAAGCATAGTCATCTATCTCCTAATAACAAAGCATTAGGATTTTAGGGTGTGGTTTCTATTGCTATTATGAAATTCACTTTGGTAGTACCCATAATATTATAATAAACAATTCTATTCATCAACAATCTATTCTATTGATAATACAATTTGATATTAAGGTATTCTACAAAAGAAAATAATAGTTTGGATATCCGCAACCCTTTAATCTTAATCATTTTTCTATATAAGGTAATAATTGCGTTGTAGCGTAAAAGGAAGGTAGTACTACCACTTAAAAGCCAGAAAAGCCTTTGGGTGTGTAAAAAGGAAAAAATAAAACTTTGTTTCCCTTTGTATTAGGGTGTTGCTGTTTTTTTTTTAAATTCTATTTGTCTCTTGTAAATCAGTCATATAAAACAATGAAAAGTATTAAAAATATAAAGCTAAAGAGAGTGATATGATAAAATAGATTAAACTATGAGCTTAATAGACAATGTAAAAAGGTAAATAAAATGTTAAGAGATATCATAGGTTTGTTCCTTTTTGATCTCTTGTTTTGGTGTCTTAAGGTTGATTCTATACTAAGTTAGCTAATTCTTTGTATAACAGAGTGAGGGACGGGGAAAGAGAAAGAAGCTGAATTCAAAGAAGTAGGACAATGAGATAGGGAACAGGGGCAGGGGCAGGGGCAGGAACAAAGAAGAGGGACAGAGAAACAAGGGGGAAAGAAGAATAGACAAAGGGATAGCAACACCTCAAGCAGGCAAACCGGTAAAGTGTTTACAGTAGGTCTAATATTGTTCATTTGTGATTCTGATAATCACTAAACACTCTACGAATTCTAAAGAGACCAGTATGACATTGGTATTTCTTATTAAATTAATGTCTTTATTACATTGGTGCTTTTCTATTAAATTAGCCATGGATATAGGTGTGGTTCTTTGGCAAAAATACTACAGACCTATTCAATGATAGAGAGATGCTTGTCTAGAATACATAACATACACTATTTTTATATTGAGTATGTATCCAGTGGAGACAACCCTATGCCTACTAATCACTGCATTTCTACACTGCTAATTCTATATATGAAAAAAAAACAATTACTTATCCAATGCTATCCTATATGATTTTATTAACCTCTAAAACGATTATAATTATTATTTTAAAAAGTATACCCACTTATTTTCATAGTAAAATAGTGATACTTCTTCAATGCTATCGATGTTCTTCCCCATCCGGGATTTTAAAAATAAATAAATATCTACATTATACTACATTTACTATCGGATGATCTCTGCATGCGAAGAAGTTGATCTTCTGAATAGGTACGCCCTGTGATGGCCTCAATATCTTGTATAGCCTGCTCACGCTCATTCTCCTTTTTCTTCTGCTTAATTTCCCTTGGAAAATGCAAAGAAAGAAAGTTTTGGAGGGACTTGTCCAAGTTGGCCGCACTCGCTAGTTTCACGGCATCAGAGTGGCGGCACAGTGGACAGCTGTCCATTCTCTTCCGTTGCTGTTTGACCAAGCACCGTACACAGAAAACATGACCACAGATCAGTCGAATGGGTCGCCATGCTATATTCATACATACAGGACAGGCTAGTCTTATTATGAGTGATTGTTATTATAGCATCCATCAACTTACAGTAATCATCGGGCTGAGGTATGATAGTAATGAATCTCTCTGTGATCAATGCACATAGCATATCAGCCATCTTTTGACTAAAGTATTGTTTGACATTCACAGTATCATGGAAGTTCTTTGTTGCACTGAAGGTCATAAGAAATCAGCGGTGTAAGAGAGCTCACCTACTTGAGTCCACTCTGTTTGTCATGTTTCTTCAATATTTTGGTCACAGCTGTATAGTTCAGTGCTTGGTAGTGCTTCATAGTCATTAATGCTGTATTAATACCAATGAATTGGTCAAATATCAGTTTTGTTGATTTGCTTTTGAGATGGTGCATCTAGAAAGAAATAAAATAGAGCACACGCCAGTCAAAAATCATTATTGTTCAGCCATCAGCTTACCAGTCGAAGTGTCTGAAGCTGATTCAAGAACCAGGCCATCTGCTGTCGAGACTTTTGTACAGATCGTATACTTCTGTCTGACTCTATTCTGCCTTTGAAGACTTGAGCATCCATATAGACACCGAGAATAGCACGCCATGCATACATATCATCCTCCCTCTTGGATGAGACCTGTATTTGGATAAGCCTCATTGAAGTGGTCTGCGATTATTCTATTCTATACCTACTGCTCTCACTAGCTGACTCTCTAGTCCATCAATATCAGACTTGAATTTCTCACTCGCTTCCTCCTGTAGTTTCTCTGTCTGTTGGAGTCCTACTACTAATTTATAAAAGAACTCATGATCATACTCAAGTTCAATCACAAGCGTCTTCATAAATGCATTGGGATCCACTGGTGCATTACTCATATCACTGTCTGAACTGTCTCTGTTAGTAGATTCGTGTGCATTTTGTTGTGATATTGAATAATTGTTCTTCTCGTCCATGGTCAGGCTCACAAGAGCCTTGATCAATAAGGCTGTTGTCTTGGCTTGGTCATCCAAAACGCATTCATTATGCTGAACACCAGTAGAACTGTCTCTCTGTGACAAGGAAAAGAAGTCTGTATTGTCAAGTGTGCCTTTATATTCCAGATCAGATCGAACAGAAATGATGCTTCTTCTATCCACAGGCTGGACAAAGGTATCAGGAGCAGGAGAAGTATCTTTCAGTGTATCCAGAATCTTTTGCACTCCAGGTGCCTTGCTATTGTAGGTGATCTGGATACATGGCTGTACTTTGGGTGATACTCCAGCAAGGAAATAACTGATTTTGGGGGCCATGGGGTGTTGCTCTAGTGGAACCTTTAGTGTATCCTTGCATAGACTTTCTCGTAAGAACGAGACAGACAAGCCTCGATCTTCAATCTCATCTGTTACTTTAGCAAGAATTCTTTTGAGATCTCGGTAATGAATAAGGTAAGGACGCCAGGCAGAAGGAATCTCCTCTGATTCGGCTTCTAACTGTTTAGTAAACTTCATTGCTTTCTTCTCATCGCCTGGAATAAGTACAAAGTGGCAGAAGACGGTCAAGAAAAGTAGTCTTTATATTAAAATAGTGTCGGTGCAAAAACAGTCACCAAACTGGTGGGGTAGGTGAGGGGTGCAGAGCTTGACAATAAGTTTTTGGGTAATACACACCAGGAGAATTTTCTGGCCTTTAAGCGGTGATATTTCCTTCCCTTTACGTCACAATAAAAAGTTCTCTTTTATGGATCTGTGTTTAAAATCAAAGGTTTGCAAGTATCTAAATAATTGTTTCCTTTTGTGGATAACTCAATATCAAATTGTATTATCAATAGAATATATTGTTTATGAATAAAATTGTTTATTATAATACTATAGCTACGGCCTAAGTAGATTCTCTAATAGCAATAGAATATATACCCTAAAGGCTTTGTAATTTATCCTTGGGAGATAGATAACTATGATCAGGAGTATACCCTAGATAGTATAGACAGTATAGAAGACCACCTGAGACTGACTTGAAAGGAATCTTTACTTGCCTAATAACAATACATTGAGTGTCTTGTGGAATACATTGAGCTCAAGCCCAGATAAAGACACTACCTACCTTTTTATCACTAGAATAGTCCTTGGTAGTGTCCATCACTTCCTTCTATTATTTCTCTTTGTTAATCATAGTACATTACCTTGCTCAGCTATGCTCATATTGACGAGTAATTAAGTATCATGTTATATATGCAGTGTGGTAAATAAAAAAAGAGGGGAATATCAAAACAAATAATAACGTTTTATCTATTATTTTAGTGATGTATACACTAGCCTCCATTCATAAGATTCACAAGTCAAACAATTCACACTCTATTTGCCTTGAGCCTAAAGTCCAGTATTAGAAACAATATCTTGTTATCATTAAGTACTATTGTTGATACCAGTTACAATGAGATAATTGAGGTGATTGTGAATATTGAGTCAATAAATAAATACACTGTTCTCAATGTAAGTGAGTTTGGTTCTATTTTATGGACAATGACCACCAGAGTTAATTCAGTGTGTTCTGTAACAAATCTTTCTTAAGCATTGTTATACTGCAAATACTGTGGACTTATAGTTAACACATTATGTTAAACAAAATTCAGTGACTGAGCTGTAATTTTGGGGTGATTCTTGTTCTATTTCTTATCTTTACAGCCAATTCTATACTTTTTAATTGCAAAGTCAATAGTCACTGCTAAAATAGGCAGGTAGAGTTTGAGATAGCCCATTTACACAGCAAAAAAGCCTTTTTAAACACATTAGCCAATCATAAGAATATTGCGATTTTATTCTCAGGATATTTCCTTATGTATCCCAAACATCTTTGGGTGTGTATTGTAACTGTTACTGTTATCTGTGAACCAGTAATTATTGAGTCACTCGAATACATAAGAGTACTACCCTATAAGGTTAGAAATAGTTGTTTTTGACAGTGCTTCTGATCAGGTCACATTTCTCACCTTATAGGGTAGTACCAGGTCCATGTTATTCTATCTTGACTCTTTACCCCCTGAAATGGTCGGTACATCTCCTGGCTATTCTACTAAAGATAAGATGATGTTTAGCCGTTAAACAGTCTATAGCAAACCATAGGTAGTAAATGCAAAGTATTGGTTGCTAAGTATAGAATAGTGTGTAGTGAGTACCAGCTATTAAGTGCTGAAGAAATATTAGGAATCAAGTGTAATATATTAGGCATTGAGCATCAGGTCTCTGTCACTAGGGATTGAACACGAGCAGTTGTATTCTTTTATTTTTAGCAAGTCAATACATAGCGTTTAGCTTTGGTATTCTTTCTTTCTTTCTTTTTCTCTCTAGCATTGCAAAAGGACAGTTGCAAAATAAGTAATAATAAGACTACTGTCAAAACTATAACCTCAGAACAACACATTCTCTTTGGTTTGCTTATTCTATAGAGTCTGCTTATGAATGGATCACTTACTTAAATCACTATTGCATAAGTCTATTCTAAATAGAATAATTTAATTTTTTTTATTGATAAGACCTATAATTTAATGAGGAACAAAAACAAAAATAAGAATACACAGGCTTCATATGACTAGAAAGTAAAGAACCTTTTTGAAATAATATTTCTTTTCTGAATTTTATAATCGTCTTATACTAAAGATGATAGATTTTACACATAAGTTTCCGCAAAGAAGAAAAAAGAAAAGGAAAAATAGATCAAGAAAGTAAAATGTTTAAAACATAAGGATATATAAAGCATAAAGGCCTGCTTGCTAATTTTTAAAAAAAAATAATAACAAAATGATAAAATTGAGCAAAAAGCAACAATAATATTGTTCATACAATGATTAAAGAGAAAAAAGACTTCAATCTATAGAAATAGATAGAAATAGATAAAATATATGTAGAGAGAATTAGAGCAGAGAGAAGCATTTGTCTAAGCCCACTGTTGGGATATGGAAGAAGCAGTTACAATGGGAGATATTTGTTGGTCTTCATTAGTAGCTCTGATCATGGGTAGTGTGGCGTATTCTTGAGGATAGCCACGAGTTCTTTGATCGTAGTCTTGTTGATCTTGCTGCTGCTGCTGCTGCTGTTGTTGTTGTTGCTGTCGGAAGATGGCACGCTGCTGCTCCTGCTGCATTACTACAGAGTCTACTTCATTTTTCACATAGTAACCAAACATAGGTGTTCTGTTTCCCTGGTTATGCGTATGATCATGACGATCAGTGGCAATTGTAGGATGTATTTTTGTAGGGTGTGGTTGGGGAGGGTTATTTACTGATCCAAACATATTACCAGAAGTTGGGGGTTGTGGGCTCATGAGGTTGGTGCCATCAAAGCTAAAGGACATCTCGGGGGGTGAGGAAAACGTTGTGGCTGAAATGTTGTAGGGAGAAAAGGAAGATTGCATAGTATATGCTGGCACATTAGGTATAGTATAGTTGGATGATGTTGCCTGCTGCTGAGCTGCTTGCTGTGGAGTAGCTCGGTGACATAGGGAGTGTGACATAAATGGCGGATTATGAACAGTATGAGCATTGTGGGTATTGTGAGTTGTGTGAGTTGTGTGAGTTGTGTGATTTATATGATTTGTATGGGCATTGTGGGCATCATGGGCATTGTGGGCATTATGGGCGGTGGGAGTGCTGTGTGCATTATGAATACCATGGCTCGTAGGAGCACTGTGAGCAGTAGAAACATGTTGAGAAGTCGAAGCACTGCGCTGCTGTGGCATGTCCATATAGTGGCGTGGAAAAGCCATAGAGGAGGAGGAGCTGGCAGACGATGTGGGTGAGGTAAGGGTGAAAAACGAAGCAGTAGATGCTCCATTGAAGGTAGGGGGTGGGATGTTCTGAGGACTATGGCTGTCGAGACCTGTAGGGGAATCTGCTGCTGTCCGTCGACTGCTCTGTGAAGAGGCGTCCGATGGAGACCGGAGGGGCTGTGAACGAACAAACAGGGTGTAGGCTGGGACTGGCACGACCTGAGTTCCTTTAGGTGCCTCTGTGAACTTTGGGTTGGACTTTCTTCTTTTTGCAGAGGGTGTTGTAGGGCATAGATCTTCAAGATCGCTGCTGGGGGAGGCATCCAGAATCACCAAAGGATCGGCCATGTTAGACTCGGTGGTACTTGCAGCCAGTCTGTGGGTCTGCATTTCTTTTTCAGGGCTTGTGTAGCTCTGGATTTGGTTTGGCTGCATATCAACAAGTGACTCGATGGCTTCTGGTGTCAGCCGCGTCAGTTGACAAAAGTTATCAAACATGCGTGCCAAGTCATTTTCAACACAAATAGCCCATCCTTCATTGCCAGCAACAATGGAGCAGAGTCTGGCAGAGAGAAGAAGAAGTCTTTGGGAGCGCTCAATCACTCCACGCTGACGGATTCTCTTTCTCTCTTCAGTAAGTCGATTGTAGAACCGTCGTTCATTCCAAGTAATGTCGGGGAAGTACTGCTTGACAGCTTCACGAATTTCATGCGTCTGCAACCTTTGTTGTGCTAGACGGATAATCATGTCACTTACTTCTGGTGGCCAAGCCTTGACCATTTCTTCTGGAGACATCATTTCGTGGTTATGCTCCAGAGCAGTGGCAGTAAGGGACTTTCTAAACTCCCATCTTTCTTGTTCATTTTCTGACAGCACGATTCTCCACCGACAATCACATCGCTTAGAAGGCCGTTTTCTTTGTGGAGAGGGTTTAGGATTTCGCTGTGAATCTGGCAGACCTTCACGAGAGCAGTAGACATAAATGTTCTAAATAGACAGTTAGTATCATAATACTAGAGAGAGAGAGAAACCACATATAGCACATAGCACATTACACACTAATAGCAATAGCAATAACAATAACAACACTAGCATAGCCATAGCATACAGTATCAATCACAATATTAACATACTTTGTTAGCACTGGCTTCTTGCTTAATGGTAAATCCGTACTCGGCACATATATCACGGCAATACTCTATGGCAGAAATACTATCTGGAAATCCCTTTTTTAATAGGCGTTGGTAGAGAGGCTCCATCTGAAGAAAGAGTGAG
The DNA here is from genome assembly GCA_025094145.1 of Spinellus fusiger. Lineage (NCBI taxonomy): Eukaryota > Fungi > Mucoromycota > Mucoromycetes > Mucorales > Phycomycetaceae > Spinellus > Spinellus fusiger. The sequence continues at coordinate 413,555 of JALLLS010000002.1, read as the reverse complement.
TCTGAAAATCAATGGTATGTGCCACATAAAAAGACAGTCAAAGACCTACAGAAATACGAGAGACAGGCTCTAATGATCCTGTGGTGGTTTCGTTGGGTTCAAGCTTGGTCATAGGGAAAACTCGTGGCTGTTAAGATTAATTATAAAGAACGGTTGTTGTCGTTGAATTTATGGACTTGTGAGTTTTTTGTTAGTTGTGTTGATGGGCATTCAGATCTCGTGATCGTCTAACGTAAGGTGCGTCTGTGGTGGGTTGGTGGTGCGTATTAAAGGTTCAAGACGAAGAAGTTTGTGCTTCAGAAAGACTTGTCTTAATAAAGGAGACTAGTCGGTAATAAAGCGGTAATAAAAGTAATAAATTCAAGATAGAGAATAGGGGAACTCTAGGGACATGAATCTCCTACCCACCGGTTCCTTTGCATAAAGTCAAGATAGCAAAGAGAAAGAGCACAGATGATGACCGAGAAAGCAATATAAACAAGGAGGCAAAAATGCACGTTAAATATCTGGATATGCAGGACCAAAACGAGGTGCCTCAATGAGAACACGCGATGGGCAGGGAGTAGGCAAAGGCAATCAAGGCTGTAAAAGGAGGTAGAGGGAGGGTGAATGGATAAATAAGGGAGGTGTTAAGACAAAGGGGCTAACACTACTCACCACAGACAAATGGAGTAACAATGAGTGGGGTAAGGAGACGAGTGCAATTACGGCCTATGGATGGAAATGCCACTCCAAAAGCAGTGGTGGACTGTCCATGCCCAGGGCTCTCTCAATGAAGCTTATAGGTGGAAGACGGAACGATCCACCCTGGTGCTTCCTAGTTGGAATCTAAGAGAATTCCTCATTGAAGAACAAAACAGTCTCCAGGCAGGAACAGAGGATTCCTTAAGCAATGCCAACATTTAAAACTAGTCCATGGTTAGATAGCCATCTTGTTGCTTGTGATACCATTGCTCTCTCCGATCTACATCTCCTTACTTCATGCCCTTATTGAACTCTATAGATTCTGTACTCTATACCTTATATTTTGCACTCTATAGCAACTGAAGAGGCCTACTTCCACACCAGGCAGCTGAGAGTTTAGAAGAGAGTCTATTGACACCCGTGAGTGTGTATGCTATCAGAACCACCGACAGCCATAGATCCACAGATCCATAGATCAGCATCCCTGTTTTAGTCTGTTCTAACAGTGCTCTAACAGTGCTCTAACAGTGCACTTGATATGTAGGTGCTTCTCCTCCATCCTATGGCCCAACACTCTATGGATCTCAGTAAACAGCGTATGACGCTGGCTATAGACTGTACATCTTACTCTTGACTGTATAGTTTATTATCTATGGCTCATAATAGACTGGTATTCTTTCTTTCCTTCCTTCATTTTTTCCCTTCATTCTCTATCTGTGTCAATACCCTCGTGAAGAGACAGATGTGACACACAAAGTATGTGTTTGACAGCATCTACAGAAGTGTAACGACACAGCCATTAAAGGGAAACAAGAATCAGAATAAGGGGAGATGATCTTCGTTTGCTTCTGTTGCATTCTTCATGATCCCATCAAATTGGGTTCAAGGAAGAGTAACAATGAAGACCTAAGGTCCATATAAAATAAGCCGCGTTCAATTGATGATAAAGGAGGCCAAACCTGCCCTTATCTGGTCATCTTGCCTCCTATCAACCCAAACTCCTAGTTCCAACCTGCATTGCTATTGTACAGTTGAGCACGTCTCCTTTATGACATACTGGCCTGTGCAGTAATATACTATGAATGGTCTCCTATATCTCTTCCTAGCTATGCATCCCCTTCTCTTTTCCCGAATTCGATACGCGCGTCAATGCAACAATTCCTTATGAATTTCCCCTCATTTTCCCCTTTATCTTTCTCTTTAGTAAAATAGGTGGGAACAATAGACAAATAGTCACATGATTGCATCAATATTAGGAGAATATCTAACGAGGTGCTTCTGGGCTAGATTTCCCAAGGGAAGTGGCTGTATTCACTGCACCACCCGTTGCACCAAACACAGCGGTTGAGGTTAACGAGTTATTAATATACTTTTGAAGCATTTGATTTTCTGTCAAGAGTGATTGGTGCTCACTCTTTGCTGAATCCACACGTGTAATTAACCCTAGATGGTGATTCACAACTTCATTAACAATAAACTTACCATGTAACTGAGTTTGGAGTTGAATGACATTGCTGCCAATAGTATTAGTGTCTTGGTCGTTTGTTGGCTCTTACTTTATAAGAAGTTCTCTTTCTTCGTCAACAAAGTCGCTGTCTTTGCTGGAATCCATGTGAGTTGTTTATTCGATTATTGTTATTGAGATGGTAAAGTGGTAGGCATAAAGGCAGCAAGAGACCTATTTGATTTTACAATTGTATTTAATCCAATGACGTAAAAGTAAAAGTCACATATTCAATGAATAGCATAGATTGGGCTAAAAGTAACCTACCTGTCATTGGCCTACTCTATGACATTTCATTCATAAAGAATAGAGAATAAACAATAAACAATAAACAATGTGTGTGTAAAAACCACTCACTGGAATCAACTGTAGGCTTTTGCTTGAGATTTGCCTTTAAAGAGTTACTTGGTTCATTGGAATAAATCCACCAGTCTAAATCCCTAGGAGGCTTTCCTGGAACTCATGTTATCCCTGAACAGTGTCAATATGTCTAGTACAATCTTGCAAAGATAATAACGGTTAGATATTTTACACCTATTGAGAACAACTCAATAGAATAATCACACCATAGAACAATACAGACCTATTCAATACTTTGGGTATGAGCATTCAACAGAAACTATTTAGGAATCACCCTTTATCTCTTTCTTGGAGAATGTTATGTAAAGTTAGACCAGATTACCAGTAGTTGGCTTTCCACAATGTTATTATATTATAATATCAAGGCAAGAAATGTAATTCATGGTGTAATTAATTCCATTAAATCATCACAAGTATCATTTGTATTTTGGTAACATGAAAGAAAGGCAATAGTCATAAGAGATTGAAAATAAATACGCTTTGTATCTATTTAGTTATATTTTTAAATCCTCATAATATAGTAAAAACAGGCCATTTCTTGTTATACGCTATATTATCACACATGCAGTCTATAGTGTAGTGTATAATAAATATCCTGAGATTAGAATTCAGGTGAATCGAGCCTGTAATGATGTTTATCTGAGCTCTCAACAAGACTTGAAGAGCTATCTTGATGGAATGCTATTTTAATTTCTCATTGTTGGTTTAAGCAACTAAAGTTCTAGAGAATGCACAATATGATTCACCGCTGTACCAAAATTCTATAATTATCATTATGGAGTATAGAATAGAACCCTAGGTTAGTGTAGATGGCATACGATGTGCATTCATCATGTCTATTATCATTTTATAATAGTAGTAATTTATGACTAGTAGAGTTCATGAGAAATAAATGTAAGGTTCTTATTACTAACCATCTAATTACTAATAAAGTTTTTTTTACCTGTTACCTTTTTTTAAAAATAAATAAAAATAAAATAAGATAAGAAAATAAAAAGTAACTCAATAGGGAGTTGATTTATTCCATTGATTCTATTAAAATATGCAAGCTGTGTACCTTTCATGACAGAGTTGATTAACTAATTTTCAACATTGCTACAGCAAGTCATAGAAATTACCAATTGAGGTAAAACTCTAATACATTGCTTTCGTCTTAAATCCTCAAATTCACACTTCTACCACTCCATAAATCCCTTGGCCAACTTTTTATTTTAAAAAAAATTAACATTCAATGAATAAAGGAACTATCATTGCATACATAGAACTATATAGTATTACTAATGTACTATTATCTAGTTTATTTTCTTTACACAAGTGACATAGATTGATAGTGAGAAATGGGTTGCCTTCTATAGTATTGATCACCATTTTTGTGTCAGGGCAGCCTTGGACTATTTCTGGAAAACAAACAGTACTCTTGTCTAATTTTCCTTTTTAAGTAGATTTTTGCTCAACTGGGTTCCTATAGCTTTGTGATAGCCAGTTGGGCGTGATGTCAATGTTATATTGCCCTCTTCTCTCCTTCAGTAGTTTCTTTGGTATGAATGATCAAAATAATTGTCTTATCGAAAGTTTCATATCATTCCGGGCTCAATATAATTGATTAGTAGGACTCGAAGCATTACTCCCTTCAAGGCATGGAGTTACTTTTCGGAGTCTACACCTTCTTTCCTAATGCGCAGGTTCTTAATATATTTGCCATTGAGACAGGATTAGACCATGCCATTCATCGTACCGAGTTTCCTTGTACTTACTATGCGCTCTAGTTGTAATCTAGCATTTTTTTGTCTCTTCCTATCTCAGTATAAATTTCCTCATAAGAGTACACAATAGATTTATTATTATTATTATTAAGAGCCTTATTTTATTTAGTTTTAGTTTTAAGAAAAAAAGGTGTCATTATTCTAAGAAATTAATGATACTATTAAAAAATTGAGTCACAATTGTTCGGTAGATCACACTTCAAGGTTAAAAAGACTATATTTTACTTTTTAAATGATTTCTCCATAGAATATACTTGATCGTTCTTTCCCTTTCTTGAATAAACTAGGAGAGTGTCCAATAGAGCTGGTCTTAAAATAAAGATGTTCAATCCGTAGAAAGATCATTGTTTAACATGTGCACACAATCAATACTAAAGCTATATACCATACAAGAAGGGAGAAGGGATTTTTTCTCCGATACATAACTGTACATGGCTATACATAATTTTACATAATTTTACATAACTTTACTTTTTTTAAAAAATGAAATAAGAATTTACATGAGTTCAATGTATTAGTAACTCATTCATAGAATATGTAATTATTAATGAATACCATCAACTAGAATAAGATTCATAAATATTTGGTGAAGGAATACACTGAAATTTAAGAAAAATTGGTTATTTCAAAATCCGAGTTAGTTTTAATTAATGAACCCATTATTATTTTCATTGTAACTTTATTTGTCTTGTCCACCCCACCTGCTAACTCATAAGTTTGACAAGGCTCCTTCTATGACTAGGAAATACAGTAGCATTGAAGCTTACTTCAAATTATAAAAAAAAACTCTATCAACAATAGTAAGTCATATTTTGATATTAAGTCTGTTCAACATGCCATTCGCTACTTTACATAAACTGTTTATGTTACTGCGATATGAGTGAGAAACGGTACTATAGTAATAGCAAGAGTAATAGAATACAATTATTTTCAGACCAAAAATGCCCCATGAGAAAATTTAATAGGAAGATATCTATCAAAACAATATAGTAACTTATAATAAAAATAATTTACTATTTTCACAAACCATAGAATAATTATACTGAATAACTATCTTATAAAAACTACACTCACGTAGAACCATGAACACTTACATCGGTTAGATAACCAGTGGTAATCTGCTGTATATTTTGATGAGACCAGAGTTAAGATATTTATTAGTAATGACAACAGGTTTATCATATAAGAAAAGGTAATCATTTTCCCATAACATTTGACTATAATAAGTATAGTAAGACTTATGGCAAGATACGGGACCGCCTTCAATGGTAAATGTATTAAAAATTATGCATTGAGGAGAAAGCTACTGCCTCCGAAAAGTAGTTCTATGCCTTGAAGGGAAACAATTATCCTAAAATTTACTGCCTCACATTTGTAAGCATTTGTGTTTGTTTAGCCTTACAAAGGACGGTGAGAAATTCCATGAAATTTAGAAACTCGTTCTGCATGGAAGAAATGAGAATTGAAATGCACCATACTAGCCACTACAAAGCCTTGAAATGAACACAATTGAGATGCTTTAGGAATAAATAAAGAAGACTTGTTTACAATAAAAAAATAATTAATGACACAACGCGTGAGATTAGGGCATATTGGTGCTGTAATGAGGGAATAACTGACAAAGTCACCAACACCCTCATTTCCAACATCTTGCGGAGATTACAGACTATGATCGATGCTAATGACAAGCATACAGTACATTAATACTTTTAAATAAGCCATATACTTTTTTGTTTGTTTTTTATTATTATTACAAATCATCATTTATTATTTAATATAGTTCAAGTTTATTTCTAAAGAATTAATAAACTTGTAAAGATAATACAGAGTTTGAAATAGTGCTATCCGTTTCTCTTTGAGTATATTATATACTATAGAAAGTTAGAAATGTATAAATAATATAATACAATACAGACAACGTTCTCTCAACACACTATACTATTTTAGAATATGCTTTGGATATAAATAGAAAAATCTTATCAAGAATGAAAAAGATGAATACAAGTTAGTACTTTAATTTGAATTTTTCTGGTACTATGATTTACAATAGTAAATATATCTTAAATATGCCTACAAAATAATTGAACTGAAAACATCAATGACAGGAACAGTTCTTATGGATGTATTTATGTTTGAATGGTATCTGGGATGTCCATGTATATGAAAACTCCTGTGGTTTTACAATAGTCCCATTACTAGGCATTTCATAGAGAGAGAAAGGCAGGTGCAATATTAATTATTCTTATTATTAGAATATCTATCATTAGAATACAATCGCTAATACAAACAAATATCCATGAACTATATTTCCTTGCAATTCTTTTATTTTATTTTATATCTAAAGTGGTAATCTTAAAGAATTGGACGCATTTCAATTGAAAAAAATTTTTCTATACCAGACGTAATCTTTGTTATTTCAATGAAAGTAGTATATACTATACTTAGGTAGTATGGAATGAAAAAGGGGCAACACATGAGTAGTTATTATTATTAGTCCTTATCACTAAAGAAAAATAAAATAAAAAAGACTGAGTTAAGCCGAATGGCATATTCTTTCGGCTAACCGCTGCAGGCTGACAATTTCTAGTGTGTATTGTTTATCATATGAAGAAGAAAAAGTGGCAACTGCTTTATTATTGGAATGTTATAGAAACATCCCTTAAAAATCAAGAATAATAAAGAAAACATCTACCACCTTTCTTACAAGTGTAATACTGGGGTATTGTGTGATAGTATTTTTTATCAGGCTTAACCCTATAGAACACATGGGCTCCTTATGGGATGTTCGATCATTATGAGAAATATATGGAAAAAAAGAAAGGGATAACCTCCAGGCTTTTAGTTGCTTTAAAATATGAACAAGGTTGATGTAATTCCGTGGCGATAACTTAAGAATATATGAGTAAACTAAAATATAAGCGGGAAAAACAATAATCTTAATTTTATATTTTCCCTCCTTGCCATTGATAAAACTGAGTAACGATCATTAAGTCAACTAATGTCCCTGTCCCGGGGTGATAATTCATTTCAGCCTCATATTTATTACGTTTTTTCTTTTTTCTTCCCCCTCCTTTTTTTCTCCTTTTTTTTTTAACTCCTATTTCTATTGATCGAATAAATTACTGTTTGACGATTACATCACTCACTGTAAAGTCTTTTAGAAATACATAGAATATTACACTTGGTGTTAAGAATACAAAAAAAAAATTACACTTGGTGTATTTGTACAACCAAGAGTTTTTTAGGTCATCCTTGTTCTTGTAGCAAAAGAACTCTGAACCGGTATGAGTTCTTTTTGTTTTAGTATACAAAAAACTATGAAAATCTACATCTTTTCTCTGCTGTTGTCTAGAAACATCGTTAATCTTTACATATGAATACTTTTTTTTATCAATCCATTGATACTGTGGCATTTGTTTAATAATATACAAAAGGTTTAATAGGTATTCTAATGTCTAATATTTAGAGAGAATATGACTGTATTCGATTTTGCGTGATAGTTTACTATGTGAACTTCTTTATGTTGTATTTCTACGCTTTTTAAGAATTTAAACTATAGAAAATAAAGATCTCTATATCTTGGATTCTCTACATCTCTTTTTTATATATTTTTAACACTATGGCAATATAATCAATGTGGACCCATTTATATAGATCTCAGAAATCTATATAAAACGTTTTAAAGTTAGAAAAATTGACAACAATGCCTTGTATCTGTAATAAGAATAGATAGTCTATGATGAAATATACATACTACTATGATTAATACTGATTAGTATTACCTAAAGGTATCGTGTATTATTGAGGAAGTAGAGAGCAAATTAACTAAGATTAGATGATACACCTACCCTTTAACATTCCTAAACTATATGTATGATCCTCTAATCAAATGACATATGGTAACATATCTAGTTATGTTAACTAGAGTTTAATGCTGTTTATTAAGATGCGGAATTTTGGCTATACATTATATCCTATGCCTTGGTATTATAGCATTTCAATAGCCATAAAAGAGCCTTTTTTCTTTCTTTCTTTATAACATCTACGTGTTGATTAAAATTAACCTATATTTAATTTATTCGATGGTATCCCCCAATCTTTTTAGTATGAAAACTAAAAAAAAAACTTGTTGCACATGTTTTATTTATTTACTATTTTCGTTTTACGAAAGAAAGGAAAGGAAAAGAATCAATATTGACATTAAGTTTAGTCTGGAACTATTCAAAACTGTGAGCAATTGGTTTACTAACAGAATGCTCTTTGTGGCTGATATATTGGTATGTCAATAGCATTGTGAATATTATAACTATAACTGTACAATTAACATTGGACTTGAAGCCTCCTTCTCTGGATATCTAATTACCAAACAATAATATCTACTTTTCTGTATTACATACTATTTTCAAAAAATAATCATCATCTATGCATATATTATATAATCTCTCTATTGTTTAAAAGTATCTTTTATTACTTTATTTACTTGGTACACACTCACATATTTCTGTATTCACTTATGTATTGAAGTACTTTATATTTTTTTATTATTATTATGTTTTCAAAGGATAGCTGAAATATCACATGCATAAATAACATCCATGGATAGACTGAATACTTAAGATAACTGTCAGGACCAGTGTCATCAGGATATCAATATCTTTTGTAGTCTATCTTTCTTTTACTTTGTCGTGTTTTAGTATTAATTTTTTGATGTTTATCAAGACACTGTAGATTTATAAATAATGCCGGTTTATTCATAATGATTTTCTACAAACAAGTCTATGTACTATACTTTCTTAAAGAGAATCTTTCAAACCGATTAGATGTTAATTGTAATCATATTAGCTTTTTTTTTCGAGTTGATGAATAAATAAAAAGATGTAAATATAAATGTCTTGATACCTTTAATAGTAAACTTGTAAGAGATTGATGTGATGTAAATGTAAAAACCTGAAGAAGTCTCATTATTATTATCATTATAAAGTGAAATACAAAAATAGAAGCCCACAATCTTGGGCTTTCACTATCTATTGAAAGACTTAAAAGAGAATGACAACAGAATAACTCACCTCTCAACAGATTGACATTTCAAACATTTATGTTTAAAAAAAAACCATGGTGTCATTGCAATATTGAAAATCTTATTTAATTTATTATTTTAAAATGTATCTGATTGGACTGATCACTAAAAATACATATCGAGAAAGAATAGATCGAAAGTCTGCACTCAATGATAAATTAAGGTTAAGTTTAAGTTTATAAATATGGTGTTTCAAGAAATACTATAAATTAATATATAGTTAAGGAATATGTTATAATCACACACTGTAAAAAGGATAGTTAGAATATGGTTATAAAACCTTCCTCTCAGGGAATATGAAACCTTTTTTTTAAAAAATAAAATAAAAATAAAAATAAAACCCATGTGCCAAATCTAGAAATGCATAGTAGTAATACTCGAGCTTTTAGTTCAAACAGTGTAATTTTCTTTTCTAAGTCATTTCTTTAAATTCTACTGTATATGGTCATAGAGATAGTTTAATAGAAAAAAAAGGCCATTAGCTATCTATTTAAAATAATATAATATAGACAGATTATAGCTACTACATATTTGACTTTGGTGCTTTATTGATTCATTAAAGAACAGTTAGCCAATAAACACTCTTAAATATTTCAGGCACTGTCTATAATACTTTTTTTTTATATAATTCTGAAAAATCACTTTTTAAGAAGGGTGAATCCGGCTAATTGATTGGTTGATCAATAATGCGCAGTCACCCTCATTGAATTTGTTTAATATTTGTTGGGAAGCATGGTGATAAAAAGGAAGAGAGAGACTTGTTTCTATTGTATGAAGCACCTTTTTCTTTATAGATGTTGACAAGTCAACACATTATTTCATATGGATATTCAGAATATTATATTTGTGGGGAATATGAAAAGGTAGAAGATGGAAGATTATTGGGTATTTATTGCCTGTTTATGACCGGATTAAGGTTGGCTGTGATTGAGAGAAAAAAGTCTTATAGTTTAAAGTAGTATTAGAAACATCAAAGAACTTGGGTCACCATTGCGTTTAAAGAGTCATGGAAAATATATATATAAAACCATTGAGAGGGATCTCAGATACCTGGAAAAAGTCATTAGAGAGGACCCATTTGCCCCATATAATCAACTGAAATTGGGAATGTTGAAGTTTGATGTGGATGTATGTAGAAACACCATTATCAACTACTGTAATCAGTTAGGGTTTGGATCTTTTTATGTAAAGCACTCTCTGGTCTTGACTGCAAAATAAAAAGAGAAATGGCTTGACTGGGGAAGAGTGATAGCTGTCATATTGGGGCCTATGCTAGATAGTGAAGAAAGAGATATATCAAATTGGGGTATTTTGATTACTATCACACACATTATCCTGATTTGAACCCACTTGAACACATCTGGTGAGCCTCAAAAAGACAGATTGAATAAAGAAACTCATCTATTACCAATATTTAATGTTTAAAGGCTCTACTTGCAGAGGAGAGGGAGAGGGTTGGTATTGAACTTGTATAACAATAAATTCAAAATATGACAGATAGATGCCAAGCAGTCATTGATGCCAAAGAATAATAGTGGTTACTAAGTAAACCTGTAATAAAAACCACTGTTATGTATTATAAACACCATGCCATATGTCTGTTGAAACTATTACGTCTTTAGCTAATGATTTTATAAAGTTATAACACTATTAAGATAAAGTATATTTAGAAGATAATCTACATTTGAAAAAAGAAAAAAGAAAAGCGATTACTTATTGAGGGTCACCTTATCTTCAGATGAGTTGTTTTCTTTATCACTATATTATCCATTGTAAATACAAAGAGGTCTCTTATTAGTCTATTACTTTGACGCTATATCAGACAGTAAAGTAGCATTGGTCAAGTCACAGTCTAATTCTTATGTTTGTTAATGAAGACATATTCAGATACACTATTTTATAGGGAAAACTTAGTTTGTTTCATCAGCTTGTAGAAGGTGGGCTTGATAAGTAGATTAATCCTGTTCATGCTTAACTTCTTCATTGTCTGGAGTGGTTTGTGTCTCTTCCTTCAAGTTCTCCAAATCATCCTCCTTGGTATTTATGCATACACTCTCTTTATCTTTTATGGACTCAAGAGTGCCGTTTTCCCTGAACCTCTTCAAGATTCTGAAAACAGTCTGTTGGCTAGTGCCAACCATAGCGGCTATCTTCTTTTGACTGAGTCCATTGTTAATGTGTTCATGTACGATGGTTTTGCGCATGTCTTCATCAACACGTTTTCCCTTTTTACAAGTCTTATGTGGAATTCTAGTACTAAGCGTATGCTTCTTCAATATTCTACTAACAGTTGAATGGCAAACACCGATCATGGCAGCTATCTTCCTTTGGCTGAGTCCATTGACCTTGTGTTCATATACAACAGTGTTGCGCATGTCTTCATCAACACGTTTTCCCTTTTTACAAGTCTTATGGGTATCTTCATCACTGAAATTCTGTTTATTGGTGTCTGTTTTCTCTGTGTTGGTTGGTTGTTCAGTCATGGTTGCTTCTTCATTAGTGAAGGCTTTTTTAATGTCATTTGCTTCTTCAGTGAATGAAATAGACATTGAGTAATGAAGGTAGAGAATTGATATAGCTACGCTCCGGTGTAAATAAAGTAAACAGAAAGCAAACCTGGATATTTCATATTCCGAACTGTTTTTATATCAAGACATAACATACAGTCCAGAGTATTTTTTTATTATTATTTTAGGTGTAAATGCTATTTGCACATTGAGCATATTAGCCACTTTATCATAGCTTTTGAACAATTAAGACATACATATAAACACTACAAATACAAAAGTGAAAAGATAATGAAAATTAAGTAGAAATGTATAGAAATGACAATGAAGAATAGACATTAGTTTGGGCTTGACTCCATAAGCTTCTCAAAGGCAATGATGTACCCTAAATAGATCCATCATCTGGTAGCTTGCTCGTTGAGGCTGCTGATGGGTATGTTGAGTAGGAATACCAACACCATCATGGAGTGTAAATACTTCTCTACCACCCATTAATAACCCGTTTAGAAAAGCCAGAAGCTGCAAGTGTAGTTGCTGTAGTTGTGTTCTCAGGATTGTCCAAGTTGCTCTAAGTATCCCTCGTCGGATTTCGGATTACCATAGGATGATGGTTATTTTTTTTTGGTGTCCTGGTTTCCTTGCTGGCATTATGGCTTTTTTGGATGTCTATTCTTAACTTAGCATCTACTGTAATTTCTACTCATTTGTCCCTCATTTGTCCCTCATTTGGGTATTCATAGTGTTTATATGTATATCTTAATTGTTCAAAGGCTATGATAAGGTGGCTAATATGCTCAATGCGCAAATAACATTTACACCCAAAATTAAAAATACTTTGAACTGTATCAATCCTCGAATAAATACATCCACACCCAATTGAATTTAATAATTACCAAAAACTTTATAATATAATACTCTTATTTTTGCATAAAACTCTTTTTCTTTCCAAATAGTGTTAAACCAACACAACATGTCAGATAAATTTTCAGAAACACACACTCGTGGAGAATATGATAAAGCAGAAGATAAAAAGCTATGGGGCATTTATTACCTATTTAAGGCTGGATTAAAATTGACTATCATCGCAAACGTGGTTGAGATGAAAAAGCCCACAGTTCAAAATATTATCAGAAACATCAAAGAACATGGATCACCATTGCGTTTAAAGAGTCATGGAAAACATAAGAAAGCCAGTGAGAAGGGACCTCAGACACCTGGAAAAGGTCATTAGAGAGGATCCATTTGCCTCATATAATCAACTGAAATTGGAAATGTTGAAGATTTAGGTTGATATATGTAGAAGCACCATTATCAGTTACTGCAATCAGATAGGGTTCGGATCTTTTTCTCCAGCTCACAAGCCAGCCTTAACTGAAAAACACAGAGAGAAACGGCTTTGTTGGGCTAAAAAACATGTCAATTGGACGAACGACCAGTGGAAAGGCGTTGTCTGGTCTGATGAGTCCAGGTACACCGTGAAATGGAACGATGGAGGTGCCCGTGTCATCAGAAAAGTTGGAGAAAGATATGATCCTAATCATATTGTTCCAACAACAAAGTTTGGTGGCAGAGGGGTCATGCTTTGGAGCTGTTTTTGGGCGGGCGGATTTGGCCCATGAGTCTTTGTTGATGGCACTGTAAACCAAGACGAATATATCAAGATTTTGGCTGGTGAGTTCCATCTTTGGTTCATGGAATTTCATCACAAAGAGGATATGGAGTTTCTGTTACAAGAAGATGGTGCTAGTTGTCATACTGGGGCCTATGCCAGATGGTGGAAAGAGACGCATCAAATTAGGGGCTTTGAGTACTGGCCCGCACAAAGTCCTGACTTAAACCCAATTGAACACATCTGGTGAGCCTTGGAAAGATGAATTGAGGAAATAAGGGTATCTATTACCAATTTTAAAAGTTTGAAGGCTCTACTTGCAAAGGAGTAGGAGAGGGTTGGTGTTGAACTTGCACAACGATTAGTTCTGAGTATGACAGATAGATGCCAGGCTGTAATTGATGCCAAAGGAGGCCATACAAAATATTAATTATATTATTTTTATTTTATTTTCTATAATTAAAGATATTAAGCTTTGGTGTGTGAAAGTTTGAAGCTTCTATATCAAATGTGGAGTGTTTTATCTAATGTTGAACATATCCTAAATATTTCGTCCTGAAATTTATTTTCAAAAGTATTAAATTCAATGGTGCGTGACTGTATAACATGATACTTAAGTACTCGTCAAGATGAGCATAACTGAGCAAGGTAATGTGCCATTATTAACAAAAAGAAACAATAGAAGGAAGTGATAGACACTACCAAAGACTATTCTGAAAGTAAAAAGGTAAGCAGTGTCTTCATCTGGGCTTAATATCATTGTATTCCACAAGACACTCATTGTATTGTTATTAGGCAAGTAAAGACTCTTCTCAAGTCAGTACCAAGTAGTCTTCTATACTGTCTCAGGTGTCTTGAGAATAATCTTGAGCATAGTTATCTATCTCTTAAGGATAAAACACAAGGTCTTTAGGGTATAGATTCTATTGCTATGAGGGGATATACTCAGGCAGTGGCTATATCAATAGTACAGTATTAGCTATATTATTATAATAAACAATTTTATTCATAAACAATATATTCTATTGATAATACAATTTGATATTGAGGTATCCACAAAAAGAAAGAGGTTTTTCATACTTGCAAAGCTTTGATTTTAGACACAGATCCATAAAAGGGCAAAATTTTGCTCACCCAGAAAGGAAGGAGATATCACCGCTTAAAGGCCAGAAAAATCTTCTGGTGTGTATGAAGAGACCATATTGGTGAAATCATTATCAGTAGACATGGCAAGAGAGTAATGCTGTATGCCAATGCTATGTCCTTGAAAAACACACATCCTACTTGATAGTATTAAACTCATGTCTTGCACGAAGGAAGTTTATCAATACATTGTATCCAACTAATTACTGGCAAGGATGGGATGACTACAGAGTGTATAAATACATAAGAAAGAACAAAGATAAATTGTCTTTTATATGGAACTTTAGAATACAGTTTTGCATTTTTGTTCCGTTTTTATCTACAAATCATTGCGGCTTTTTATAGATATCATAAGAAACATGCTATGATGATTATCTAATTATCTCTCATGGTCAAGAGTCTAAGAAAAAAAATACGAGATGCTTGATCGTATTCTTCTATAATCTCTTAATGGAATGAAACTTTGTTTTTAATACTTAACTTTGATATTTATCCTTTATCAATATCTGGTGATAATAGTGCTTAATAGTTTTAAGTGTCACAGAATACCTCTATCGTTTACCATTACAAAACATTATTACACTTTAAAAATATACAAGACAAAATGGAATAGTAGTGTTGAAAAGTATAATCAAGTCATAGTTAAATCAATCAACCTAGAAGACACTTACACTCACACACCATCCATATCTTACGTTACATAAATAGATTGTTACTGACTCATTTTGATATTTAAAAAAGACAAAGACAAACATTAAAGTGAACTGGCTCTTCTGAGAATATTGTCTTTATTTCATGTACAATGTTTGTACTAAGATGAAGAAGGCTCGGAAATCTTAACACACTTCTGTACAAGATACATGGTTTAAACTTAAAATTAGACGATTTTTAAAATAATAATAATAATGAAACAACCATAAAAGAGAAAAGAGAAACAGAAAGAAGCCTTTGTCCAATGTAGAGGTAGTGAACATTTCGATCGTAGAACAACCAGATCACATTTATGTCCCCCACCATCATAATTATCCTACACAAGCACAAGAAACTTCTTTTCTACTGGGAGCACGTGTACAAGTCACTAGAAAGATGAAGCAAGAGACCCTTCTTAGATCAGAGTACAGGGCTTTCTTCACACAATGGAGAATCAGAATGGGTAGCACTACGAATTGCAATGATTTACGTGCAGACACCTGTAGTTGCTTTTTGGTACAAGAACAATAGGAGAAGATATTGCAAATCAAACAGGGTAGCGTATTGAGTTGATCACCTTATTATACCATATCTTGAGAAATTATCACAAAAACGGAAAACTCTTACGAGTGGGCGGTGACGATTTTTGAACTTCCAAGGGAGTATCACTCCTCTAATATTATTGAATGAATGTTCTTCTTTAGAGGAGAGTCTATATTTCTACACGTAAACTGTCCAGATACTATTGTATTTCGTCTTAAAACAAACACTCTTTTCATCAACACACTCACAAATGTCTACAGAAAATCGTCCATCGTTTCAAATCCAATTTACCATCGTCTCTTTTTAGAGTAAAAATACTTGGATAACAATGAAAAGATGACTATTGGATTATAAAAAGAGGGATTCAAACTCAATGATGGGCCTTTATTGTAGGCTTCTTTTAAAAACAATATCATTTATAAGCTGAATAGTGTGCTGTTCATTTCAAAAGTATATCTTGGAACATAAAGGTCATTTACAATATGTATAAAAAAGAGTATTTCTTTGTTTATTTAAAGGCAATAACAAGGATACACTCATTTATACATGAAATAGTATCTCTAATTTATGTGTATTTTTAGTCCTATATTATTTGTTTCACCCAATATTTAATAAAGATTTTTTCTTTACTTGATGCTGTCATAAATAAAAACACAGTATGTTTATGCGCTACAATCTACAGTTTGTGTATCCGTCATAAACACTGCTGGATTGGGTATAGTTTTATAGGTACAATAAAGAACAAGAGAATCAAATGATCGTAAAAAGCTACTCTACTGACTGTCTATGGCCTATATCTGTAAGAAGTTCTTACTGAATGAACTGATCTATTATTTTGAATCTCTATACAATCTCTCTAATTCTCATCCACTAGTAGATAGCTTAAATTGCGACCTACTTTGAGTCACTATTTCTAATACAAACAAGGGATAAACACTTGTCATGAACTAAGATATGACTATTGTGACCTACACTGAGCATAAAATACCCCAGTGTGACTGTTTACAATTTTTGTGCTTGAGTGATAGAAAAGAGGTGTCTTCTTCTACTCGATTCCATCTTATTGGACATCCATCTTCTTATTCCATAGACTATCCACTATGAGAAACATTTCATTGGATGAGGAGGTCAAGGCCATTTCTATGGAGTATGATTATGGTATTGTTCCTGGCTCAGTGACACTATACACAAAAGACAAGACTACAAGTAGCATCAAACTCGACTTGACTCTTTTGGAAAACATTGTGATTGTAGTAGAGGTTTCTGATCGTGGTTATAAGGTAATAAGGTATACAATGGACTCAACTTAAACTTCTCGACTCCTATTCAGATTGACTCTGCGTTACCTGCAACCACAGGTGCTGTGTGCCCAAAGGCAGCTCAACATGTCCACTCCTTTCTAGGACATACTTTTGAAACAATAGAGAATTTGTTAATGACGTTATCTCCATTGTTCTGTCAGTGTTTTCAGCAAGTACTTTTTAATAAGCTTTTGGTCCTACAGGGGCAACAGTGGGAGAGCCAAGAATAGACAAAGGAGAGCAAAACATATCTATTTTAGCCTGTCATAATATCCCTCAATCCTATTTTATACAAGTCATTTGCTGCTGTATACCTCTGTCCCTTTTTTTTTCTCTTTGTACCAACATAATAATAACAAAAGGCAGAATTTTAAATCGACTTCCACCTCACCCTATGGACTTATGACCTCATAAAGACAATAAAAGGTACCACTGTCTCCACAACCCTGTCCCCTTCTCTCTCCCCATGAAACAGACATTACTTGTAAATAAATAAAATTCTTGTTGTAATAATAGAATGTGTACAAATAGAGTTTAAATAGAATAAGATAGTTTAGAGGAAACTCCAAATGGTACCTGAAATAGCCATAGACGAAGCAATAAAGAGTAAAGTGTAATTGAGCAGCTTCTCTGGCCCTGACAAGGTATCTCCAAACAACTTCAAATGGCAAATAAGAGGGAAAATACCAGAAATCACAAAGGAGAAAAAGGCACCCAGCAAAGACATGAGCTTATCAAAGTCTGGAATAGCATAAGCCAATCCAATGATAAAGCAGCTCATAGCAATTTTGCCAATGAAGGTGAGGGTGGGTTCACGCCAGGTACTCTTTGCACACCATTGCTCAAGAGAAGTGTTTCTGAAGAGGAATATCTGCCAGCTGAGATTGATGGGATTCAAGGTAAGGCCATACTTTGCTACTGGGTTCATTGCAATTAGCCATACTGCTAAACGGTTCAGGGTCTGGTTGTACTCAGGCACAGACATAATATTTTGTGTAATCTGAAACAGTTAAAAAACAATAGAGGTTTTTTTATGGACTTACTTCCTGCATTGTTTGTGAACCAAACATAAGATAGCCACAAGAAGCCACACCAAAGTAAACAATTGCAGTGGCGACATAGGTCCAATTGACCATGGTGGAGTATTTCTTTGGGCTGTCCATGTCGCGGTAGACAGTAGGGAAGACAGCATGGCCTGCAAATCCAGCCATAATAAGACCAAAGCTAAGGGGAACTGTCATCCAGTCTGAGGGCCACATTTCTGTATCCTAATGTTATAAGTAGCATTAGCAAGTATCCTCATTGCTCATCACTCTTTCCCTCTTTTCTTGTTCTTCTGTCTATATCTGCAGGTAAGACAACACCAAGAGAGAAATACATACAGCTGGCTCATGCAGACTTCCAGGAGCATCTGGCTTGGATAAACCATCCACAATAATCACAAAAATAATACTAAATGCACTAATAATGCCCAACAAACTGGTATAGGACAAATGTCGCACAGGCAGGAAGAGCATGGGTGTGAGCAGTAGGAAAGAAAGAATTCTGATGAAGAATGGAGAATAACCAGGAAACAGAGAGTCGATACCATCTCCTAGCAATACCACCAGTGCCACACTAGCCAAACTAATGTTAGGAAAACAGCCTCCAAAATGCACTGTACAGTGGCAATACCCCCTCCCCCCTTTTATATCTCTCTCTATCTCTACCTCTCATCCTATTTACCTGCTTGTTATTAGCTCAGTGATAAACAATAGAGTGACTCCGACTCGACCCCGAATACCAAAGGCAGCAGCGCCCATATCACCATAGGTACGAGAATCCAAGTCAGCATCAAGACATTTAGCAAGCAATTTGGCTGTATAGTTGGTCAAAACACAACAGAACACAAACACAGAAATGCCGACCACCCAACCAGCACACTGTTAAGAACGAAAGAAAAGGGTGAGTGATCTCAAGAACCTCCACTCTACAATGAAAAATGAAGAGTCCCTACTTTGAAGCCAAGAGGAAGAGCAAGAATACCAATGCCCATAAGAATATTAATTGAATTGAAGATGGACTGTGTAAATGAGGATTTCTGTAGGCTGTAAGATCCATGAGGATCTATTTGATACTCTTCAGCAACAGAAGCAATGCTATGAGATGTCAGCACCTTGTCTAAATGAGTGAACATCAAAGAAGCCCTGTCTGTGCCTCCTCCTCCTGATTCTATTCTTCCCACTCGCAACAGAGATCGTCCCTCATGATCTGTTGAGGGGTATCTACCACAAATGAGTTGAGTGGTTTCTTCTATCTATTCAGGCTACACGATGTACCTTGAGATCTGACCCGAGGCAATGGAGAGTCTGTCCTCCTCGTCCTCCAACTAGAATGAGCCATCCAAGAGAATAAACATACTACACAGGGCAAAATGGATAGGCTGTTTTCTTTTTACTTACTGTTGTGGTGGAGGAAGGAACCGCCAAGTTCTCTGCCAGGTACATCATGGATGTTCTTGAGTAGGATCCTACAAAAGACCCAATCCGCTCTGACAGAGTGTTGGAGGGCATTCTTTCTACCAAATAGCCTTCTTGAGGGGTTGTTCCATAGTAAAAGGACGAGTCGTTGGGTGACATTTGTGAGGGATGGAGGTTCCTGATACGAGGCACATTGTCCCCCTCAGAGTCTACTCGGGACATTTTGTTAGGAATATCCATTGCAAACACACAAGTAAGAGAAAGGAAGCCATGAAAAGAATAGGATTTTTGCTGTTTATAAAGCAAGATCAGATGAGGCAGAAAAAAGAGAAAAGGCAAGCCCTTAAGTTACACGGGAAAAAACAGAAAGAATTTTGCATTGCTCGTTGGTTGTGTTGGGATTCTATTCAAGACAGCTTCAAGGACAGCCCAACAATAAACTGGGCAGTGCAAATAGAGTCCGAGCTTATCTACAAGGTCACAGAGTTGGTGTAGGATTAGAAGTAGAAGTAAGATTATAATATAACATAATATAATAGAACAGAATAGAACAGAATAGAACAGAATATAGTCTAATCTAGTCTAATCAATAGATTACTACACACCCAAAGATGTTTGGGATATATAAGAAAATATCCTGAGAATAAAATTGCAATGTTTTTATGTTTGGCTAATGTGTTTGAAAAGGCTTTTTTGCTGTCTAAATCATCATTTTCAAACTCAGTGGGTCTATTCTACACACTCAAAGATTTTTCTCGCCTTTAAGCGGTGATACAGCCTTCCTTTTACGTCATAATTAAACTTCCCTTTTATGGAGCTGTATTTAAAATCAAATTGTATTATCAATAAAAATATATTGTTTATGAATAAAATTATTGATGGATAAAATTGTTTATTATAATAATATAGCTAATAATATACTATTACTATAGCTACTGCTGTTCTATGCGTATTCCTTCATAGCAATAGAAACCACACCCTAAAATCCTAATGCTTTGTTATTAGGAGATAGATGAATATGCTTAGGAATATACCTTAGACACTCCAGACAGTATGGAAGGAAGAATAGACCACCTGAGACTGACTTGAGAAGAGACTTAACTTGTCTAATATCAAAAGAGTTTATTAGTAATAGTTCAATCAAGAGAGATAGTATGCTTACCTTGTACTTAATACTTGTCTTGAGAATAATAAGCCATATATTATCTATTAGAAGAAGAGTCAGTGCCATGTCTTGTAGAATACAATGAGCTTAAGCCCTAATAAAGGCGCTATTTACCTTTTTATCACTAGAATAGCCTTTGGTGGTGTCTATCACTTTCTTCTATTATTTCTCTTTGTTAATAATAGTACATTACCTTGCTCATTTATGCTCATCTTGACGATTAATTAAGTATAATGTTGTATGGGCAGTGTAAGAAATATCAAGATAATAATAGACCAAAGAATAAAAGATAGCTTTATTCTGGTGATGTATACACACTTTAGCCTTCAATTTCCTACAATTAAGTCAAACAACTCACTCTCTTTCTAACTTCCATTGAAATCTTGTTTACCATGTCTTTCTCTACCATCAAATTCAAGAAGAATGAAACATTCACCTGCAATGTCTGCCAGAAGACATTCAAAACAAGGAAATTTATGAAAGCACATAGTATCATCCACAACATGTAAGATTAATCTTAAGTCTAAAAGTAATGTTACTCATTCTCTATGAATAGTCCTATAGATGAGTCTTCTCGGTATTTATCGTAGAAACATAGGTATAAAATGATAAGAACTAGACTCATCATACTTCATTGCTATTGTTCACAGACCTCTCCCCGCTATCACCACAGCCTTTTGTGTAGTAGAAGAGAGTGATGATGACCACAAGTTCATCACTGAAGCTGAAGAAGTGCTTGGAGAGGAAGCTCTTTGGGCTGCTGGAGAAGAAGAGTTTGACAGTAGCAGCAATGCTTTTGAGGAGACTGCATTTGTGGATGGTATCTTCCCATTTGCTTCAAGATTAGAAGTGATCTTTCATTGTTTCTTTTCTGAGAATGAGGAGTTGCTTCTCAAAGGCACTTGTGGGAAAGGTTATAACATTGCTCCAGGACATAAGGGATGCCTGCCTTAAGAATCCTCAGGAAAAGATGCCTGCCTTGGACAAGGTTCTCCATCTTGACAAGAGAGCAAATAACAATGTCCCCAAGTTCCTCATCACCACTCACCAAGTTGCTGTGGTAAAGAAGTTCAAAGGCTTGCCCCCACCACTAATATTCATGAGTTCTTCACGAATAAGCCCTCGGAGCACCTGAAACTCCTCACTGACAACCCAACAGAAACAACAATGCTCTATGCCCTGCCAGACAGAACACCCAACCAACAAGTTTCTGTAACTCAAGGAGAGAAGTGGAGAATCCATCCGCTGCTCCAGCACCCCATGGCAACTGCTACCATCAACGGTACTTCTGTTGATCTCTGGGTTGGGGATAGAGTGTACACCTCTCCCGGTAAAGGAACAACAACAACAACAACATATAAGCTTGCCTCTTTTTCTCTCTCTTCACATTATGTGATAAACTGATGGCTGAAGCTTATGAAGCAACACCTGGTTTTTCTGTTAGTAGTGTCATTGTCATACTAGATATTATAAGAAATATCAAACTCCCACACCAACTCCACCAACCATTACACTTTCAAGAGAGTTACCACCAACCCCAATGCACAGTCCATGCCAATGAAAATTGTGCCTCTGAACTTTTTCTCGGATGACATGAGTGGAAATACCACCAAGAAGTGGAACAAATTCGAAAGTTGGGTAATGTCTCCTGCTGCATTGGCATTTAAAGAGCAGAACAAGATAGAGAACACGTTCTTTATCTGTACAAGTAACAAGTTGTCGGCAATGGAGATGCTTCCGGAGCTGGTAAAGGACTTGGAGATGTTGGAGAGAGACGTCAAGATTTTTGATGTGGAGAATCTGTTCTTGTTGTTGGTGTACCTCACCTCATTATGGCAGACAATCCCATGTATGCGGCCATGGCATGTAGTCTTGGTACAAGTGCCAACCTACCATACAGAAAGTGTTTCTGGAGAAAAAGAAGTGGAAGTGTAGTAGAGGAGGGTGCTCCTGCCAGAAGAATGGAAGAGTTGGTAAAGATGTGCCAACACTGCAACAACAACCCCAACAATGCCAGCCTCAGAAGTAGCCCCAGCACTGGCTATAAGCTAACTGGTAGTGAAGCCCTCTTGTCTCTTCAATCATGGAATCCCTTTAAGGATTGCCCAGTAGAAATCTTGCACACCATCCTCCTTGGTATTGCAAGATACCTTGTGATTGGCATGGTGCCACTTTATACCGAAGATGAAGTCAAGCACTTGGAAGAAAGTTTTTTCAATTACGATTCGAAGGCTTTCACAAGAAAGCATCGCACACCTTTTCGCTTCTGTGGTTCATATCTCGGAAGAAATTTCGAGATCATTGTACAGCAGATGCTCACCATCTTGCATTCACTAGTTCAGAAAGAAGCCATAGCCATCAACAGCTCAAAAGCAATCATTCATAATTGTTTTGTGAAGCTTGGTTCTCTCGTCTCTATTCTTTATATGCAAAGAATCAATGTCTCTCTGGACATCTACATGAACAAGGTGAGATATTGCACGCAAGAGTTGGTTGCTGCAATCATCCAGTATGATGCCCTGCCAGCCCCAAAGAATTCTGTGAAGAAGACAATCATTAGCAGCACTTCGAAAATGCATCTTCACCATTTGCATGAAGACATCTTGCATTTCGGATTGCCTATCCGCTATGAGACTGAGAGAGGAGAGCAGTATAACAAGTTCATCAGAGAACATATACTGCACACCAACCGCCAATCGCCCTCCCATTATGTTGCAATTTCCTTTGGGAAGAAATGCATTTCCACACATATCTTCCAAAGTGGATACTGGCAAGTGTCTGGTCATGGTAGTCTCTTCACTGCTGGAGCCGATGTTAAGCTGTTTCAACAGTTCCATCCTCTTGTTCTCTCCCGCGAGCTTTCAGATAACAACAGCAGCTCCAAAAGCATTGTTGTTGGTCTGACTGGTCTCTTTTCCTTTTCTTCTGGTGCTTCTCCCGTCTTTGATAAGATCGTTGTCATTGACAGAAAAAAGAATATGGCTACCATTGTGCCATACAACTTTCAATTAGCCTCTGACCAAACTCCATCTACCCACCCACAATATCTTACATTGGCTTTAGAAAGCCCCAACTCTCTCACAAATTTTTCTTTGGGTCAAAAGGATAGCATTGGAAACAATGTTGTCTTGCCCTTGAGCACTACAGTTGTGGTAGATTTTGATGATGTAGTAGTTGTAGAGGCAGTTGACATTCAGTCAATGAATGAATGCACTGTTCTCAATGCAAGTGAGTTTGGTTCTATTTTATGAACAATAACCACTAGAGTTAATTCAGTGTGTTCTATAATAAATACACTTTCAACATTGTTATGCTGTAGATACTATGGGCTTATGGATAACACATTATGTTAAGAGAAGAATATCAGTGACTGAGTTGTAATATTAAGAGAGTTCTGGTTCTAATTTCTTGTCTTTACAATTAAAAAGTATAGGATTGGCTGTAAAGTCAATAGTCACTGCTAAAATAAGCAAGTAGAGTTTGAAATGGACCATTTACACAGCGAAAATACCCTTTTCAAACACATTAGCCAATCATAAGAATATTGCGATTTTATTGTCTGTGTATTTACTTTTATATCCCAAAAATCTTTAGGTGTGTATTATAGCTAATACTACAGCCACACCCAATTGAATTGAATACTTTTGAAAATAAATTTTAAGACAAAATATATAGGACATGTTCAATATTAAATAAAACACTCCACATTTGATCTAGAAGCTTCAAACTTAAACTCAACAAAGCTCAACATTTTTAATGATTGAAAATAATAATAATAATATAGTTAATATTTTGTATAGCCTTCTTTGGCATCAATGACTGACTGGCATCTATCTGTCCGTCATACTTTGAATTTATTGCTATGCAAGTTCAATACGAACCCTCTTCCACTCTTCTCCAAGTAGAGCCTTTAAACCTTCTACATTAGTAATAGATACCTTTCTTTCTTCAATTCGTATTTCCACAGCCCACTAGACATGTTCAATTGGGTTCAAGTCAAGACATTGTGTGTGATAGGAATCAAAGCCTCGAATCTAATGCGTCTTTCTTCACTATCTAGCATAGGCCCCAATATGACAGCTAGCACACTTGCTCAGTCAATTCATTTCTCTTTTTATTCTAAAGTCAAGGCCAGAGCGTGCTTTACATAAAAAGATCCAAACACTAACTGATTACAGTAGTTAATAAGGGTGTTTCTACATACATCAACTTGAATCTTCAACATTTCCAATTTCAGCTGATTATATGGGGCAAATGGACCCTTTCTAATGATCTTTTCCAAGTGTCTGAGGTCCTTCTCACTGGCTTTTTATGTTTTCCATGACTCCTTAAACGTAATCGTGACCCACGTTCTTTGATGTTTCTAATAATATTTTGAACTATAGACTTTTTCATTTCAACTACACTTGTAATAACAGTCAATTCTAATCCAGTCTTCAACAGGTAACAAATGCCCTGTAGCTTTTTATCTTCTTCTTTATTATATTCTCCACGAGTGTGAGTTACTAAAAATGTATATGACATGTTGTGTTGGTTTAACACTATTTTGAAAGAATAAGAGTTTTATGCAAAAATAAGAGTATTATATTATAAAGTTTTTGGTAATTATTAAATTCAATTGGGTGTGGATTATTTCTTCAAGGATTGATACAGTTCAAAGTATTTTTATTTTTGGGTTTTTGGTTGCTATTCGCGCATTGAGCATGTTAGCTACCCTATGAGAGCTTTTGAACAATTAATATATACATATAAACACTATAAATACCCAAATGAGGGAAGAATAAATTGAAGAAAAAAGAAACAGAAGGACAGGCAAATATAAAACCTCAAATGAGGGAAAAATGATGAGAAATGAGTAGAAATGACAGTAGATGCTAAGTTAAGAATAGACATCCAAAAAGGCCATAATGCCAGCAAGGAAACCAGGATACCAAAAAAAAAAGATAACCATCATCCTATGGTAATCCGAAAACCAACGAGGGATACTTAGAGCAACTTGGACAATCCTGAGAACACAACTACAGCAACTACACTAGCAGCTTCTGGCTTTTCTAAACGGGTTATGAATGGGTGGTAGAGAAGTATTTGCACTCCATGATGGTGTTGGTATTCCTACTCAACACACCCATCAGCAGCCTCAACGAGCAAGCTACCAGATGATGGATCTATTTAGGATACATCATTGCTCTTCACTTTGGCTCAAGCATTGTCACACCCCGTCTATTCACCATTGCCTTTGAGAAGCTTATGGAGTCAAGCCCAAACTAATGTCTATTCTTCATTGTCATTTCTATACATTTCTACTTATTTTTCATTATCTTTTCACTTTTTTATTTGTAGTGTTTATATTTATGTCTTAATTGTTCAAAAGCTATGATAAAGTGGCTAATATGCTCAATGTGCAAATAGCATTTACACCTAAAATAATAATAAAAAAATACTCTGGACTGTATGTTATGTCTTGATATAAAAACAGTTCGGAATATGAAATATCCAGGTTTGCTTTCTGTTTACTTTATTTACACCGGAGCGTAGCTATATCAATTCTCTACCTTCATTACTCAATGTCTATTTCATTCACTGAAGAAGCAAATGACATTAAAAAAGCCTTCACTAATGAAGAAGCAACCATGACTGAACAACCAAACAACACAGAGGAAACGGACACCAATAAACAGAATTTCAGTGATGAAGATACCCATAAGACTTGTAAAAAGGGAAAACGTGTTGATGAAGACATGCGTAAAACTATTGCACATGAATACATTAACAATGGACTCACTCAAGTGATAATTGCTGATATGATCGGTATTAGTGATGTAACTGTTTCCAGAATCTTGAAACAGCACAGGCTTAGTATTAGAATTCCACATAAGACTCGTAAAAAGGGAAAACGTGTTGATGAAGACATGCGCAAAACTATTGTACATGAACACATTAACAATGGACTCACTCAAGAGAAGATAGCTGCCATAGTTGGCATTCACCCAACAACTGTTGGTAAAATATTGAATGAACATACACTTAGTACTGGAACTCTACATAAGACTTGTGAAAAGGGAAAACGTGTTGATGAAGACATGCGCAAAACCATCGTACATGAACACAAGGTCAATGGACTCAGTCAAAAAAAAGATAGCTGCCATGGTTGGCATTGGTTTATCGACTGTTTACAATATATTGAAGGCATCCAGGAAGAATGAAAGTCTTGAACCTACAAAAGATATCGAGACCAAGTCCATAATTACCAATGAAGTTGAGCCAAACTCACAAGTGGAATCACAGCTCACTACAGACAATGAAGAGATTAAGCAGGAGCATGATCAATCCAGCTGTACAGTCCACCTTTTACAGGCCAATGATGAGACTTGAACTTATCCTATAAATAATTGTGTTTGATCTTATCTTTATTGGTGAATATGAATATTAAACTATATTCTACTATCTACAATGAAGTCAGAGTAGTAGTTTATTACTAAGAATAGCAATAGAGGTATGCTTCGAAATATAGAAGCAATAGTACATTAGCAAGCCATATAAAGTCCACCCATAAATACGATAGTGCTACAGCTCAAAGTATTTTTATTTTTATTTTTATTTTTGGGTGTTTAGTTGCTATTCACGCATTGAGCCTAATAATCACCTTATGATAGCTTCTGAGCAATTAAGATATATAGTTCCATGCAATCAATGAGTGGATGGCTAACCAATTTTTTATTTATATTTTGAAAAATAAAATAAAGGTCTTTTTCTTCTCTCTTATAACTTATTCAAGAAATGACTCCAAGCAATGAAAATCAGCCAAGTCTTAGCCAAGAATATAAAGATAGTCCTAGAGAGCATGATATATTTATTAGAGGTCAGACCATAGGACAATGGAAAAGACATGCTACTTATCAAGAGATTTCTGACAGTATTGACATCCCAAAGAGCACAGTGGGCAAGAGTGTCCAATTGTATAAAAACAAAGGCATAAATCGACCCAGAATGCATATAGAAAGACTTGAAGAGGTGTCATCTACTTCAAAACTGGCTATCGTTTTGTCTATTCGCAGAAACCCTATGCAAATAATTACACTTCATTTAAGAGATATGAATGATGTGAAAACAAGGCTGTTTGGTCTGATGAGTCCCGCTTTACAGTTGTGGGCAATGATAAAGGGACTAGAGTGATTAAAAATAAAGACTCTATTACAAAGCACTGAGTAATATTTTTATAATAAGAATATAGACAATCATCTAAAGAACAACCATTACAAATATTGTGTTATTTCATGAATCTTTTATTATGAACATCTTAAACTGATAGATGTACCTTTATTTCTCAAAATAAAAAATAGAAAAATAAAATTTTCTGTCAACTCACTTATTACTTGGGACTGTATGTGTGGATAGAAAACTCGTGGAATTCACAGTTTCCGTTGATAGATATACAAATATTATGCTTTAGCACAACTTCTCGATTTTCAAATCACAGGTTGAATCAATTCCATGTGAAAACCAGTTATAAAACAGAAATAGTATAAGAAAAAGGTCAACTCGTCTTTATTTTATTTTCTTCATGGAACGTACTCTGAAGATTGTAGCAGTGAGAAGCTCAATCACTGGTATTGAATGGAAACTGGGTTGTCCCTGTCAAGACATACATCTTCAACAGTCAATTGTGAAAGGTTTGCAAGATACCTTGAGGAAAGATCCAGAGTTACCCCAGTGTTGCATAACTATTATTCAAATGAAGATACTCCTGCTGTGGAAAACCGGAATGCCAATAGCTTACTTTTATTTCGTAGAATGAAGCTTTTGATCTTTACTAATCAACAACAATCAGACAAACGGCTAGCTAGTAGTAGCAAATCCATCAAAACATCAGAAAGTAATCCGGTGTAAATATCACTGCACTAAACCAAGATACACGTAAGTCTCTTTTTTTTTATTTTTTTATTTTTTTTTGGAACCATACTACATTTCTACACTATTTTATTTCCTCAAAAATTCACCAATACTTTCTGAAAATACTCTTTTTAAAACATATTAACCAATCATAAAAAAGACTGTTATCTTATTGTTCGTGTATTTACTTTTATATCCCAAAAATCCTTAGGTGTGTAGGACAACATATGAAACACATTGGATAGCAAGGAGTGGATAAATACAATGGGGTTGTGTGGACATGTTGATGAAGAGTGAATGGGTGTGAATAGTGTTTAATAATATTTAATGAACAAAGGCTTCTCTTTTCTACAGTGCAGGAACATACTAGAGCCACTTTATACAGAAGCACTCTTCCATAGAAAGTCACCTTTTTTATTGGACTGGTGGTCGGTGTCTTTATTTCCCCCTTCTCCCTGAAGATCAGCAACAACAAAAACTAATTTTTGTCCTCCTCTCAAAAGGTATTGTTGATATATTCCTACACACCAGGAGGTCTTTAGGATATAAAAGGAAATAGTCGAAATACAATTGTTTAAGAAATGACATGGATTTGAAAAGGAGCAAAAAAAGTGAAATGTATTCATGTTAGTTCTTAAATAAAGATTATTATGTAGATTTACCTGTAAATATCTGAATCCCGAAGGAAACCACTTTCGATGTGGCGATATATGATATGAATGCATCAAAGAATATCTATGCTTCTCGACAGAATGGAACTGGTCTGTGGCGACCATTCAAAGCCTCTTCTGCAATCGTATAGATATTTTTTGATGCATTCACATCTCTGTTCCAAACAATTCCGCAACTTTGGCAAGCGCGGATACTGTTGAAACTTACTAATACCTCAGTGAGGCTGTCTGTGTTATAAGTGTGGTAGATCTTGAGAACAAAAATAAGAGTAACTGTTAAAAGAGCTTTTCATATTGAGTGAGAGGTCAATCATGCTTACCCTCGATGTAAAGAACTCATCGACATCAACCAGAAGAAGATCACCATTTTTTTGTCTCTTTTTCAGTGATTGATATAATATTCTTGTCAAACCAACACGATGGCCTTTGAACTTGGTAGCATCCTTTCCTTTCATTCCTGTGCCATAGGCAATGACTGGCAGCTTAGTAGGATCGTACTCTAATCCTTTTAGGTGCCAATACCCCTTTTTAATAATAGAATAATAGTAAAAATAGTTAGTTCGAGATGTATTAATGTACACTCTATGTGTGTGTCGTATTACCCTTGCACTGACACCTTCTTGCCTTTGTCTTTTTAACAAATTCACTGGGTTTATTAAAATAAAAGAATATACAATAGAAACTGACTAACATGTCAGACATAATAAACATACACAAACACTCACCAGATCACAACTGTTGGTTTATATGCCAAATAAAGGCAAACAAGTTAAAGAAGGCAGAAGTTATGAAGAACAACAGACAGTGTAATTAGCAGGTATTAATATTCGAACAGAAGAGAATAAATCGAATTTTCACAAGTCATTTGCTTAATCAGAACTACCAAAGTAATGCAGACTACAACAACATTCTAGAAAGAAA
This sequence comes from Spinellus fusiger, assembly GCA_025094145.1. Lineage (NCBI taxonomy): Eukaryota > Fungi > Mucoromycota > Mucoromycetes > Mucorales > Phycomycetaceae > Spinellus > Spinellus fusiger. The sequence goes on along the minus strand of JALLLS010000002.1, from coordinate 383,268 downwards.
AGAATTGCTTAAAGAACAGTTGCCTAGTTACCCGTTGTGATCAAATTGTATGTTATGTTCCTGTTCATGTACCCTCTTTGATTTCCCTAGACTAGCCTTTGTACTAAGATAGGCTTTAAGTACTTGAGTAGCTAACTGTTTCTTATTATCTTAACATTGGTGCCATTATTATTCCAACCACCAGTTTGCCTTCTGTCACTCCATACCCTTCTCTTTTCTGTCAATTTCTGTGTGAGTAGCCATCCTTACGAGGTCCTATGTGCCTCTTATCTCATAGCAACAGAATATTTTTGGGATATAAAAGGAAATACGTGAACAATGAAATTATGTTATTTCTTTGGTTGGCTAATGTGTTTGAAAAGAACCTTCTCACTGTCTGTCTGTCTTGGCATTGACTATGGACTGTGTAATTAAACACTATAAAGTTGGATAAAAGGAAGGAGTAAACCTGACATTGCAACTCAATCACTGCATTTAATGTTTAACATGTGTTAACTATAAGCCCATAGTATTTGCAGTATGACACTGCTTAAGAAAGATGTATTACAGAACTTATAGAGTTAACTCTAGTCATTATTGTCCATAAAATAGAACCAATGTCAGTTATATTAACAAATGTATAGCCATTTACCGAATCTATATCTATAATCACTTCAGTAACTATATTATTGTAACTGGTATTAACGGTGATGCTTAATGATTACTAAGTATTATTTCTAATACTGTCTCTTAGGTCCAAGACAAATAGAGTGTGGATTGTTTGACTTGTAAATTTGACGTGAATTTGACTTAAGAATTTGATGAGTGGAGACTAGTGTATATATCACCAGAATAGAAAGAATTTTTTTTTTATAATCCCCTCCTCTTGTTATTTTTCACACTGCACATACAACTTAACACCCAAGTACTCGTCAAGATGAGCATAAATGAGCAAGGTAATGTGCCATTATTAACAAAGAGAAACAATAGAAGGTGATAGACACTATCAAGGACTATTCTGAAAGTAAAAAAGGTAAGCAGTGTCTTCATCTGGGCTATGGCTTATTCTAATGTACAAGACACTCAATGTATTGTTATTAGGCAAGTAAATATTCCTTTCAAGTCAGTCTCAGGTGGTCATCTATACTATCTAGAGTCTCTAGGGTATACTCCTGAGCATAGTTATCTATCTCCCAAGGATAAAACACAAGGTCTTTAGGGTATAGATTCTATTGCTATGAAGGAATACGCCTAGAACAGCAGTAGCTATAGTAACAGTATATTATTAGCTATAGTATTAGCTACAGTATTATTAGCTATACTATTACAATAAACAATTTTATCCATCAACACTATATTCTATTGATAATACAATTTGATATTGAGGTATCCACAAAAGGAAACAATTATTTATATACTTGCAAACCTCTTGATTTTAAACACAGTTCCATAAAAGGCAATAAATTTTAGACGTAAAAGGAAGGAGATATCACCGCCTAAAAGCCAGAAAAATCTTTGGGTATGTAGAAAAGAACATGGACAATTGAATAAAAAGCAGATTTTACCTATCATTTGTCCATAGGTACTGTGTCTTTTGGATTCTCTAGTGAGAGTATAGAACATATGCTTATTGGCCCAGTCCATTCTCAGGGCACTGTCTTTTGCATAAGTCACTCACTCCCCTTGGAATAACTCTCAGTGCAAAAGACAGGCACAGGCACAGGCACAGAGAGACACAGGCGGGAGACTCTGCTTTGAGAGTGAGGGGATGGAGAAGCACCTCATCTCAACTCCGGTTCACGTGATCTATTGTGTGTGTATTTTTTTACACGTTCATCTTGAATCTCTTTTCAACACAATCTTTCAATCCACAGTTTGATCGTACGTATACCTTCTTTTTTTCAACCTAGCAAGCCCACTTCCTGAAGAAGAGACAAAACAAAACAAACTCCTTATGGATTATCAGATAAGCCCACGCATGAGAACGAACAACCAGCGTTTTCCCCTTCTGTGGGCCAATCAGCCACACAATCAATGACTGATGTGCTTGCTCTTTCTTTCTTTCTTTCTCTTTTCTCTCTCTTCTTCTTTTGTTTATAGAATGACGGACATAGCCGATACCAATGTTGATTTAATTATAGAGCGTCTGTTAGAAGGTAAGTGTGTGTTTCCTTTTTTACATTCATTGACAAACTGCACAAGTCAGAGGGAGTCGTCCGGGAAAGCAAGTTCAGCTCAGTGAAAATGAAATTAGGTTTTTATGCACAAAAGCACGCGACATCTTCATGAGTCAGCCAATCTTGCTAGACTTGGAAGCCCCCATTAAGATTTGTGGTAAGGCGAAGAATGTCTGTGCGAAGGTAACACGGTTGCTAAGCGGGGTTGTCTAGGCGACATACACGGCCAGTACTACGATCTACTGAGGCTATTTGAGTACGGTGGATTCCCACCCGAAGCCAACTACTTGTTCATGGGAGATTATGTCGATAGAGGCAAGCAGTCTCTAGAAACTATTTGTTTGCTGCTGGCCTACAAGATCAAATACCCCGAGAACTTCTTTATTCTTCGTGGCAACCATGAATGTGCAAGTATCAACCGTATTTATGGATTCTACGATGAATGTAAGTGCAGACACTATTAGAAAAGGGTATTGATGGATGGTCCCTAGGCAAGAGACGCTACAACATCAAACTATGGAAGATATTCACAGACTGCTTCAATTGCCTGCCTATTGCTGCCCTCATTGACGAAAAGATCTTTTGTATGCATGGAGGCCTCTCGCCTGATCTGCAGAACATGGAGCAGATCCGTAGAGTGATGCGGCCCACAGATGTTCCCGACACAGGTAGAGTGTGATTCTGGGGAGGAGATCAGCCACTCACAGGTTAGGTCTGTTATGTGATCTGCTATGGTCTGATCCCGACAAGGACATTTCTGGATGGAGTGAGAATGACCGAGGCGTCTCCTTTACTTTTGGACCTGACACTGTGAGCCGGTTTTTGCAGAAACACGACATGGATTTGATCTGTCGTGCTCATCAAGTAGTAGAAGATGGCTATGAGTTCTTTGCCAAGCGACAATTGGTGACTTTATTCTCTGCACCCAATTACTGTGGTGAATTCGATAATGCAGGTGCTATGATGAGTGTGGATGAGTCTCTCATGTGCTCATTCCAGGTAAGAAAAAGAAAAAGAAAGAAAGAGGATCCATGTACTCACATTGCTTAGATCCTGAAACCAGCAGAAAAGAGAACAAAGTATGCCTATGGAAATACTGGGAATCAAAAGGGAGGACAGCAAAAGGGAAAGAAGAAGTAGGAAGTTTTATCTATATAAAATAGTCTCCATTGATCCATGCTCCAATGAAATCACTACACAATGTGTGCACTCCGCGTGTTATGGAGGGAGGGTTTTGTCAGAGGGACAGTGTGTTATCAAAGACATCGAGGGAATGAAGAGAGAAAAGGGCAAAGACATCAAAAGTGTCTTTTTTATTATTATTTTCGAGTGGATTAAAAGTGGATGAGTTATCTAAAGACACTGGCCAAGAATAAGAAGAATAGAGTACAAAGTATAAAGAAGTGGGCTAATGCCATTACATATCAGCATAGCTCTGCAACTGTCTGCCGGGGGGTGGTGGCGCCTGCTGGATCTGATCTGCATGGAGATGGTAATCTGCCATGGCTGCTGCAAACTCATCCTGCGTATGTCCTGCTGCGTGTGCTGTTCTCTTCATTCCCATTCTTTTACGCATGGCATTTCTATGATAAATGTAAGCCAGTGCCAACATAAGATGAGGACTTACGCCTTGTTCTTTGCCTTTAGGCTCTGTCTGTGTTGTGTCTCTTTTTCATCATCAGAGAATTCCATTTCCTATCCAATATGAGTCCTCCCGTGTGTGTAGAGAATGTGACCTACCTCTTCGCCTGCTTCTTCATCATAAAGGTTACTGGCGTCTGTTCCTTTCATTCTCTTGAGTACTTCCACCTCAATGGGTTTGGATCGTACATAACTAGGCACATAGAACACACGATCCCCAAGAATAGTCTTCTCCTTGTCCATGTCATCTGCTGTTGTGTATCTGACAGAGTAAAAGGGACGTGCAATTGGACCAAATGTCTCGAATACTTCTCCCATGATGTCTCTGTCACTGTAGATGAAGAGGGTTCCCATGTCCAGAGCAAGAATGGGATTGGGATGACTCTGCACCACAATGACATTATCAATAATACTAAAGATACTGCCTACAGACACAACTTCAGTAGTGGGTGTCATTTCAAAGATAGGTTTTTCAATAATGATGTCTGTGATTTCATTGGCTGTTTTAAGAATATCATCTTTCGGCCCACCCTCATCATCCTCTTCCAAGTCAATTAATTCCTTGGTATCGTCTTCATCACTGTAAAAAAAATAAGAAGAAAAGTAAGAATCAACAAAAGAATCATGGAAATTGGCTGTGGTTTTGTTGGTTACCTGTCGGAACTATCACTATCGGAACTATCGCTGTCATCATCTGAGGCCATTTCCAAGTCACTGCTTTCATAGCCTTCTTCATTTTGGGTTGTGTTAGTATTTGCAATAGCAATAGCAGCGTCCAATGGATCCACTACAGGTGTTGTTTCTGCAGTAGTAGTTTCTGCAGTAGTAGTTTCTACTGTGACTGTCTCTTCAGTGACTGTGGCTGTAGTGGTTGTTTCTACTGTCTCTTCTACAATCGTCTCGGCTGCTATTGTCTCTGTACTGAATATCTGCCCACAAAGGTGTTAGTCTTTTTTTTCATATTTGGAGAGAAGAGGAAAACATACTTGTTGATTATTTTCAGTGCTTTCTTCTTTTTTTGTGACTGCAGCCAGGTTTGTAGGATCTGCATGTTGATGATCAGATCTGTTTTGTTCTGTCTGTTCTGTCTGTTCTATTTTGATGCTGTTTTCCACCTCACACTTATCCCCAGAAGAACCAAAAATACTGCTAGTAGAGCCCATGAGTATAAACAAGAAACAAAAATAAACAAAAATAAACAACGGAGAAAACTGACATTAGCACTGAACTTGTCTTTTGAAGTCTTGAAAGAAAAGGACTGCTTCCTTAAATTAGCACTATTTTTTTTGTTTTTTCCTACTGTTGATCTTCAATGCAGAGAGTCTCGAGACTAGCCCAGCGACTTTGCCGTGGTTCCAGCACCACTCGATGTGTGTCGAGTGTGCGTGTAAGTCTATTACCACCGAGAAGACATACCTCATTGCCTCCTTCTTGTTTCTCTTCTTTACTGCCGAGACTACGCCACCACAGCACACTTGCTTTGGGTGACTGTCCTGGGTGTGGAGCTCCCTTCCAAACCACTAGCACCGCCCACCCAGGCTATTATATAGAAAGAGCAGTTTTGCCTGTCAAACAAAAGAAGCAGAGCCAGCGGTCCCTCAGTGATGAGCAGTACACAGCACTTGTAGCTGGTCTTGACTCTGCCACCCGTGCACTCCTTGAAGGAGAACCCCAAGCAGTCATAGCATCAGTCATAGAATCATCATCACCACCACCACCACCACCAGCAGCAGCAACAACAACAACACTACCAGCAGAAGAACAAAAAAGAATCCTCTGCTACCGTTGCTTCTCCCTACAACACCACAACACCCTTGTCACCGAGAGTTCTCCTCAAGGACTGCGCAACACACAGCAGTTTGGATCCCTCGACTTTCTAAAAACAAAGCAAAACCCACTGCTTGTCATTGTAGCCGACCTTATGGATCTCCCTGCCTCCCTTGACCCCGTCGCCCACCTCCTCAAAAACACCACGTCACGCATTCTTCTCGTTGTCAACAAATTCGATCTCCTGCCTGCCAAAGCACGGGCCCACGAACAGCGACTGCGGGACTGGGTGCTGCAGCAGTGCAAGGAGTGCGGGTTCTCCACACACGACATTCTCCATGTCTCCTTTATTAGTGCCCGCAAGGGATGGGGTGTCCATGCCCTTGTCAAGCGTCTCCAACACGCCCGTCTTCCTACAGACGACGTGTACTTGGTAGGCTGTACGAATGCAGGCAAGTCTGCTCTTGTTAACCAACTGGTGGCCCAGGGAGGCTCGATGCGGGACAACAAAGGCAGCACAGAGATGCGTGCACTGACGGCTAGTCTGCGCAAGAAATACAGTGTCACCAGTGCCCCCATGCCAGGCACCACTCTGGGCATGGTGCGGATTCCTCTGTATGCCCTGGGTCTTGGTAGCAAAGGCCCTCCTTCCTCCTCCTCCTCTTTGGAGCCATGGACGCTGAAGCGGTTTGTGACGCGCGACCGGTTTTTGATAGACACACCTGGGGTCATCAATGACCAGCAGCTGATCCACCATCTGTCTACAGAAGAGCAGAAGACCATGGGCAAGTCCGAGGTGGTGCCCATGACATTCCGACTGCATCCAGCAGAGTCGTTGCTGCTGAAGCCTGTGGTACGCATTGATTTGGTGGCGTCCAATGCTCCACTGCTGATGACAGTGCTGAGTGGACTGGAGCCCCATGTCACCAAGACAGGGAAGCTGCCTTTTCATTCTTCTTCTTCCTCTTCTTCTCCCTCTTCTCCCTCTTCTTCTTTATCATCATTGCCATCATCATCTATCAAGCCAGGATCAAGTCTGCTGTATTCACAGACACTGCAGCTGGCCAAGACAGTGCGGCTCAAGGGAGGCCCCTTGAGTTCTTCTTCCCAGGCATGTGTGGATCTTAGTTTTGCAGGGGTGGGGTGGGTGGCTGTGGCGGGTGTTTTTGAAGAAGCCGTGTTGGAGGTATGGCTGCCAGCGAATTCCGATGCGTTTTCTCTGAGGGAGTCGCCGATGCTTCCGTTTGAATACAAAGGCAGTGTGCGCAAGTTCTATGGGGCAGGACATCGTGTACGTCATTAGACAAGAGGTGTGTAGAGAGAATGGTGTGTAGATAATAGAATACAATCAAAATAAAGAGACGCCTTGCAGAAGAAAGGGAGGAGTCATGGCAACACACACGTTGTTAGAGAAAGGATTCTTTTTATTTATTGTTATTGTTATTGTTATTATTTATTTATTTATTGTTATTGTTATTATTTATTTATTTATTGTTATTGTTATTATTTATTATTTATTTATTTATTTATTTATTTATTTATTGTTATTGTTATTATTTATTATTTATTTATTTATTTATTTATTTATTTATTTATTTATTTATTTATTTATTTATTATTTATTATTTATTATTTATTATTTTTTTATTTATTTTCCCTTGTCCACAAACAAAACACACCTGTCAGTGTCACCGTCATGTTGCAAAGTGTATCCCGACGTCTCTTGAGTGTAGGTGAACAAACAAACAAACAAACAAACAAACAAACAGACAGACAGACAGAGACACATCCATGAGTGACTTACTTTTAGTCATGAACAGAATGTCGCCCGTGTGCGAACCCTTAGCACCTACTCCAGCTACAACAGCGCCATAGCCAACCTCACCCCACAGCAAGAGGAGCTGAGAGAAGCCGTGCATGAATTTGCCCAGGCCGAGCTGGCACCTCGTGCAGCTGCCATTGACCAACAGAATGAGTTCCCTATGGACATGTGGAAGAAGTTTGGTGCTATGGGTGTGCTGGGTATCACGGCTCCTCAGGAGTACGGTGGGTTGGGTCTGGGCTACTTTGAACACACCCTAGCCATGGAAGAAATCTCCCGTGCCAGTGGTGCTGTGGCGCTGAGCTATGGTGCCCACTCGAACCTGTGTGTGAACCAGGTGGTGCGCCATGCCACCAAGGCACAAAAGGACAAATACCTTGCCAAGCTCATTTCAGGCGAGTATGTGGGTGCACTGGCCATGTCCGAGCCTGGAGCCGGCTCTGATGTAGTGAGCATGAAGCTCAAGGCAGACAGAAAGGGAGACCACTATGTGCTGAATGGCAATAAGATGTGGATTACCAATGGCCCTGATGCAGATGTGCTTGTGGTGTATGCAAAGACCCATCCCGAGGCAGGACCCAAGGGAATCACGGCGTTTCTGATTGAAAAGGGCTTCAAGGGCTTCTCCACAAGCCAGAAGCTGGATAAGCTGGGCATGCGTGGATCCAACACCTGTGAGCTTGTGTTTGAGAACTGCGAGGTGCCAGGTAAGCAGGGCGGCTGTCCGTGGTGAATGGCGTGTACTGACCCTCCGTGGGCAGTGGAGAATGTCTTGGGAGCAGAAGGCAAGGGCGTCTATGTCTTGATGAGTGGCTTGGATCTCGAGAGACTTGTGCTTTCAGGAGGTCCTCTTGGGTAAGCCAACACGTCTTTTCTTTTTTTTTCTTTTCTCTTTTCTCTTTTCTAATGTGACCTTTCTTTCTTTCTTTCTTGGGATGAACAGACTTATGCAAAACGCATTGGATGTTACTGTCCCTTATGTCCACGAAAGAAAACAGTTTGGCGTGCCTGTGGGTGAGTTCCAACTCATCCAGGGCAAGCTGGCTGACATGTACACCAAATTGAATGCCTCCCGTGCCTATGTCTACGCTGTGGGACGTGCGTGTGATCAGGGCAACATCTCCAACAAAGACTGCGCAGGTGCCATTCTCTACTCAGCAGAACGTGCAACTGAAGTGGCCTTGGACGCCATTCAGTGCCTGGGGGGCAATGGTTACACGAATGACTTCCCAGTAGGCCGTATTCTCCGTGATTGTAAGCTGTACGAAATCGGTGCAGGTACAAGTGAGATCCGTCGCATGCTTATTGGTCGGGAGTTCAATAAGCAGTTCAAATAGCATTGAATAAAAAGTTCGAGCATCTTCGTAGATGTGACCGCATTCTCTCCCCCTCTCTCCCTCCTTTTCCTTCTTTCTTTTCTTTCTTTCTTTCTTCATTACATAGCATGGACTTTGAAGATTTGATGGACATGGACTGGCTAAATACACACACAGAAGATGTGCCTGTGGTGAAGGAAGAGCCCTACAAGGACAGCCTAAAGGAACCACTACTGTACACAGACTCCTTCTACCCACTCCAAAACACCCTCGCCAGTGACCCTTATGCCACGGGACAAGATGAGGTGGTGCCCTTCTCCATGCCCACAACAGAGCAGATCAGGCATCTGATTGAGCTGGCCAAACGTCAGCTGGCCCTTCAGGAAGAAGGACAGACAACGGTGCCTCTTCTCTACACAGAGCCAGCAGTACAGACAGTGGCACCAGAAGATCTGATGAAGCAGGAGGGACGACGTGACTCCAGCTCTTCTCTCAGTCCATCCGTTGTGTCGGATGATTTGGCACTAGAGGCGTGTGCTGAGGCTGATGGGATTGACATTAAGAAGTTGACCCCTAAAGAAAGGAGGCAGCTGCGGAACAAAATATCAGCTCGCAACTTTAGAGTGCGCCGTAAAGGTAATGAATGATAAGAGAGCAAGAAATTGAGCCCTTGCACGGTGGACTTTATTCTTATGGCTGTTGTTGTTGGGAGCAGAATACATCACCACATTGGAGGAGCAGGTGGACACACACAAGAAACACGCCGAACGACTGCAGGACCGTCTTGGCTATGTGGAGGACGAGAACAAACAGCTGAGAACAGAAGTCGACCACCTCAGACGCCAAAACCAGCTCCTCCAACAGAATGGGTCGTGTGATCTTGTGCGGACTCCCTCGCCTCGTCCCTCCCTCAAGCCCAATCTCCACAAAGACCTCAGCATTCTAGGCACAAAGGCAAGAGAGACCTATCGACAGGACAACTCCATTCTTGTGTCGAGTGCAGTGATGCCGCAGTGGGATTACCAGTCGATTCTTGGCGGACATCCCCTCCACCCTCCTGCTGCCACGGACAACACCACCCTCTCCCAGGCAGCCGGCTACTTTATCTCTCTCATGTTGCAACTGGCCAATACAATGACGCCACCCCACCAGAAACACATCCCTGCCTGTTACGAAGACATCTATGACGGGTTGATTATGAATGCATTGATTTTTAATGTCCAGACAGGGAAAGAGACAGCCCACAAATCCTTCTGGTGGTGGGATCCTCAGTGTCCGCAGGCCTAAATCCTAACCCGCCCCACTGCTGTAGTGATGTGTTTTCCAATGCCTCCCTCCTTGTACATATATATAACAAGCACAGAAGACTTTCCTTCTTTGTTCTCCCTCTGTCTTTTCTTTTTCCCTCCCCTTCCCCTTTGTCTTTTTTTTTAATTTTCTTTTCTTATTTCCCCCCTTTGTCTTTCTCCTTCACAGTGGACACAATGTCTTTTGGTGTGATGTAGTGTCACTGCTGAATGACTTGTCCACTGCTCTTCATAGTTACATAGCCCATTGACACTTGACGCTTGCACCCTCTTCTTTGATGCGTCAAGTCTTTCTTTTTCCTTTTCTTTTTTCTCTTGGGAAATAAAAACATAAAATAAATAAATAAATAAATAAATAAATAAATAAATAATAAATAAATAAATAAAAGAGTGCTTGCTCCTCCGACTGTCTGAGTGAACAAGACAAGACAAAGCAAAACAGGATCCTAGTAGGAGGAGTAGATAGTTGGATATCTTTTGGATAGTCATGACCAAAACAAGAAGAAAAGGGGTTCTATTCTTATGCATACACAAAGAACAATGAAAACAACAACAATGAAAACATCCTCCACAGCTATTGCCAATGTCAGGACTCATCCCGTGAGTAAACATTACTCAAACGGTGAGTGTAGATTGTGGTGTAATAACCCCCGAACATTGGGGGTTCGAAGACCGTAGTGGGAGTGATGAACTTCTTTGTCCATTGCGACAAATGTCTAAATGGCTTTCTTTCTTTCTTTATTGAAAGAAAAGAGTCACTGTGGAAAAAATCATGTTGCCTTCCTTCTGACCTTCTACAACACCTCATTGTTACACGTCTACCGTCTTTTTTTTGTTTATTATTTCTTATTTCTATTGAGGCGGTAAAGTTGGTTTGTTGGCTGTAAAATAGAAACACACTTTATTCATAAAAGGGGAAATTAAAACACACACTACACACACAAAAGTGTGACCCGTGCAAAGCCATGACACCCTTCAACATCCGAATTGCCTTATTTGTTCTTCCATGTGTCTCCATGCCTACTATCTGATTCTCATTTGAACTGTTGTGTATGAACTCTCTACGTTAACTACCACTTTTTTGCTTAGTCAACAAGGCACATGGTATGCGTCACACAGCCTTTGTTTTTATAACAACAATAACAAGAATGTGACTTTATTCCGAGATGAAACAGAGGTGTCACTCATGGACTCATCTTTTGTCTAGGATGTCTTTTCCCACCCACCACTCTTTTTTCTTTTCTTTTTGGTTGAGTGTAGGCAAGAATAGAAAAAAGATGAGTAGGTGTGTGGGTCAGTAGGTGGGTCAGTAGGTGGGTCAGTAGGTGGGTCAGTAGGTGGAAGAATAACATCAAACTCCACTGTAATAAGGAAGATCCATAAAGCCCATTCCTATTAGCCTAAAACGGAGCTCATTCATGCCATAGCAACGTGTGTATTCTCATGGCTACACTAGAGAGAAAGGCTGTTTGGGGAAATCGGTTGGCATAAGTTAGTTGTCTGTCGTTGGATTGGTCTTGGATTGACTCGCACCATCCTATAGACACATGCACATGCACATGCCTACATACAGTGCATGGAGAGGACTCGATAACTAGTAGTATCAATCTGGTGTGAATTTCCAGTAAGTTATATTACACCAGTTCATACAAGTCAATGGCACAAAGTGGATATGTAACCTACACTTTCCCCTTCAACAACAACAACAACAACAACAACAAGTTTAATAGTGTATAAGATAGTGTCAATGACAGTGTTAGTGACGGGATGTGGGAGTCAAGGGGTAGAGAAAGAGGTGATATTAACTCCGAAATACCCATAGAAATTGGTCAAGGAGGTTTATTATTTGGTATTTGCAGGCTGTCATTTCTAAATCCTAAAGTAGGCCAATACCTGCAGGAGAAGGACAATTCATAGAGACACTACCATTGACATATTCTTCCAAGTTCTCGGATTGTTCTACTATTATGTACAGTGTTTATTTATTTAACTATCTTTCTCTCTTTATATCTTGTTATATATCTAACTATATATCTAACTATCTGTTTATCCCTCTGTTTATCTCTCTATTTGTCTCTCTATTTATAGATCTAGTTATCTATCTATCTATCTATCTATTGATCATAATCAGCCACTGAATAAGGTCTGTCAATCCAGACCAATGACTATTTACCATGAATTCGCCTGTCTTTATAGAATAATAGGGTAGTAGGGTAGTGTCCAAGAGAATAAGACTGCCATTCATTCCATCTACACACTCAAAAACTTCTGCTCTTCTGCCATTGTATTGTTAGTATAGGGTGGGGATGAATCTATTAAATGTCAAATGCTTCTTGCTAATAAAACTATCTCTCTTGGTATAAAATACTTTCTCTCTCTTTCTCTTTATGCCTTAATATTTTAGGAAGGAGACATAAAAGCATTTGTTATAGAATCGTCATTATATAAAATAAACAATAGAAAAGGAAACATGACGACTTTTATCTAAATCATCTTATTACTTTTGACGTGTTATTCTTATATATTTATAGATGCATACGACTCCTTTGTTATCCACTGTAGAATTAAAGTTCACTACCAAGAATGGGTTAAATGACAGAAATAGGATCAATGCTCTTTACTACTACAGTAACGACACACATACAAAGAGATAGATACAAAGAGATAGATACAAAGAGATAGATACAAAGAGATATTACATGTGTTCTTAAGGTTCTTCTTTACCGATAGAATACATTGGATTTGTAGGGCATGTAGACTTGTAATAAGAGAAAAACTAATGACTACCAATCACTGTGAATTCTACCATTCGGATGTCCTGTCTACCTTGCATTTTCTTAAACAGAAGGAGCATCTGTTTGTCTTTTACTACAAAATAAAAGCCTATTTCTAATTTGCTACTTAATGGTCTTTATTCTATACAAAATATTTTTCTTAGTTGTTTTCATTTTTTTTCATATTTTTTCATTTTCATTTTTAATGTGTGGAATATTCTCAAGTCTATACCTCACACATTCATGAAGTTATAGCTATACAAATGAGTTGTCTACAAATTGAATAAAGTCATACTAGATCTGATAGCCTTCCTCTCTCTCTCTTATTCTCTCTTTGTCTATTGCGTCCCTTGGTATTGGAAATTATGTGGTTCGCTCCCTCTGCATTTCTTCACGGTACCCAGCAAACAGATCCTGAGCCCCAGAGGCACCCATGTTCTTATTACTAGCAGTACTTTGCAATTGCTTTCGGAGGCTGGCTAATTGGTCTTCAAGAGAATTAATGTAACGACGTGATTCTTCATTGTCTGTTTGTCTGCGGATCTCATACAAATGATACAATTGAGCCTCTTTTTCGCGTGTTAGTCCCATCACTTCTGTGTACTGGGTGCGCATCATTGTCATGTCTTGCTGGGCTCTCAAAAGACTCTGCATAATCTGGATCTTCTCTTGTTGTAGGGATTGTACCATGGACACAATGCTATCTTGGTTCATGGTAAAGAGACTGTCTCTTTTAGAGACTTCCATGCCTTGGAGTTGTGGCGACTGCTGGAAGTAGTTGGTGCTTAAGAACGGAGTAGAAGAAAGACCAGGAGGCTGCGTCACAGCTAGGTTCTTAATAGAAAAGTGAACTACTTCGGATGAGTTTTTAGAGTGGCCATAGAAGGGTTCTTTTATGGCTGAAGGAGCTGAAGGAGCTGAAGGAGCTGAAGGAGCTGAAGGAGCTGGAGGAGTTAAAGGAGCTGAAGAAGGCTGGGGTTGCTGTTCTTCTGCCTCATTATTATTGCCATCTCTACCTGTCTCTTCCCATCCCTGTTTCCAGCCAGGTTTGTTTTGAGATGAATCCCATGTAGAATTCACAGGATTGTTGGACTGGGATTTCGTCACTGGATCCACAGCAGATTGCCAACGGTTTGCTGATGATGAGTCTCCAGGTGCGGCAGAATGATCCTCCCATCCTGATTCCTTGGTGGGTTCTTCTGTAGTGTTCCATCGGGACTCTTGTTTAGAGTAGTTAGAAACACCAGAAGCCTTTTCTGATGGAGCGTATCCACCTTGTTTTGTAATAGGTTTCTTATTCTCCCGCCATGAAGCACTTGTATTGGATGACTTATTATTTCTTGTCCATGGTGAATTGGTGGTGGTAGAAGAGTTGTTTCCAGAGTGCTCCCATGTGTTTTTTGGTTTGTCACTGGTAGTATCATATTGGCCATTTTTTTTTGCAGTGGTGGATTGCCATGGCTGGTGGGCTGTCTTTTTATTAGAATTGCCATTGCCTCTTTCTACAATAGTCCAGCCATTGCCTGTAGTGTCCGATGAATGAGTATCATCTACATACAGAATGCGTTAATGCTTGGCTCTTTATTATTCCATTGATCATTACCATGATTGGACGTATCGTGCAATGTATCCGTAGTGGCAGTGTTGTTCCACCCATCAGATACCTTGTCTGTAGTGCCTGTAGTACTACCCCAGCCACTCGTAGCAGTGTTGTTCCACCCATCAGGTACCTTGTCTGTAGTGCCTGTAGTACTACCCCAGCCACTCGTAGCAGTGTTGTTCCACCCATCAGGTACCTTGTCTGTAGTGCCTGTAGTACTACCCCAGCCACTCATAGCAGTGTCAGTGGCAGTGTTTGTAGCAGGAGTAGCAGGAGTAGGTGTAGGAGACATGAGTTGGTATGATTCATTTTTTGTTTGGATGTTCTTCGCAGATGTACGTGTAGGATCAGCGAGATTACTATTAGTTACACTAATCCATTCAGAAGAACCATTATTTTCTATAGCAGAGGACTGTTTAATAGAAGCATTAGTTGAAGGTGTCTGCCAGTCATTAGAAGCACTGAGATGTGTGGCCTGCCACGTATTATCCTGATTGTTCGGTACGAAACTCGTATAGCCAGTCTCATCTGTGGGTGGCCATACAGCACTAGAGTTACTCTTTACACGCTCGACGTTTTTGTTCTCTTCTGATTCCTGCCACTTGACAGGAGGGTTATTTACATGTGTCATATAACTACCCTCTGTCTTTTGCATAGTTTCATTAGAAATCACTCTGCCTTTTTTCTTATTTGGTTTAATCATGAAAGGTACTTCTTGCCAGCCCTCTCCATTGTCGCTATGTTCTTGTACATACTCGCTATAACTGTCTGCATCTGTATCATGTTCTTGTGCAGATTCACCATGGCTATCTGCTTCTGTATCACGTTCCTGCACAGACTCACCATGGCTATCTGCTTCTGTATCAAGTTCCTGCACAGATTCACCATGGCTATCTGCTTCTGTGTAGTGTTCTTGTATAGACTCGTCGTGACTCTCCATTTCAGTATCATATTCGTGCTTGGAGAAGACATCAGTGTGCTTTGATTCGCTTTCATATTCACTAGCATCTTGAATTTCTTTCTTTATTTTTCTAGATCTGGAGGCAGCCTTGAGCTTGGGCTCTGTACTCTTCACTGTCTTGGGCTTGAGGGTTTCATGAGCTTATGTCTCATCTTACCAGCGAACTTACCTTTGCCCTCGACTTTTTTAATAGTGTTGTGTGTGCAACAGAGGCATCTGTCTCTGTAGCTGTACCTTCAGAAACACAGCCTGTTGTTCTCTCTGACATTTCTGCCTCTGAATCCTCCTGGATTCCCTTTTTTCGTACTCTTGCCTTTGTCTCCTTTTCTGTCTTTGTCTTTGTCTTGGTTCCTGTCTTCTTTGATGGTTTAACTTCTGTTTCTGTCTCTGTCTCTGTCTCTGTCTCGTCTCTTATCTTACGGGATGTCGACGTTGCTTCTACGGCCTTTGTGTCTTCCTTACTTTTTGTCTTGCTCTCCCTTGTCTTCTTCTTTTGCTCTTTTGCCTCACCTTCTGCTGCAATTCTGGCCTGTTCTTCCTTGAGTTTTGCTTCTTCTCTTGCCTTTTTCTTAGCCTCCAACTTGTGTGCCTTTTCTTCCTTTTCTAGTTCAGCCTTTATCTGTTTTTCCACCTTGATGGCCTCTTCCTCCAGCTTCTTCTTTTCTCTCTTGGCATCTCTCTCAAGCTTACCCTGGTTTGTCTTCTCTATTCGAGCCATACTTGTTTCTGAAATCTTCTTCTCTTTTGTTTCTGACTGCTTAGCCTCCTCCATCTTTCCCTCGGCTCTCGTCTTTGAAGCAGTGGATGTTGTTTGAACACTAGACGTCTCACTTGCTTCAACATCTGACTTGGTGGCCTTGCTACCTCGAATTTTCCGAGTCTTTTTTTCCACCACTGACGCTGTTTCCTCTGCATGTGTTGTGGAGGGGAGAGAGTCATTGTCCTTTGCACTCTTCTTGGTCTTGGATTTCTTCCCACTGGACGATGTGCTGGTGCTGCCATCAAGGTCCTTTAACAAGTGATCATGCTGAGCAACAACAACGGATTGGCCTTCTATGCGCCTTTGTTCCGCCAGAAAGAGAGACCCAGCAAGACCAGCAAACTCCTGGTTGCCTATACGAACACCCTCCTCAATGGCCTCTATCAGCTCCACACGTCGATCCAGATAGACACGGTAGGTTTTTGAAAAAGCAACGATTTCTTCATCCACAGTCAGGAATTCTGCTGCCTCTGCCTCTTCAATCAGTGCCTCTGCACACAGAACAATGATGTTGCAGAATGTATTTTCAGAGAAGATTTGTTTGGTGAGAAGATAGCGAAAGTGGCTACGGAGAGACGTATAGCCGTTTTCTGCCTTTTTAATGTATTTTTTCACATCCTTGGAGAATAATTTGTCGAGCTTCATAGGAGTGGCTGTGAAGAGATTCTTGACAAACTCCTCCCTCAGTATATGAAGATCATGCAGATAGTCATCCACCCGCTCTTCCATTTGTGACTGCACATGACTTACACTATCCGAAATGTCCAACGTCTTTTCGAACTCTTTCAGTGCGTCCTGTAGCTGACTGCATTTCAAAAACGGACCTCCACTGATGTATTCCTGAGACTCAAGGCGTCGTGCAATCTCGCCCTTCACTTGGGAGAGGAGCTGGTTGAAGCTGTTCATCCACAGATGCACCTCGTCCAGATGCGTGTAAACAAAGTCCCCCTTGAAAGAGAGCACAGCAGTGGAGACCTCATCCCAGTACAGCCCAAAGATATGTTCCAATTCCTCTGCTGTCATATGCTTGATGTCGCTGGGATTGACCTTGGACAGCCAGTAATCATCAAAGTTCGATAGGACCTGGCTCTTCACAAAGCTCTCCATCTTGCTAGTGCATCTGCTGCCAATCAGGTACATTTTTTTATCGTCGAGTAGGAGGACCTGCTCAATGAACTTGATAAGAGAGTACCAGGATCTGCTCATGGCAGTTTCCATCTTCTCCTTTGTCTTTTTAATGGCCCCTGCGAGATTCTCGTTATTGATGTTGCACTCCACCTCCAGATCACTGGGAGCATGGAATTCGGACCGCAGATGACCACACACAGGCACCTTGTGGGTGGGGATGAGTTCTTCGATGACGGGAGCATACAGATCCAGTGTCTGTTGATCAATGCACAGTGTCTTTTTATCCCCGGACAGGGCGTCATAAAACGCCTCAAAGGGAGCGTCACTGCTGGAGTGCTGGACCAGGGTCTCGTAGTACTTTTGGAGGGAGAGAGGTGCAAATGCCCTGGGAAGCCATTTTGTGCGACTTGGCATCTCCACCCAGGCCAGGTAAGAAGTTACCAGCTGTTTGGCCATGGTTACGCCAGTCGAGTCGCCCTCCTTCTCTAGCTCCACTCTGCTTCGGTAGTCCAGCAGGTGTTCAGACGTGCGCATGGGAATGGTGGGCGTGGGTTCATTGAACTGACGAATAGCAAGTTTGAATCTCCCAACATAAAGAACTTTGTCGTGGTGTTGTTGGACCAAGTCTTCTTGGCCCTTTGCACTCCCTATGATCTTCTTCTTGTAGATGAACTGTGCCCATTCACGACAATAAATGTCACGGATGTTACTGGTGCAACTTCTGAAGCGATTTACTTCCTTGTTCACTTTGGACTGCTCAATAGACACGACATTAGTAGAGGGATCCATGGATTTCAAACTTGGATTTCACTAAATTATGTTTTTTTTTTCTTTTCTTTTTTTTAAAGAAGGAGAAAAGGAGTGGTGTGACTTGTCTATTAAACCACTTAGAAAGAAAAAGAAGAAAGAAAATGAGAGAGAGAAAGAGAGAGAGAGAGAAAACAGGACAGGACAGGACAGGACAGGACAGGAAACATGTGATTTACATATCACCTGCTGTCTTTTGGCATTGGCTATGTCCATTGTCCTTGATCCCCTACCATTTCACGCCCTATGTGCTATGTGCTATGTGCTATGCCCTACAGCCGATACAAGTGCAGGTACAGATGGATGTTGTGATGAACAGCCAATCATCTATCCTCTATCATCAACATGCTGCTCTCTACAATGCACCTTTCTTTCTTTTGGATTCCATTGTTCTTATGACAAGGAGTATTCCAATGCCCTGTGACGTCTCTTTATCAAGAGAAGAAGAAAAAAAATCTATGTTCATGTACTTTTTCATTGTCCCACAGTCACACTTCCATCCTCCATCTGAGAAGACGATCAAAACAATCAATCCATGTCCTCTCATTTGGCTGTGCTGTTGAATGTCTCTCATGTGAGATGATCTTTTCCCTCTCTCTATTTCTCTCTTGTTGAATGGGTTGTATTGAGTCATTGATAAAATAAAACACTTCTTTCTTCTTCTTTCGTGGACCTGCTTGGAGGGGGACTCTTTACTCTTTCATCTCAGAATTGACGTCACCTGGACAATGGACGTTGTAGGTCATCCCAAAAAAGGAAAGAGGAAAAGAAAAGAAGAAAGAAAAAGAGGGATTGACCGCGGACAGTCTATTTTGGAGGTCCGTGCTGTACCACCCTGCATATGACAGACTCCAGCTGCTCCAGCTGAATGGACTGTGCTGTAGTCACTGCCTAGGAGGGGAGTCAATATCAAAGAGCGGTGTGTGCTTATTGGCTTACTTGTTGGAAATCCTCTATGCTGGTGACAAGGGCACTGTGAAGATGGAGAGCCCTTTGTCTTTTCTCATGGACACGTTGCATTGTGACTCTGTTATTGTGACTGATCTATTCCTGTCAAACACTGTTCTTTCTGTTTCTCTATTTCTCTGTGTCTTTGATAGTAGCACTGCTCTCTACCTCTTGTTTTGCTGCCTCAAGTCGCTGCAGTTCTTGTTGTTTGAGGTGGATGCTTGAGGCTCGAATGATATGTTCTGGACGAGGAATGACTCTTCCACAGAGAAAAGAAGAAGAAAGAAGAAAGAAAGAAGAAAAAAGGGGAAGGGAAGCACATCAGTTCATCAGTTCATCAGTTCATCAGTCTGTCTATATCTATGGATAGACAGACAGACATATATATATATATAAAGGCTGCCTTGACATCTACCTTGCACCCATAGCCTGTTGTCCTTGTAGTCTCGCTGTATGGATCAGTGTCTCCAGTCGCTGTATTTTATCATGCAAGTCATGGCGCTTGTTGACTTGGTCAAAGGTAGTCTATCGTGGCTGGTCAGGGCATGCCTCTTCTCTTGTCTACTCACCTCTAAACATGTCTCTACATACTCCTCCATCTGCTTCTCTGCTGTGGAAGTGTCCTTGTAGGTGTCCATAAGGCTCTTCATGTAGTTTGGCTTGTGGTCATGGCTACACACAGATAAGCCCTTGACGCCCTGCTTCTTCTATTCCAGACAAGGCTTACTTGATAGACCTAACAATCGTCTCTACGTATTTATGACAGAGAAGATCCAACCGCTCCACTCGACTCTTTGCGTGCCGTTCACTTGTAGGCATCGCATATAACACGAGAGGGGAAGAGTGTGACTTGCGTTTGTCAGCCGAAAACAAGACATCCCAAAAAAGAGAGAATGAAAGAAAGAAAAAAAAAGAGACAGAGACAGAGAGCGAAAGAGACGGACATTGAATAGGGTGTCCATGGTTTCTTATGTGACTTGTGATCTGTCTTTCCACTATGCACACGTACAACTTGTCTTCTTTACCCTTTATTCTTTATTTATTCTTTATTCTTTTTTTTATTCTTTATTCCTTTTTTATTCCTTTTGTATGAATCCATTACATGAAGAAGACCCATTGTCAGGCTCTTTTTTTGATGCGAAACCTTCCTTCTTTGGGACACTCCAAGGTTCTCAGTCATTGGAGACGTCCATGTATGCCTCTCACTATGAATATGACAATGACCCATGGGGCAGCACACTCTCTGTAAGTTCATCCACTGGACTGCACCACACGAGAGCAGTGGCCCCTGAGGTGGATTCCTCATTCAATGCATTGGACGTGGACACTGTACTTTGTAAGGCCATTGAAAGAGAGAAACAGAGAAACAGAGAAAATAGACCTGTCACTTATAAAGTAGATGGTGTGGCATTACCCGAGACGTATGCCCAACACTTTTCTTCCTACCAAAAGAGCGGAAGAGTGTCGTTGGTCTCTTTGGATCGTGTTTTGACACTAGCCCATACTACAGCCTCTGACTCGGAAAAGGTAGGATGTTCCTTGAATGGCCTTGGACTGTCCTCAAGGAAACTCACATGGTGTGGGCATGAAAGATAGTAAAGATCGTCTCCAAGGGACAGTCCTTTGTGACTCGTCAGGAGTTTTATGTTGCGCTGGCCCTGATGGCCTGTGCCCAGCAACAGATAGGTAAGAGAAGCATGGCATGGCATGGCATTGTTAGAGAATGGGATGCTTACATTCTCTTCCTGGGCACAGACATCTCCTTGACATCCTTGTATCGACAACGAGACGGTAGGTGGAGAGGAGTGTGACGGTGACTCACATGAAAAGCCTTACCTGAGCTTATTCTGAGCACAAAGCAGAAGCAGGAACAAGAGCAGGAACAAGAGCAGGAACAGAGGCAAGAACAGAGGCAAGAACAGAGGCAGGAACAGAGGCAGGAATCACCGCTGTCGTTGCCACCTGTCACTCTAGCCACACCTCTAACAGACCCCATTCCAACTCAGACCCAGACCACCTTGCCTGCCCCCCACACATACCACAGCAAAGACGTTTATGCTACACACACACCACACACCACAAAGACATCCCCAGCACAACCCTCAGCACTGCCAAGAAAACAAAAGCAGTCCACACAAGGGTCAGAGAGTACTGAACACATCAAGGTGACCCTTGCTCCCGAGAGAGAAGGCTTTATATTCAAGCATGTCAATTACATTATTGAGAGCCAACAGCGGTCCTCGATTGTGCTGAGACGGTTCAGTGATTTCTGGTGGCTCATGGATGTGCTGATGAAAAGGTATCCTTACCGTGCCCTGCCCAGTCTGCCTCCCAAGAAGATCAGTGGACGTAAGTGCCCCTTAGTATAGAGATACATCCACTCTTTCCATGAGAGAACATTCACCCAAGAACATAGGCGATGGCACTTTTCTTGAAAAGAGACGCAAGGGATTATCAAGATACCTCAATGCCATTGTGCGCCATCCTGTGCTGCGTGCGGATGAGGTGGTGGCTCGGTTCCTGACAGAGCCATCGGTAAGTGAGCAGAGTGGGCGTGGCTCGTGTTGATTGTGTGCAAGGAGTTGGTCCTGTGGCGTAGACAGAACCCGCCCTCACTGGAAGAAGAGTATAGACGGAGGGAGGTGGTGGAGACAGATGAAAGTGTTCTGCCTGATACACTGGATGAGCAGATGCAGAAGAACAAGCACCGTGTCAGTGCGGCCATTGAGTATTATGTGAACCTGTGTCATTTAATGGAGCGTATGATCCGACGCATGCACGGGCAGGCTACAGACTATGTGCGTTACAGTGCTGCCTTGAAGTGGGTGTCTTCTTTGTATGGATAGAAAACACACTCACACATACTCTCTTCTTCCATGGGCCTAGTTCTTTGGCAGAGAGTGAGCATCGTTACCATACTTCTGAATGTGTGAATTGCCAGCCTATTGTCAAGGGATACGAGACAGTAGCAAGCCATATGCAGAAGGAAGGCCATTTACTAGATCAGCAGGTAATACAGAGAAAGGGTCATTGGGAGGAAGATTCACTCCAAGCACCACCACCACCCTACTATAAGAAGAAGATCAATAACAGTAACACATCATTCTAGGTGGAGGTGGATGCCGATGGTGTGCTTGAGAATCTTAAACGGTACAGAGATTTGCTGCTCTCTTTCAAGGTAAGAAGCAGAGCACTCCATGCAAGACACTCCATGCAAAACACCCCATACTAATAGGAAGGATCGGGTAGACATTGTACGAGCGCAGGGACAGACTCTCAGGAAAACACATGGAAACACTGCTAAAACGAATAGCCACCCATCGTACAAAAATCACCCAACTCAAAGGCATCCCAGGCACAGAAATGGAAGTGGCCAAACTGCAGGACACTCTTGTGGCTGTAAGTCATGATGGGAACGACTTGCTTGAAGGATGGGAGATGGGTGGGAGTGAACTCACCTTTTCTTTTTTTCTTTTTCTTTTTTCTTTTGCTCTGTGTGGAGACAGGATGAACAGCAGGTGCATGACCAGAAATCCCACCAATTGTTCACCAGGCACTGTATTTATGCAGAACTCATCTATCTCCACAAACAACAGGCCTTTGTGTCGTGTCTGTACCACAACTTTGTACGTGACATTGCAGCCTTCTCTCGTCAGCGTGCAGATCATTGGCAGTCACTTGAGGCTGTCCTCAGTATGCCCACCCACGTTGGTCTCTTTGACTAGCGGTGTTTTATTCATCCTACGTACTGTGAGTCACCCAAAAAGAACAAGGATGAAGGAAGAAGAAAAAAAAAGAAAAAAAGAAAGAAAGCATAAATGAATAAATACCCCTTCTATTTCTTTCTTTCTCTTCTTTACTACTACCACTACTACTCCTACCACTACCACTACTATAATGACAACAAAGAAGCTCTGGGGAGGAAGATTCACAGGCACAGTGGATCCATTGATGGACGCCTTCAATGCCTCCATTCATTTTGACAAGCGAATGTATGCCGCTGATGTGATTGGCTCCATGGCCTATAGCAAGGCACTGTGCAAGAACAATATCATCACAGAAGAAGAGCGTGACTCTCTTCTCAAGGGACTGGAGAAGGTGCTGGAGGAGTGGGATTCGGGTCAGTTTGTGCTAAAGGAGGGAGACGAAGACATCCACACCGCCAATGAACGTCGGCTGGGTGAGATCATTGGCAGTGTGGCAGGAAAACTCCACACAGGGCGTAGTCGCAATGACCAGGTGGCTACGGACATGCGTCTATGGTTGAGGGAAGAGGCCTCCAAGCTACTCGGGCATTTGAAGGAGCTGATTGCTGTGGTAGTGTCCAGAGCAGACAGAGAGGTGGACGTGTTGATGCCTGGGTATACCCATTTGCAGGTACAGTGTACACATCCATCCGTCTCTATCCATCTCCATCCATCTCCATCTCCATCCATTGATCTATTGATCTATAGGAGACGGGACGGCTGTTGATGAGAGTCCATTCGAAAACAACCCCACTGACCTTTGTCACTTATTGTTATAGAGAGCCCAGCCTATTCGATGGTCCCACTTCTTGCTCTCTCATGCGTGGTTATGGCAGGCAGATGCCAACCGTCTTTCTCAGCTGATAGACCGTCTGAATGTCCTTCCTCTTGGTTCAGGGGCACTTGCAGGCCACGCCTTTTCCATTGACCGTGACTTCCTTGCCAGTGAACTCGGATTCCGTGAACCCATTCCCAACTCCCTGTATGCTGTCAGTGATCGTGACTTTGTTGCCGAATTCTTGTTCTGGTCCAGTCTGACCATGACCCACATTTCACGCATTGCAGAGGATCTTATTATCTATTCTACAGGTGAATTTGGGTTTGTCAAACTAGCAGATGCCTATAGCACTGGGTCCAGTCTGATGCCTCAAAAGAAAAACCCCGACAGTCTGGAGTTGCTTCGTGGCAAGTGTGGACGTGTCTTTGGCAGTGTAAGTACAAAGCAAAAACACATACACACGCGTCTCACCTGGAATGGACACTAATGAAATAGATGTCTGGCTTTATGATGAGCTACAAGGGAATTCCAAGCACCTACAACAAGGATCTTCAAGAAGACAAGGAGCCCTTGTTTGATGCAGTAGACACTCTTTCTGGATCTCTCCAAATCACAGCAGGTGTCTTGAGTACTTTGACGGTAAGCCATCCCCTCTTCCATACACAGTCATGTTGGATGGGATCCCACGAGTATTCCCTGGGATAGGCATTGTAACGCATTGTAACGCATTATCATTCATGGCCCCTACCTATAGATATTCCCTGAGAAGATGTTGGCCAGTCTAAGTGCCGACATGCTTGCTACTGATCTCGCAGAGTATCTTGTCCGTAAAGGTGTTCCCTTTCGTGAGACCCATCATATTTCAGGTGCAGCTGTTAAAATGGCAGAGGACCGTGAAAGTGCCTTGGACCAACTGTCAGTAGAAGACCTCAAGACACTGCATGTTTCCTTTGAGGAGGACGTTGCCAGTGTTTGGAGTTTTGAGGCCAGTGTGGAGAAGAGAAATGCTCCTGGTGGTACGGCACGCTCTTCTGTGCAGGCTCAAATTGGCCAACTCAAGGCATGGTTGGCACACAAACATGCATAACAAGGCTGGGAAATAATAGTGCACCTGCATATTCCTCCAACCCCTTTCCCCAACCTTGTTTTGTTTTTGTTTTTATTTTGTTGCTATGTTCTTTTATGTTCTTTTATATTTTGTCAACAAGGTAATGAATTAAAGGAATTATACATTAGACTTTATTATTATTGGTGTTATTATTGTTACTATGCTCTCTCTCTCTCTCTCTCTCTTTGTGTGTGTGTGTGTGTGTTGCCATGCACTGTTTATGTGTGTGGGGTAATTCCTTGTGTTCACCTTTACTGATTCATATTTAGCAGTAGTAGGTCCTTGTTGAGTTACAGTTCATACTCTTCGTCATCTGTGCACTTGTATTCACCAAGTAATACATCGAAATAGGAAGAATAAAGGCCATAGTTACCTAATACCCCACATCTCTCTTTTAGGGTAGATCATCGGGTAAATATTTATTCCTAGAGAGTAGACAGTGGGTTGAGATTATTTCCTTCCCGGCTGCATATAAACATTTCATTCCCCGCCAATAGTAGATAGAAAAAGACTTGACTAAAACTCTGTGGGCATCTTGTACGATCCGCACGGTGAAAGCATAAGGTGGAATGTGATTGGATATGTGTTGGTATAGTGAGGTGGTATGGATAGAAATAACACTAAAATATAGGATCTAGTATTTAGTATATAATATAAAGTATTTACAAAATAACAATAATAACAATAGTACAACCAGTGCTGCTGCTGCTGCTGCTGCTATTAATAACACTACCACTACCTTTTCTATAAAGAGTCCATTTGTCTTTGTCAAAGAGGTACTATTGTCTCTATAGTAAACACATTATAGTGCAATCTAGAACTGTTCACTAGCCACAGTCTGTCATGAGAAAGGATATATTTGTATCTATATGACACATCCTACCACCGCCTATGTACTCTGCAATGCCATCAGAGCTGAGTCTAGTCATGGCGTTCTTTTCTAATGTGAATCCCTCCCTCTCCACTCATCTTCTGAGTGAGTGGGTGAGTGAGTGGGTGAGTGAGTGGGTGAGTGAGTGAGTTTGGCGTGTCTACCAATAGAATATCGGATTCCTCAGGAAGCGTCATTCTTACTTGTAGCATCATGGTTTGAGTTGGAAATGGATTCTTATATATATATATATTATTATATATTATTATTATCTCAATAGACTACTGATTCTTCTCTATTATTATTCACAATGGCATTCTCATTTACTGCACTGATTCTTCTACTGATTCTTCCTCTTCTGGCCAATGTCTCTGCTTTTGGTGATCCTGATGCCTCAATGACCCTCCATGCTAGTGATGGCTCTACTCGCACCAACTTTCTAGCCAAAGATCACAGCTGTACCACCTTCCCTACAGACTTCCATGCTGTAAAAATCGAAAACTCTGGTAGTCTCCATTGTGCTCTTTGGACATCTCCTCACTGTCAAGGCAGACTCTACATTGCTCCTGCACATTATACAATCGACATGCCACCTGTTAATATTGAATCTGTTGTGTGTTGAAATAATAATAATAATAAATATATATCTCAAATATCAAATATCAATCAATAACACACTATAGTATGCTATAGTTAATAGACACATAAAGATACATGTCCATCCTAAAGACAAGAGATGGACCTCTTGTTATCTATCTATAGGCATATCATAAAAGCAGTAGCACTAACACTCATTCTCCAAACACATGGGGTAATGTTATCATGGTACAAGATGATATTTCTACAAAGAAAGAAAGAAAGAAAGAAAGAAAGAAAAACAACAACAACACCAAGAACTATAACAACACCAAGAACAATCATTTCATTACATTCTGCTGGATTTCTATGATTCTATTCTCCTCTCTCCTCTCAATACCAACTACCACCAAGAAATTACACTAGAAGAGAAACAGACAGAGAAGGGTATAGCACATCTCTAATCTCTCTCTCTCTCTGTTTTTTGTTTTTTGTTTTTATACACGCTGCAATCGCATCAGTTTACCTATCGACGCCATCCGCCTCACAAATCCACCCCCTCCTGTGGCTGGTAGATGAGGCTTACACTGTGAATGAGGCTCATTGGACACAGGTGGTGTAGCACATGTACAGGGCGTTGCCTCATTCTTCTTGTCTTTCCTTCTACGCAATGATCCTTTGGAAGTACGCAACCCTCTTCCAATACGAATAAAGGCTGATTTGGACCGAGAAAGTTCAACTGTCGGCAATGCATGTTCATGGTCATCTTGCTGTTGTAGTTGTAGTTGTGAATCCAATAGTACACTCTTCCGCTTGACAGGTGTCTTTTCCATAAGAGACGCACGCTTCTTCTTGGGTGTGTAGCGATGTCCAAGAGTATGAACACGACGCACATGTTGAATGTCCACAACTTCAGGGCGTACCAGTTGATAGCTTCGTCGTTTGGCTCTACCTGTTGTGCCATCCAGTGGTAATGGTGGGTGGGCTGTCCGCGGGTTGTTTCTTTCAATGGCAACTGCTTTGACAGGAAGGGTGGTTTCTGATAAGGAAGAGGAAGAGGTGGAGACAGAGAGCGTGGAGGCAAGAGAAGAACGGGAGAGACTGAGAAGAGCGGCTGTGTCTTCATTCAGATTGCTGTTGGTGGTAGGAACGGTAAGAGTGGTAGTGGCGGTAGTAGTGGTGGTAGGAGTGTAGCTTGAGGAGGACTTTTCTTCATAGCCGACAAGAGTGGCGAGTTTGCGAATGGAGGGTTTTTTAGAGAGGGTGAATAGTTTGTCATTTTCAAGTGGGCTGGTGCTATGAGAGGATTCGGGTGCTTTTGATGTTTTTGGTGTTTTTGAGAATGGGGTGGAGGGTGCTTTTGTGGGTGCTTTTGTGGGTGGATGTGAGGACGTCTGTGTTGGAATAGAAGGTTGGCGGTATTTAAGAGAGGAGGACCGTTGGGGTGGCACTCGCTGTAAAGAAGGCTCGGAGGATGCATTAGGAAGAGGAACACTTGAGGAACGTCTTCGTGAAGAAACAGGAAAAGGTGTGTCCTGTAGAGTCACTCGCTCCACCTCAGGTCCAATGTGTAATGTCCTATCTGTTGTTGGCATATGTGTCGGTAGACTATCCACCGACCCCTCCACCGACTCCAACAACTCAAGGGATTTTGCACCCATAGATTGGGAGGAAGGCGAAGGAGGAGGAGAAGAGGCAGAGGAGGTGGATGGAAAAGAGGAAGGAGGAGAAGAAGCACCGGGAATATCCACCGAGAACTCCATATCAAACAGGTTCATAATCTCATTCGCCAAATGTTGGGCCACTGCACTGGAGGTCACCCCTGTATCACTTGTCCAGCTTAATCTGTTTCTTACAGGACTCACACTCCTTATGCGTGGTGTGATGTCTTCTCCCGGGCTATTGGTATGCATAGGATGAGGTGTCATATTAATAGGATGAGGGTTATTGATGAGATAGTTGTTGTTTACAGCATAGTCTGCGAGAGTTGGCTTTTCGTCGCTATTGACTAGCTGTGGAGGGCGAGCAAGTGACTCATTCGATAAAGAGGCCCCGGGATGAGAGAAGATGGAGGATTCATACAGCCTCCGAGTGTCTGTTTCATCAAAGTCGTCGTCCATGGCGTCGTCTGTTTCGTTATCGCTGTCGAGAGACATGAGGGGCTGATACCGATCCATGATCTGCACATAGACTTCGAACATGGCCTCGAGGCCTTCTTGCGTCATGTCCTGGAGGGATCTACCACAAGATGAGCTGATATTATTCATAGTGAGCGACTTACTCTGGAGTGAAGAAGGTCCAGCGAGTCATGGGATGGAGCCACGCTGAAGGTGTGTTTTGGTAGAGTGTCTCGAGTACATTTTTGACGATGGCGGTTTTGCGTAGGGAATGGAGATCAGGCGGTGCAAATGTCAGTTGTGCTAGTTTGTAGTTAGAGATGGCTGTGAGTTGGACAGGGTTATGTGGCGAGGTCATAGTATCAAAGGGCAGTGATGAGAAGAGACTAACATGACTGCTGCTCTCGTCATGCATGGTAGGGAGGAAGAGCAGTAAGGAAGAAAGGAAAAGAGAAGAAGAAATAGGAAATAGGAAAAAGAGAAAAGACAGGGAGATAAAGTGAGGAAAGAAAAGAGGGGAGGGGAAGGAGAGGAGGGGAGGGGAGGTTTGTTCTTTTTCCTCTTCTTTTTCTGTTTAGTTTCTTGCTGACTGCTTCTTTCTTTTATTTTCTTGTCTTTATTCGTTTCTCTTCTCCTTGTCTTGTTGCTTAGTCCTCCTCGTGGGCGGTACTACTATTGTTCCATGCCTATTTTATTATTTGAAGGACCCTGCCCAATCTACCTACATTGCTATCTACATTGCTACCTATATTGTTACCTACATTGTTATCTACATTGTTACCTACATTGTTACCTACATTATTACCTACATTCTAAAGTGTAGGTGGTCTATTCTAGTGTCTGCTATGTCGGGAGTCCATCCATCCCACTCTCTATCCCACCCTCTAGCTACTCATCTAACAAATGACTCGGGCATAGACCAATCGAACAGCACCTCTTTTTGATCTACCAAGCACAATGCTCAACCCAATCCAACAGTCACTTTGGAAAACAGACATGTTCCCTTGCATCCTCTCTATTCTCTCTTCCATAGCCCCTCCCCTTTTTATTATTATTATAAATTATCAGCATGAGAATCAATTCAACGGTGGCTTATCATAAAACGTAATTCAAAATGGGTTATGAACGCGCCTCTTCTTTTCTCCTACTTCCGTCACCATGAGTATCCGACAGGCCACTGTAAGCAACAGCCCCATAGCCTATTCACTCATAGACAGTTAGGTAGAAGACTTGATAGCTATCCAGAACTGCAATTTGCTGGATTTGCCCGAGAACTACCAAATGAAATACTGCAAGTTACTTGTCCATAAGATTCTTTTTCTTTTTCTTTTTCTTTTTCTTTCTTTTTCTTTTTCTTTCTTGCTTATGCTTGCTGTGACTAGATCTCTACCACGCCCTGTCATGGCCCCAACTAAGCTACGTAGCAGAAAACAGCCAAGGGAAGATTGTAGGCTATGTTTTGGCTAAAATGTAAGGCCACTGTCTCTTCTGCAGTGCCATGACTGACGCATTGACTGACGCACTGACTGACTGACTGACTGACTGACTGACTGTTCACTCTACAAGGGACGAAGAAGACAACAGTTCTCCCCATGGACACATTACTTCCTTATCAGTGATGCGCACCTACAGACGCCTGGGTCTTGCTGAGAAGATGATGCAGCAGTCTACACAGCAAATGCTACAAGTATTTGGAGCCCACTATGTCTCTTTACACGTACGCAAAACCAACCGTGCTGCCATCGGTCTGTACAGAGACACCCTCAAGTTCTCGTAAGTCTTGCTGGTAGATAGTAAAAGAAAGAAAAAAAAAGAAAAGAAAGAAAAAGCAGTCTGTCTTATAGTGTAAACAATGCAGTGTCCATGAAGTAGAAAAGAAGTACTATGCAGATGGAGAAGATGCCTATGCTATGCGTCTACAGCTGAAGGATCTTGTGAAGAAGCCCAGAGGAGTTGTGGAAGAAGTCAACCAACTTGCTGCTTAACGTGTAATCATAGTAATCATAATAATCATAGTAATAAAGAAGGTCCTGCTTATTCCAGATTCTCACTCAAGAACTTCTTTATCTCTGTGAGGATCTCCTTCTTGACAGACTCATTGACAGTGCCTATACGTTACTGGTTAGACTATAGACCACAGAAAAAGAAAAAGAAAAAAGACAACTTGCTCCTGCCATAGTGCGATGTCTCTTGTACAAGGGTGTCTAGGGTTGTGTCTTGTAATGTGCCACTCATAATTGTTTCTGCTCATGTCAGTCTCCCTGCTCCATGGAGTGAACTATCCAAAACTACCTCTGCAGTAGGCATATAGCTTGTCATTCCAGCCTGCATCCGTCAGACGCTCCTTCAGTAATTGCATCATTCTGGTGGTATTCTGTTATAGACGTCTTTGTTCTCGCCTACAGCTTACCTTTCCTTCTCGCCAGACTCTATAAACTGTCGGCTAATGGCAGCTCTAATCTTCTCTTGTTCAGACATCACCAGGGAAGGGGAAGGGGCTTGTAGGAATGACTCCGCTATTTCAAGAACATACTGCAGGTACTAAAACAGAGTCACCACGGTATATTTATATTAATCTATGTCATGGTCTGTTTCTATTTCTTTTTTCTTTTCTGTCTTTCTGTCTTTCTGTCTTTCTTTTTCTTTTTCTTTTTTTCCAGTCGTCTGCTCTATCCATGGAGGGAGAAGAGAACTACTCTTTTCTTTCATGGCGTTGGGACATCTGCTAACGGGGTTTCAACTGAGTTGTTATCGAGAATTCCTAAGAACAAAAGTAAGTGTTTTCTCTCTCTCTCTCTCTCTTTGTAAGCCTTCTTTCATGTTGAGAATCACACGCGTTCCTCCTCCTCCTCCTTCTCTTTTGTCTGTGTCAAGAGGATCCTTAGGACATGGACATGGATATGGGTGGGTGAGAGTAAGTCTATGCGTGTCTGTGTCAAGGGAATAACTAAAAAGAAAGGGGGTAACTGTTACAGAGACTTCACACAACAAAAGCAGCCACAAACACAGTCCCCGGGAGAGCATGGCCTAAGCTAAGTGTTGCTGCTGCTGCTGCTGCCATAGGAACATGTGCTGTAGCATGGCGCCAGAATGAAAAGACACCTCTTCTCGAGGGTCGACATGACAAGGACACCACAGACACACAGACACAGAAGAAAGGACAGCCACTGTCAATAAGTAGGGCATAAAATGGAGAAGAGTGCATGGAGGTGCTTATGACTCTGCTACAGAAACCCACCCACTCTGGAGAAAAGACATTGAGCGTCGGTCCTATGAGGAGATGATCCATAGCTTCAGTTCAGTAGCAAGACATTGGAAGGATCTGCTGAGTGAAAATGAGATCAGTGTCCAGGGAAGATCGGTGATAGAGGACCTACAAGAGGCATTGGATGCCCTTGAATCCCGGTGGATGATACTGTCAATGGGACATAAAAAGACACTAAAGACACTCGGGGATCTGGACAAGAAGGCGGATCTGCTGAACAAGAACATTGATCAATTGAGAGAGAAGACTCTGCAGACCATGGAGACCGTCCTTCAAGACATTCTAAAGACAGACAGACAGAGAAAGACCCAGTTCCAGCAGCAGTGCACAGACAGCCAAGCCACCACACGAGAGGCCTTTTCTACACAACTCACTCAAGACAAGAGAGCCCAGCAAGCCGTCATGGAGCAGGAGAGGGAGGAGGCTCTTGTACAGCAAACCACAGCCATGGAGGCCTACTTTACCCACCATGGAGATGCCATGGCCACTGTGGAGAGAGAGAGACAGGAAGAAAGACTACAGAGAGTAGCAGGAAGACTGGGGGCTATAAGAGAGGAAACAGAGTGGAATGCAGAGGCACTCTCTCGCTCACGACATCTCCACACCCTCTACACACTGTGGAGTGCGTTGGCATCTGCAGTGGCGGGGGATAAGAAACCATTTGCACAGGAATTGGAGGCACTCTGCACAACAGCCAGGAAGCTGGACATTGGCTGTGAGGCATTGGAGAGTGTGCCTAGAGATGTAGCAGACCAGGGCATTGATGGAGTGAAGGATCTTTCCTACCGATTTGAGGGTGTGGCCAAGCGAATCAGACACGCGGCACTTGTTCCTGAGGAGGGTGGCTTGGGTGCCCATATAGTTAGCAGACTTCTCTCCACAGTCATGTTTACAAAAAAGGGACTGGTGCAAGGGGAGGATGTAGAGGCTATTTTATCACGCACAGGCTATTATCTGGAGAAACAGGATCTGGAGAATGCCACGCGGGAGTTGAATCAATTGCAAGGATGGCCCAAGCGGCTTGCATTCGACTGGATCGAGGCAGCCAGGCGTCATTTGGAAGTACAGCAAACACTCGAGGTAGGATGTGGGTAAGAATCGATAGTGACTGACAATGTAGGTGGTACGACTCCATCTTTATGCTGGGATTGTATTGAACAGTGAATAAAAGAAAGGAGAGTGCTTTTGTGTTCTTACTGCATAACACCGTCACAAACAAAGAGACACGGTAACAAAGACGTGATTTTAATCTTTGCGTTGAGATGAGAGCATGAAAAGAAAGAAGCAGACACTTTTTTTCTTTTATTACTTGTTATGAGTTATTGACTACTGCTTAGAGTGTCTATTTACCACTAGTTATTTACCACTTCTGCCTGTTGATTCTATCTCCTCCCTCTTTATTATTATCTCTTTCTATAGATAGATATGTGTCTGCTTAGTATCACCTTTTGTTATCAATAAGCCCATTTTAGATCTGTTGATCTCTGCCATTGTTTATCAGAAAGAAAGAAAAAAAATAACAGCTGTTTGTATTTTGAAATTCAGTAAAGAGACTTTCTTTTATGACTTTTCTTTCAAGTATTTACTATTTTGGTATGTTCTTTGGAATTTATCACTGCAGCTCTTCTTCCTCTCCCTGTCTTCCTCCTTCTCTTCCTCCTCTTCTATGTCTACTCTCAGTGATTTTGGCTTTGTTCAGCGCAAGTCGCACCACCACCACCACCACCAAATACAAAAACAAAAACAACAACAGAAGCAAAGGTGTGTGTCTTCTCAGTCTAAAGGAAAAAGAACAGAAGAAAATGCAATGACAGGTGCTACTCAACTAAAGTGCCTGACAAGACCTCCTCTCTCTGCAGTAACAAACACACTGGCAGTGCGTCCCATCCTACCACTGAGAAAAGACTACAAAACAAAACCAGCCATAAGAAAAGGCACCCGACGCACTCAACCCCATCCCCACAAGGCTACTGCCAATACCAGTGCCAATACCAGTACTAGTAACAGTACTAGTACCAACATAAACACAACTAGGAACACACTGGCTCGGTATTTCCAGCCTGCTTCTTCTGTCTACACTCGTAGGGTAATAGCAGAGAATGTCCCTTCACATCTTCCCCTGGAAATCACACACACTGATAAGGAGGAGTATCAGACAGTCCAAGTACGTCAATCCATAGCATGGAGCAATACCTGGCCTATGCTGCTGATGGATCTGGATCTTATGCACTACTCAACACAACCTCAATCCCATCCAATGGCATCTTCAAGGCCATCCCCGTCTGTTATTATTGGACATGGACAGAGAAGAAAATATGATCAAGTAGAGTCAATGGCATTAATACATTCTGACAAGCGACAGAGGACAAAACTTGTTATGGAGTTGGAACTGACTCGTCTATTTGAACATGCCATGTGTCTTAACTATGCCAGACCAAGACTGCACATGTCTCTTAGGGTGTCATTGGATAGGACTAGTGTAGCGACCAGTGTAATGACTCGTGTAGCGACCAGTGTAGCGACTAGTAAAACCACTCGTCAATCCCCTTTGGAAGATACACAAATTTCATCAAGTGAGGGACCATGGAAAGTACGGCAGACATGCTCTGTCCAAGAAACACAGATGTTATTAGCCCGCATTATGAATGAACTGTTATTTTAGTACTACTGTTTTATGGCAAAATAGGTTGACTTTATTGCTTCTTTATTGCTCTTTCTTTCTTTTTGTATAATAAAATGTAGGGATGTGTAGGCGTTTCTAATATGTAAGTCATCCATTGAATAGAATAAAAATAAAAAATAAATGGGCCTACTGGCCACTATGATTAAAGTACTTGGGAGCAGCCAAAGGTAGCCATGATGACTGTATTGCTGATACACTGCGGATATAATGCTTGGTGGTAAACACAAGTTCATTGTACATCACACCCTCCACACGCTTCCCAAACATGGAGGAGGCAGGATGGATCTTGACAGTTTGACTACCAGCAACACTTCTGTAAGAGCCATCAGGTTGAAGCAGTGCTGTATTTTGGAAGAATCCAGACAAGAAGCATTTGAGAACCACATCTGTATCAGTACCGCAGGAAGTGGAAGGAGAAATGTCTAGACGCTCACAGAAACGGATAAGTTGATCTCTCACTTCCTAATCCACTGCATTAATAAATAGCTCGGATGTATATGTGTGGGGGTGTTCTTTCTTAGTATAATTTACCAATGCAATCTTAATGTTTCTTATGTTGATAAAGTTCTCCTTGCACCATTCAACATCTCCTTTGACTTCCCAGTAGGCTTTAAGAACATTAAGTAGTGTCAAATGATCACCATCAGGGTGTAGGAACTTCTGTCTGGCTTCAGCAGATTCTTCTCTCTTATCAGAGGGCATGAAAAAGATGGAATCCACAGACAATAGAGAGACAATAGCAATGACTTCTAATGTGCACTCATACTCTTTTGATTGAATCAATACTTTGGAATAGTTGGGATCCAGAGGAAACTCAGCCATTTGTTTGCCAAGATCAGATAGATCGCCCTTGTCATCCATAGCACCTAATGCATAGAGTTCTTCCAAGGCACGGATTACTAAATAAATAAATAACAAGGCATTTTAGCCTCAATAGAAAGAAGGGCTGGGATTCACTTACAAGAGGCTCTGGAGGGTCTATCCATATAGTCAAATTCAAGTACGTTATTAATTCCAGAAGCCTTGAGCATTAGTACAGCAGCAGCAAGGTTACATCTTCTGATTTCAGGAACAGTGTCGTCCTGGAGCTCTCTAAAGGTGTCTTCAGTGTAGAGACGATAACAGACACCTGCTGCCTACACAGAGAAATGAAAGTTAGATAGTCATGTTGAAAGAACAACAGTCATTATGGCCTTTTAGTAAGATATACCTCTCTTCCTGCTCTTCCTGTTCTTTGCCAAGCTGAACTCTTGGACACTGGGTGCAATAGCAGAGACTCAACGCCAATCTTTGGGTTGAATCCACGCAACTTGGCTAATCCACAATCCACAACATACTTAATACCAGGAATCGTAATACTCGTCTCTGCAATATTTGTGGACAGAATGACTTTGCGTGTATTGGGTGGTGCTGGATCAAAGACCTTCTGCTGCTGAGAAGGAGGAAGAGCAGCAAAGAGTGGACATGTCAATAGTGTCTGCTGTGAGGATCGTAGCTGAGAAGAGTACTCGTTAACAAGGGTTGTTAGCGTCTCAATGGCATCTTGTCCTGGTAAGAAAACAAGAATATCACCCTTTGTATTCTTGATATGGATTTGGAAGATAGTGACAAGACATGCATCCAAGAAATCAGACTGTGGTTCATGGGTGAAGAAGACATCCACTGGGTACAGACGACCGGAAATATAAAGAATCTTTGCACTGAAAGATACACAAT
Source organism: Spinellus fusiger (assembly GCA_025094145.1). NCBI lineage: Eukaryota > Fungi > Mucoromycota > Mucoromycetes > Mucorales > Phycomycetaceae > Spinellus > Spinellus fusiger. The sequence goes on along the minus strand of JALLLS010000002.1, from coordinate 347,421 downwards.
AAGATGGGGTTCATAGGATTCGCTCTTTCTCTATAAAGAAAAGACGCCTTACTTATCAAAGAACTCGCTGAACTTCTCAGCATCTAGAGTAGCACTCATCACAACAATCTTTAGCTCCTCGACGCCTGGCTCTCCCTTTTTAACCATGTCAGAACGAAGACGCTGGATTTTCTTGATGATACCAAACAACATGTCTGTTCTCAATGTACGCTCGTGGGCCTCATCCAAAACAACCACCTTGTACCGTAGCAGCAATTCATCTGAGAGTACTTCACGAAGCAACATACCATCTGTCAGATACTTGATGACTGTTTCTGGACTGGAAGTATCATCAAATCGGACAGTGTAGCCCACCTAATTCCCTCCCCATGCCAAGAAATGTAAGCCGAAAAAGCCTTTCTCTCTCTCTTTCCTATACCTTTCCTCCTAATCTTGTCATTGTTTCTTCTGCCACTCTCTTGGCTAGATTTACAGCTGCCACTCTTCTAGGTTGTGTAATGGCAATGCCGCCTAGTTCTCTTGATGCTAGACCTGCCTCTAAAATATACTGTGGGATTTCTAATCATGGTTAAAATACCATCGTATGGTGTCTTTCTTTTGTTTATCTCTCTCCACTTACGAGTTGTTTTTCCACTGCCTGTCTCTCCCATGACAATCACTGAAGAGTTTTCCTGAATGCACTGGATGATATTCTCACGTCCTAAGGAACAAAGCAAAAAACAAAACAAAAGCCACGAATAGGTTAGGCCTCTCTCCTCTCTTCTCTCTTTCTCTTCTTTGTAATGGAGCATTCTTCCCAGAAGATCTCGGCTCTTACCACTATGAATAGGCAATTGTTGACGAAAGTCTAACATTTCTTGTTTTCGCTGCTTGAACGTCTTTTGATCTTGGGGCAATGTAGATTGTTGAAGAGACGTTTGAGATCTTTTCGGCTGTTTTGTCTTTTTTGCCTTTTTCGATAATGTGGCTGGACTTCCTTGTTGATGGAACTGCCATTCTGTTGTTTTCTCGTCTTCTTCAAATGTGACTATGCGCTTCATCGTGTGGGTGTAGAAGAGGGAATAGATCTCGATGAGTTCCTTGTTTTTTAGGTAAAGAGTCACAGTGTGTGTCGGGTGTTAAAATATAGGTCTTTTCAGTCAGTGGAGGGAGGCATAGGGCAAAAGACATTATGGGTAGAATAGGTTACGATGCTCTTTTGTCATTCACTGTTTATTATTATTATTACTTTTCATTTTTAATATTAGATTTTGAGTTCAATTTGGTGTGGAAATAAGAATACATTAGAAGAAGAAAATAAGTAAGGCTATACGTCTTTAACTTTCTTTGGCTTTTGCAGTGGTCTTGTTGGTGCTGTTTTTATATTCAGTCGTCTTTCTTTCGAGATTTTCAGCCAAATAGTTGGACATGTCTATTATAGAATAATTGTGTATGTATATTAGTAAAAGTAAGCATCCTGTACGTGGGCTAGTGAATTACCTGAACATTGCATATCACTTGTAAACACTAGAATGCCATGAGTAGATAGATCTGACAGATCAGCAGAAGATTTGACTATCATCACAGGCAATCTTCCCCACCAATGCTGTGGTTCTAATTGAGGAAGGTGGACACTCAATTGTTCTGCTATCTTATACTTATCCAGAGAAGGATCTATGACTAGGAGTCGATTCTCTAATATAGACTGATGGGTACGCTCGGAGACTGCTTTTGTAGAATGTGTAGTGTATAATGCATTTGCAAACTGCTGCTTTAGTGATAAGTAGTGCTGTTCTGGAGTCGACTTTTTAGGCTGTGGCATTTGCCCTTCTACTATCTGCATGTCTGTAGGTGTGATAGGAATATTGACCTTTTGGCACAAGTTCAGAAATGAATACAAGGTGGACCACTGTGATGAGGGTTGATTGAAAACTCCTTCTATCTGCCTTTTGTCAGATTTACTATAGAACAAAAGCCGTGTGCTTTCTTTCACTGTGGAAGGAGTTTGTTTGAGAATAGGTCCAAGCACTGTATAGAGTTGCTGTAAAGAGTCTGCGTTCAACTTCTTTTTTGATAGGTCATGACCAAAGAAATCAGGGTGGATTTGCAAGACGAACTTTCTGAGATAAGGTTTTACTAGAGCACTTGCATTTGCCATACTGTGGGCAATACTCAAAATGAAAGTAGGTCGACTCGAATTTCAGCCTACCAGTAAAACCTTCGCTTTACACAATTCGCCTATCATGTGACTGTTTATTTCGAGATACTTGGGCAGAGAGCAAGTGAAGTCTTAGCATTCTGCATTATAAAAGTGGACGCTCCAAACCATAATGCCAAGAGTTACATCTTGGTGAATAAATATACTTTTTTTACTGATTAGTGATTCATCAATTGAATAGATAAAATAGATACTGTTGAGAATACGTAGGCAGAGAGGGGAGTACTCAACACTATGTATATTTGTCAAGGATACAGTTGTCTAGCTTAGTTGCTATCTTATATACCCTTTTTCCCTATACCTCAGGGGTAACTTTCTCTATTTAATGTATATGTACTTAGAGTCTACTAGAGTAAGTTCTCAATAGAACCATGACTGCCACTGTCCCTATTTCCCAGAAATACATATGCTTAATAGTTACTTATGTCATGTCACAGGGCAGGTAGTGAATAAGAAAGTATGACTTTTAATAGATGAGATACAGTCATACCTGTGGAATTTGGCGTTTTCTCAAAAATAAATGTTGGAATTAGAAAAATAAGTGTCGAAATTAGAAAAATAAATGTCATGAGCTTAAGTTGTTTTTGTCCACTTTGGTTAAAACAGTTGTTGGAACTAGCTAACTAAAATTGGTGGTCGTAGGCGTAGGCATAGGCATAGTCGTCGTAGTCAAAATCATTGCTTTTTTCTCAACAGTCTACAAAGGTTACATAATGTCTGATAAAGGTATTGATTTCGCTTTGATAAATGCACTGTCAACTGACTTTTATCTGTCAAGATATAAGCTCATTTCCTTTGCCTTTAAGCTGGAAACCAGGCTCAAACTTGATGAGCAAGCTATTGTTTAACAATCCCATGATTGTGAATTTGGTTTTAAAATCACTACTAGGTGTTTATACTTGAAATATAAATGTACTAGTTCTTAACACACGCATTGCAATGTAGGCACAGATGTCCCAGAAGATATTTATACTGTAGCATCAAACGAGTGGGCTGATGATTTTAATAGTACATTCATAGTATACATCTCACAAAATGAAAGTTCTAGCAGATTTACACCTATAGTCATTAATATTCGAGAAGTAGTTGATTCTGATTCGATGTCAGATACGATTCTGTTTTCAACACTTGTTTATGAAAAATATAAGATTTCTCCAATCGTTTTGATCATTCTTTCTACGTCCATCAATAGAGAAGAATTAGGTATTAGTGAAGACACATTTTTGATACTATTTAAATCTACGTTTTGGGCGTACAAGTGTTTTTTGTTCTCTCCTTCTGGTATCAGTAGCGCACATGACAGATCTACACCTACATCGTTAGTTGCATTATGTCAGTTTATCTCAAGCCCCAGTAAAACATTTTCCTTATATGAGGCTCAACCTCATAGTATTTGCTTTACTTGCGAATCAAAGAGTAATGTTTAAGAACAGTAGCTTTTATTTTTGATAATAAATATTTTATATTTTGTTTCTTCTTCGGTAGTGCCAATAGGAAGTCTTTAGACTGTGAGATGAAGAGTATGACTTGAAAAAACCTTCTACTTTTCCTTATCAAAAATTCGTTTCCAGTTTTTATTTTTTCCGACTGTGCTGTTGGATTCGATGAATAAGATATCTTGTTCAGTGTATTTGTTGTCTTTGATTTCTCCTTGGTATGAATCCGTTGTCAGAAATTCGTTTTGCTCACTTATTAATTCCAAACTTTTGTTTACACATTCTTTTATTTTCTTGACAGCGAGATTTCTTGTGTCCTTGTCTTCGTCTACAACATGTTCAAGTTGTCTTTTTTATCTTCTCAAGAACTAATTGCATGGATTCTACAGATTTGTTTTTCGGCAGTAACTCTTTCATTACTAAGTCTTTGGAAGTTTGATAAAGAAGTTTTACTGTAGGATCAAGTTGATACTCTAATGAACCCAAAGAAAAACTTCCTACAATAAGATAATAGCCTAAAGCGACAATAGGTTCCATAGGCGATCGACTTAAGAATTTATCTATTGAGCTTTGTGAGATAAAAATAAAATCCTTAGCCCAGAATTTAGATTCAATTTTTAAGAATGGGCTTTCATCATCGCAAGAAAACTCTTTCTCTATATCAACGCTTAAAAATCCTTTGATTGCAAAGATAAGGACGATTGGGTAAGCTTTATATCGACAACAGGCTGATAGTGAATAGCCTATGACTCTGTTCATAAAATCACGACTGACTTTATCTTGAAATCCGTGGGATTGTTAAACAATAGCTTGCTCATCAAGTTTGAGCCTGGTTTCCAGCTTAAAGGCAAAGGAAATGAGCTTATATCTTGACAGATAAAAGTCAGTTGACAGTGCATTTATCAAAGCGAAATCAATACCTTTATCAGACATTATGTAACCTTTGTAGACTGTTGAGAAAAAAGCAATGATTTTGACTACGACGACTATGCCTATGCCTACGCCTACGACCACCAATTTTAGTTAGCTAGTTCCAACAACTGTTTTAACCAAAGTGGACAAAAACAACTTAAGCTCATGACATTTATTTTTCTAATTTCGACACTTATTTTTCTAATTCCAACATTTATTTTTGAGAAAACGCCAAATTCCACAGGTTTGACTGTATTAGTATGTATCATCTAAAAAAATTATTTTTGACAATGTTTCTATTTTTGAAATTATAATAACTCGTCATCTCTTCTTTTTTTTAAGTCAAAATTACTATAATAAGATACAGATGTCGATATCTGCAATGTATAGACTTCTTCGGGATGAATAAAAGCTAAATATCGATTTTTGAAGAAGCATTCACATCATTCATAAAATAGAATACTATTCATAGTATTATTCAATGTCATTCATGCACAGGTATTTTTGAAGAAATAAAAAGAAAGAGAAAAGATTGAATTTATATTATGCGTGATGCTATTCTTAGAAGCTAATCTAATCGCCCTATAACGTTAGGGTCTTTGACTTGAATTATCACAGAATTAAATCTTAGATGCATATACTGCTGTATTGTTTGAGTTCATGGTCTAATAAGCCTATATTCTATACCATAATAATTGAATTGAAGAACAAAAATAATAAAGGTACAGATATCATGATGTACTGATGTACATAGGATCTCACCTTTTCAAATTATAATTCATTGATATGCTTTGGAAGGTACAGAAAATAGGTCCTCCTTAGCAGATACAATTTAGGTGAAATGTCTTTAAATAATTCAACACTAATGAATGTCCAGTGGTCTGATTGGGTTCTTTATTGTTAGTATAGGCTAAAGGCATTGAAACATAGTACATGTAAAGAATAACTTATTTTAAGAAGAGTATTCCAAAATCAAACTTTTGTATAGGCGACTCAGCGCTCTATTTTTACATTTTATTGAGTTGAAAGGCTGGCACAAGTACTGAAACCATTGATTTATACATTGAAACCCTTTTCTTCAAACTATAGTAAATCAAATATTCATTTCTGAGTCCAATAACTCACAAGCCCTGTGTAATAACAGACAGGGTAGTGGTTAGAAATTATTGATGCTATAAGCAATGGGGCTCTGATGATTCGATGCACTTGATAATTCATCGTTTTTTTATAATGACATTGGATTATAGTTTTCTTATTCTGTTGAATCATAGAAAAATGAGTGTCATAGCCACCTTTCAAGTTCTACACTTGAAAAGGATCTTAAGCCCACAGTATTACATATTTGTCTTTATTCTCAGCTTGAATTTGTTTCATTTCAATATTATTATTATTTCTGCAAAGTCAAGAAAGCAAAATCAAATTGAAACATGGAATACGGAATACGGAGAAAAACTAAAATGGCTAGTATTCTAGGAATGTACTAGGAGACGATAATTGATCAGTCTTGTACTGCCACTGATACTATTCAAATTAAAAGGAAAAATGGTATAAATGTAGTTAGACTCTAACTATCAATGACATAATAGTCAAAATAGACAATAAACAAAGTCGGTAGTACGGAGTATTGGATAAATATATACTAAGAAGTTAAGTTTTCTTTAAAAAAAACAGGCAGAATCTTTTAATTAAAAATCTACACCCATTGCTGTGTTTGTTTATTTTATTTTTCCTATTTATTTTTCCATTTGGCAGCATTGAAACACCTACACAATTGTTTCTCATGAAGTGTAAAGATGATAGTATTAGTAAGCATACTGTCATTGTGTAGGAATTCATACCAATCAGAGACTTAAATGTATACATTACTCATATGCTTAACGTGATATACTTTACTATGAGATAGCACTTGAGCTTATACTAAGAAGGAAGATGAGTTATAGTTGTCCTAATATCACAAGAAACTTTTTTTTAATTAAAAAAAAGGAGGGGGCTTGGTAAAATGACTTTCTGAAAGATGTTTGAAATCTCTTTTAGACAAAAACTGCTTTTTGCTTAGATATTACAGAAGGTGATTTCCAAAAATAAGTAATAGATGTGTTTTTAAACTAACATTTACTTTATTTAAGCAGGCCTATAAGATGTCTATAAAAAACACATCTAGAAGCAAAGCCTGAATAAACTTATCACCAGTGGGTATTTTCTGCATGATCTTATGATGGTTTATTTGAGTCTTCAATAAAATGATCACAGACGTTTATTCAAGACAATTGAGCTCCAAAAAGATATTATAAAAAAAATTTGTGGGGAAAGCGTTAAAATTCTATGCATAGTGGATGATAATTGAAACTCTAACAAGTACAATAATATCTTTGAGAATAATTATCTCAAATGCTGCCATTTATCATTTATATATTTTAGATACAGTTATTTCATACAAAAACAAAACATTGTGTTTCACATAAGAGGCAAAGTTGTGAGAGACAAAAAAAACATAGAGGCCACACTCAATTGAGTCATACTCACTGTCTTCTAGTCTAAAAAAACAATAAAGATAAATGACAATTAAAAAGATAGAAATTTGTTTAGGCCCTTATAAGAGGAAGGGAGAACACATTGGTGTTGGGAGGAAGAAAATGACTTGCAACTTTATAAACACTCTTCTCACCAACAATGGGCGGAGATTCTAGCCTCTAGTGAATGCCACAAAGGGTCACACCAAATATTGATATTTTGTGAGACTTTCTTATAACAAAACACTAATTTATTTATCAACAATCTGAACTCTCTGTCTAAAGATCTCATTAAAGAAAGTTCATCTAGGGTCGTGCTTGAAAAAGAAATATAAACATAGCGTGTAGTTTGAAAGCATAGAACTATTTATGTTTTCTTACTGCATCCCTATAATCTCATATAGATTGCAGTGAGTGTTTACTTTTAACCCCAGTTAACTCTAGTTCTACATTTTCTTGCTTGATTCCTATATTTAAAAGACCCATTACCTATTCACAGACCAGTTGCTATGGCCATAGACTGAGGTATGATAAAAAGATAATAAGATTAAGTGGACCAAGCCCCGGGTAAAGATGGACCAAGAATATCCTTCCAGCATTGGGAATAGGTCGAAAAGTTTTTTTTTTCGGCTGTTGCACAGCATTAAAAGTTTTTTTCTTCTTCTTGTGGTCTGGTTCTTGATCGCGCATAGACCATAATTGAGTTTTCTATCTTGAGTTGAGCCCACCAAAATAAGGATCTTCCGAGCAAACCGGCTCATCTTCAAGGATAAATGAGTCATGGTTTGCTTCAATCATTTATTCAATGCCAATTAATAAGCAAAACGACAGTTGTATGACGTAGCCACCCTAGCAGCCACAGAATTGACTTTCTGTAATAGAAATGCCTAGAGTCTAGATTTATTTATGACTGAAGTTTAATTGGGAATGGCTTGCAAAAATAGAGTTTCCAGTACACTTTGTATTCTTCAATCTATGTTATAGAATTTGTCATATGTGAATTCAATTATAAGTATACCTTTTTCATGCACTATTTGCACAGCTCCTGAAGCAAATTACACATTTAAAAACCTGTGCATAAAGAGTTTTTATAATACAGAATATACATATTTTGTGCATTTTTATTTATTTATTTAAAACTAAGCAATTTATTTCAGCAACTGTGTGAATGGTTTATGAAAAAAAAGGTGTAAATGCAATTACAGAAAGTACATGCCTTTCTGTTAATCTATGAGATACTTATATGCTCATTCTTGATAGACTGTATCTATGAGTCAATGTAAAGCTGGATTTCTTATATACAAGAAAAGGATTATTATCACAGGCACTACAGCTTTATATTGAAGGTAGCACGTACAGATAAGAGAGTATATTATTCCAACAATCTCATGTCTGAAGTTGTGAAATATGTATTGTCCCACACTCTAAAAAGGTGAAATTACTGTTTTTATCCATGAATGATAACCCGTGGTGACACACACTGATTATTATTGTATCTGACTTTTATATTCATTACTAAGATGTCAAATATAATTTGTTAAGCAACACATATTAATAGTGCACTAGATAGCTGTACTATACCTTTTCTCGGAAATGATTAACACAGTCTTTGAAGTAATTGGCACAATTTCAATTCAAGGCTACTATAATTTCTTGTCTATTTCTCTACCACTTGTCGGATAATTAGAAAAGCAAACGTAAGAGAGAGAGAGACCTTTATAGAATAAAATATTTAAGAGTTGATAATCTGATGTTTGTAATAATATGCTTATTAGTGACCTGCATGGTTCTTGTCGTTACTCTGTTTCGAAATTTAATGTGTGTCTTATGAAAATCCTCTTTAAAAATAACACAAGTTTTGCCAAAAAGAAAAGTGTGCCAATTATTTCCAGAAAAAGTATATATATTTCCTTGGCCATTTTAGAAAGGCAGAGTAATAATAAGGTCAGCTGAATTATTTATTTATATTTATTTTTTAAAAACAATATGTTTCATATGCTTCATCTATGTCTATAATAATAATGAGAAGGCCTCACTGTTTTATTTAACACATATTATTAGTCACAATGAGTGAACTGATCAATTTCAGCTATATCACTGGCTGGCTATAGAATGAAGTTCTATTCTTCATCTTTTCATCATTTTTAGGGTGTTGTTACCTATAAAATATAGAGAAATGAATGACATATTGAATTGATGTTGATACAAAGCAGTCAGACCCAACACTTCACTGTAAAAGTAGAATACTACATGCCTATTTTTGTATGTATTTTTAAATATAACATATGTAGATGCACTCTCTTATTGCTTTTCAGATAGAATCATTGAATTCTTGCAGACGCTGAGTCTTGTTGACTATTTTACACCGTCTTTGTGAAAGACCACCTCACTACAATTCATAATTGTCTGCACTAAGGCTTAGTGTGATCTTCATATGTATGTGTATTTAAGAACACACTTCTTAAACCATGTCTTTGTCACAAATGAGAGTAATAGTGATGACAAAAGTACCACTTGAGAACAAGAAGTATCGAATAAGGAAATCTTCCTTATTGCCTACAATTTTGAATCTCAATCTATTCCTTAGATAGCTGTGAAATTACACACAGTAGATAGCTTAACACAACATGAGAAGAAGATGATCTACCACTTTTAGTGACACACAAAACAAGGCCTGTTCTTAACATGAGGCAACAGTAAGAGATCCACAACTTTTAGACAGATGAAACCCAAATTGAAAGGATTCTAAGCAAGTAAGATGTATACCAAATAGGGAGATTTTCTTTTTTAGAAGACAGAAATCTAAAAAGAGACAGAATTCCTTGATCAATAACCCACATTGGTAGTCAATGCCAAAGGAATGTACAAACATTTCTTCGGATGCTTGGGAATCTCATAATGATAAATTACTATTGTATCCACTGTTGCACAGAGCCGAGATATAGAATGCTTAGTATCTTAGGGTCTCCAAGAGAAATGTCTAGTGACTACAACAACTCTATTGTGTTCTGAGCTTAGCTTTATCAGTAATAAACGTGGCAAAGACAAATAAATAATGATATTACCCGCTTGGCAAAATTATAGCACTAAAAAGAAAAGAAAAAACTCTTTATTAGAGGTGTAGAAATGCCAGTGTCTCTCTTATATATAATTTAGATACTAATGTTCAGTTAAACAAAGAATAATAACAATAAAGAATAGAATAAGACTATAGATTATCCTACAAGCTCTTAGTATTCTTAGGCTGGAAGTTGAAATACAAGCTATATCATTGAAATTCATTTCATTGGATACTGGATGGATATTCTCTCAACTAAATTTACAGTATACAAAACAGGTATAATTAGAGTTTATTCATACACTTGAGATCTGAATTCTTTTTATGTTGAAACCACAAGCAAGAATAGAAGCATGGTGTACAATTGCAAGTGGATTGACATTGAATGGTCTATCTATTGACATGATGCTCTGGTTGGTATGTTTTCAATGTGGGCCATTACTCTAGGTGTACTGTTTGTGTAGTGTAGGTTTATTTACTTTATTTTGTCATCAACAAAAGTCTAGACATACTCGTTGAGGCAGTTTTTTTATTTTTTATTTTTTATTTTTTATTATTTTGGGTAGAATGAATTGCTTTACCATTCATATGATTAGCAAACAAAATAACTCACCTCTGCATTTAATTTGACTTGAAGATTATAATAAAACTAGATGTGGGAAATATAGCAAATGTTGATTTCCTTATAAGTGTGCTATGTCTACCTTTATTTATTTTTTATTGATTAAGAATAAAGATCCCAATCTTCTCAATGAGTATCGGAGATACTTTAATGAATAAAGACGTAGTATTGACCAACAAATGGGCATACTTTCTAGCAGCACTACCGTAGCGGCCTTTCACAGAGACTACGACATAAATGACTATTCTATTATACTTCTAAACTGCAGCTTGGCACCAACAATTGTCTATGAGTAGCTCTTCTTTAGACAGGCTTATTGAAACAACTCTCTTTGTGAATCACATTTTCCAAATATTTATTTTCTTGGACTGTGTCCTACCTTACTTAGCTATTGAGCTCAAACCTTTTGAATGTAAGTTTATTTTAATTACAGTCGATCGCGTTACTAAATGTGCAGAACAAAATTAAGTACATGCGTCATTCGAAACAATCAATTTCTAAACTAAGATTGTGCTTATAGTTTTAGTTGAGCTGTCAAGTGAATTTTTTTTTATTATATTTGTGGTTTTATTCTTTTTTCACTTGCCATTAAACTTTCTTTTTTCTATTTTTTTTTCTTTTCTTTTCTCTCTTTATTCTCATATTTTTAACACTAAAAACTCAATCAATGCTATCTCCAAAGTCCATCTCCAAGGCAATCCTTGGGCTTCTAGTACTTCATGGTCTTGTTCTTATGGTGTTTTCTCAGACTGCAACCAATCCTGCACTGTGGCAACAGCCAATTGTTTATAATATCTCGGATGCAAGTGATCCTGGAAAACTTGTAAAAGATAAATCACTTGTAGCCATTTCACAAGATTTTCAAGTACTGAATACTGGAAATGACATAAGAATTCCACTAATGGTAAATATAAATACATAAGATGGTAAATTAACCATGATGTGTAGGGCCAACGTATTCTATTCGACTTTTCTTATTGTTGTTTGTCAACAAATATGAGTCTATCCTCTATAGAACAGCTGAATGACAATGGAATTCAACTACCTCCTGTCCACACAATGCCAAAGATTGCATTAGTCCAGCGTGGATATTGCAATTGGAGTGAAAAGCTATCTGTCTTGAAGAATATATCCAGTTTAAATAATCTGAATGTACAAGCAATTATACTGTATGATAATACCACTTATTCTGGAGAGGCTGGCTATGTGCTTGAGTCCACCAATGGGCAGACCAATGTGCACAACTACACTACACCACTTCCTGCCGTACGAATGATCTCTAGTATGACCGACAACGACATCGACATTAGTAGTTTATCAATGCCTTTTTATTTCGCACCCAACAGCTATGGTGTAGATTTAAAATCATTAGCAGTCTCTCTTAATGCAAATAACACGGGCGCCTTTCAAAGTTTCGTTCAATTGACTGCTTTCTTTACTACAATTCCATGGAATAGCAATCCTGACAGTAGTTCTGATGATACTGATTCTGGACTTATCTCGGGTCGAGGCTATCTGACTTATACTCTTGCTGTCATTGGAGTATTAGCAATAAGTAAGTGCAGAGAGACAGAATGCAGGTTCAAAACAAAAACTAATGTGCGATTTAGTCTTTATTCTGGCGCGCTGGTGGATCACTCGTCGTAGAATCATTTATCTCAGAAGTCAACAAGTATATGAAAATAGTAGACCTGGTGCACAGCTCTACATTAGAAACAGCAACCATCCATTGCCTGTGGAAATTGTCAATTCATACCCTGTCAAGCCCTACACAGTAGGAATAGTAAAAAACAATAACTGTGCCATCTGTCTTGAGGACTTTGTTGAGAATACTACTGAGATCCGTATGTTGCCTTGTAGTCACGGTTTTTGTGTGATGTGTATAGGTAGATAGAGAACTATGTGTAGTGTTATCACTTTTACTTATGCTTTATGTTGATGTACAGATCAATGGCTTACACAAAAGTCAACCACATGTCCTGTCTGTAAATGGGACTGCAACCCTACTCCAAGCCTTACAGATGATGATGAAATAGACTTGAGCATTGTATTTCCATTTGAGTCACGTCCACAGCACGAAGCCATTAATATGCAATACATGGATGAGTCATCGTCAACACACCATAATGAACAGTTCCCCGAACAACCCTCTGAGCCCTCTTCCTCTGAGCAGTCTAATGAGCAGTCTGCTGGGATCATTACTGAAAAGGTCACTGGACAGACTAATGAAGCACCAGATGAGCAGTCTATAGACCAAACTAAAGAAAAGGCTACCGAGCAGCCAGTGGAACAACCCATAGAACACATCAATGAAAAAGCCACCAAAGAACACACTTCCTTATCTACTGCAAAATCCCTTCCTTCATCCACTTCTTCATCCACTAAAGAGATGAAAGAATAGTCTATAGATTAATATGGCTGATATTAGCGATATATATATTGTACTTAAAACTCTTAGCATACTTTCTTAGGAATCTTTGTATATAGAAATAATACACACTTCCACCCACCACCCATCATTCACTAAATATATTCATCACATTACACTGCATTGCATTGTCGCTTATTATTTAGAAATATACTCTGAAGGCATAGTGCTTTAAATTAGAAAAAATAAACAGACTGATTCATTAGAGATTCACAGATGCCTTCAATGAGACCATAGGCTCACTTTTCTTTTTATAGGATATTCTCATTTGCCTACCAACACACTCTAAGTAGTAGTAAGAGTGCTCTCTCTACGCCTATTTTTGCATGACCAGGCCACTCAACTCCAATGCATTTATCCATTCTTTCTTTATAGACTTCAAGTCATTCCTTAGATGCCAGCAATGCTTTGAGGAATACCTCACTTGTTTATTTATATATAAGGTTATAAAGATCATTAAATTTTATTCAAATTGTAACGCTAAATGTTAAGCCTTCAAGGCCATTTGAGGATCTCTGGAATGATCTTTTCATCCCATCCATTGCATATTTCGTTATGTTCGGGAAGTTTGCATAGTCTTGGCAAATCTTCATTTATCCAGTCATTCAAGGCAGATTTTCCATAATCAACTTGGACGTTGATATAATCCATCACACTAGGATCGTTGGCCATTGATCCAGCTCCATAGCGAACAAGTGTATTGTAGACAGACTGGCGATACCCTTGGGCAATCTCACGAAACAAAAGACCTTGCTGGTATCTAGCATGGTCTTTTAATTGATCACGCATGCGACCCACAATACGTTCCTTAATCTATGCTATGTTAGTTTCAGCATTTATAACATTCAGGATATATACATCACTCAGGAAATGGCAGATAGCGGGAGGATTGCCACAAATATAGTCCATCTTTTCACCTGTCAATACATAGGAATGAGTGGCTTGTTGTTATCCTACCTGCCTACAAGTCACTTACACTCATCTCTTCTCCAGCTTTCTCCTGGAGGTGGCATGTTTCTTTCCAATCGTTTTGGGTGGTTGCAGTCTCCCTTGAAGGGATTCTCCTCAGCAAACATCACTTTGAAAATACCACTTTCGAGTGTTTTTCCGGAAGCTGTGTTGACAAAGTTCTCGAGGGAGTTATTAATACTGTTGCGAACATCTTCACGAATAGTCTCTTCCATAACAATAGCAGACAATTGCTCGGCAATAGCCACAGGCTTCATTGTTGTAGCTGTAAGTCTTTTGTGTAAATCACTCATGCTTAGTTCCATCACGGGTCGATAGAATGTGGTGAAATCCCTGGCCAGTCCGTGTCGACATTCTGGCTCACAAGCAAATGTTGTACTGGCAAATATCAGTGCTGCCGCCACTAAAGTAGACCTAAGCATCCTTTACTTTAGACAAAGATAAAAGGATACGCTGCCAATTAAACACTTGTAGTTAAATATAGTTGAAAACCTCGGTCTTGTAACAAGTCACTCTTAGTATTCTAAACTCATTGAACCTGCTTGAGTGTGACACTACTTCAACTGGGAATACATTATAAACTCAGTGCATTCACCTATTCAATATCAGACAGTATCTTAGATTTATATTGGACCAGAGTATGAATAGTATTGAATGTGACGTCGATGATTAAATAAACCTACTAAAATATACTCCGATAAAACCCTATTATTTTTTCTCTAATGGAAAAAGATAATAATACAAAAAAAAAGAATGCAACTCTTGCATGTAAAGTGTCAATGAAAAAAGAGAGTTTGTGTGTGTGTATGTTAGATAGTACTTTGTATTAGTATTAATAGTAAATAGAATTGGAATAACTCCAAGCATAGAGATTTATAGATAAGAACAGGTTAAACATTTGCTATTACACTACGGATGGTATTTGCCTCATAATAGAATAAATACTCTTTTGTATCTTATCGCACTGTTAACAGTGTAAAGATATAAAAACAATATCATAAAGACTGATGATCCAAGTGTCAATAGTGTTATTTTATTATTATCAACAAGGGCCTAAAATATTATCCATAGAAGCCCCTCTCAACTCTTATGTTACAAATACAAAGAGATATATATCCTACTGATGTACACCATAAATCACTCTTTTTCTTACATATTTCTACTCAAAAGTATATTATCTACATGGTATGCGCGTGTGTACATAAAGTATTCTTTTATTTGGATATTAAAAGAGTTTAGGCTCTGCTGACTTCGTGGAAGTACTTGGCAAGAGTACCCTTGTTGGGGAGGAACTTGACGTAACAACCATCAGGCTTGAACTTGCCAGCCTCACGGGCCTCGACGTAGTCTTCGCGAGAGAGAGGAGTGAAACCCCACTTCTTGGAGACAATGATCTTCTGCTGACCAGGGAACTTGTACTTGCAGCGTCTCAAAGCCTCAATGACAACGGCCTTGTTGCTGTCCTTGGTACGGACAGAGAAGATGACCTGACCAATGTTGACACGAGCCACCAGACCGTTGGGCTTACCGAAAGCACCACGCATACCGGTTTGCAATCTATCGGCACCGGCACAAGACAACATCTTGTTGATACGGGTGACGTGGAAGGGGTGAACACGGATACGCATGTGGAAGGAATCCTTTCCGGAGGTCTTGGCCATGTACTTGTTGCAGGAAATACGGCCAGCTTCAAGAGCTTCAGCAGACAATTGTTCGTACTCGTTGGAGACCAAGTGGATGCAGAGAGGGAAGTCGTCGACATGTGCCTTTTTGCGGCCCAAGTCGTAGATTCTCAGCTTGGCGTCAGGGACACCACGGCAGTATCTGGACTTGGGGTAAGGCTTGTTCTTACAGTATCTGTAGCAGCGAGCGGGACGGCGACCCATGGCTATATTCCTAGGATGAGTGAGTAATCTTGTCTTTTTGATATCACGTCAAAACTGATTTATGCACGTATTAAGCCTTTATGATGAAAGAATAGATGGATGGATAGATGGATATAGGTGGATATAGGTGGATATAGGTGGATATAGGTGGATATAGGTGGATATAGGTGGATATAGGTGGATATAGGTGGATGGATGGATGGATGGATGGATATATATATAGATGCATGCATCGTGTAGACTAGGAGGATTCTATAGACTCATGGTATGCACTCACCAAGTACAAAGTACGAAAAAGAAAGGAAGGCTCCATCCTTTCCGGCGTCCTCTACCTCAGTCAACATTCCGCTCTCCGGCCATTTCTTTAACTCTCCTCTCAAGCCTTGATCTGTTATATTTGGCTGGCCGCTTTCAAGACAAGACATTGAATGCCTGTCTATTAACATCTTTTCTCTTCTGTTCAATCAACATTACAAATAAGAAAGGGTCCATGATTCTTTTATGAATAGATATAAACCACTTACAACCTCTCCCTCTATAAAAACGTAGAAATAGACTTGGTGAGGTATCTCTTTCATGGCAATTCAGTCTCAATAGTGAAAAAAAGGGGAGGCTTGTTCTCTGATTTAGCTTTGTGTTTAAATTCTCAGAGAAAAAGACATGTCTGTAACTATAAACTGCTGATGGGTGTGTTGAGTGGGAATACCAACACTGCTATAGAGTGCAAATACTTCTCTACCACCCATTCATAACCTGTTTATCAAAGCCAGAAGCTGCAAGTGTAGTTGCTGTATTTATTTTCAGGATTGTCCAAGTTGCTCTAATTATCCCTCGTCGGATTTCGAATCGCCACAGGATGATGGTTATCTTTTATTTTGGTGTCCTGGTTTCCTTGCTGACTTTATGGCCTTTTTGGATGTCTATTCTTAACTTAGCATCTACTGTCATTTCTACTCATTTCCCATTATCTTTTCACTTTTGTATTTATAGTGTTTATATGTATGTCTTAATTGTTCAAAAGCTATGATAAAGTGGCTAATATGCTCAATGTGCAAATAGCATTTACACCTAAAATAATAATAAAATAATATACTCTGGACTGTATGTTGTCTTGATATGAAAACAGTTCGGAATTTGAAATATCCGAGGTTGCTTTCTGTTTACTTTATTTACACCGGAGCGTAGCTATATCAATTCTCTACCTTCATTACTCAATGTCTATTTCATTCACTGAAGAAGCAAATGATATTGAAAAGGCCTTCACGAATGAAGAAGCAAGCATGACTGAACAACGAAACAATACAGAGGAAACGGACACCAATAAACAGAATTTCAGTGATGAAGATACCCATAAGACTCGTAAAAAAGGGAAACGTGTTGATGAAGACATGCGCAAAACCATCTTACATGAACACAAGGTCAATGGACTCACTCAAAAAAAGATAGCAGCCATGGTGGGCACCAGTACATGTACTATTAGTAAAATATTGAATGAACATACACTTAGTACTGGAATTCCCCATAAGACTCGTAAAAAGTGGGGACGTGTTGATGAAGACATGCGCAACACTGTTATACATGAACACAAGGTCAATGGACTCAGTCAAAGGAAGATAGCTGTCATGGTTGATATTGACCAAAAGACTGTTAGCAATATTTTGAGGAAACATACACTTAGTACTGGAATTCCCCATAAGACTTGTAAAAAGGGAAAACGTGTTGATGAAGACATGCGCAAAACCATCGTACATGAGTACAAGGTCAATGGACTCACTCAAAAAAAGATAGCTGCCATAGTGGGTACTAGCTTATCGACTGTTAGTAAAATATTGAATGAACATACACTTAGTACTGGAACTCTACATACGACTCGTAAAAAGTGGGGACGTGTTGATGACGACATGTGCAAAACTATTGTACATGAGTACAAGGTCAATGGACTCAGTCAAAGGAAGATAGCTGCCATGGTTGGCACTAGCCAAACAACTGTTGGTACAATATTGAGGAAACATACACTTAGCACCGGAGTTCCCCATAAGACTCGTAAAAAGTGGGGACGTGTTGATGAAGACATGCACAACACTGTTATACATGAACACAAGGTCAATGGACTCAGTCAAAGGAAGATAGCTGTCATGGTTGATATTGACCAAAAGACTGTTAGCAATATTTTGAGGAAACATACACTTAGTACTGGAATTCCCCATAAGACTTGTAAAAAGGGAAAACGTGTTGATGAAGACATGCGCAAAACCATCGTACATGAGTACAAGGTCAATGGACTCACTCAAAAAAAGATAGCTGCCATAGTGGGTACTAGCTTATCGACTGTTAGTAAAATATTGAATGAACATACACTTAGTACTGGAACTCTACATAAGACTTGTGAAAAGGGAAAACGTGTTGATGAAGACATGCGCAAAACCATCGTACATGAACACAAGGTCAATGGACTCAGTCAAAAAAAGATAGCTGCCATGGTTGGCATTGGTTTATCGACTGTTTACAATATATTGAAGGCATCCAGGAAGAATGAAAGTCTTGAACCTACAAAAGATATCGAGACCAAGTCCATAATTACCAATGAAGTTGAGCCAAACTCACAAGTGGAATCACAGCTCACTACAGACAATGAAGAGATTAAGCAGGAGCATGATCAATCCAGCTGTACAGTCCACCTTTTACAGGCCAATGATGAGACTTGAACTTATCCTATAAATAATTGTGTTTGATCTTATCTTTATTGGTGAATATGAATATTAAACTATATTCTACTATCTACAATGAAGTCAGAGTAGTAGTTTATTACTAAGAATGGCAATAGAAGTATGCTTCGAAATATAGAAGTATGCTTCGAAATATAGAAGCAATAGTACATTAGCAAGCCATATAAAGTCCACCCATAAATACGATAGTGCTACAGCTCAAAGTATTTTTATTTTTATTTTTGGGTGTTTAGTTGCTATTCACGCATTGAGCCTAATAATCACCTTATGATAGCTTCTGAGCAATTAAGATATATAGTTCCATGCAATCAATGAGTGGATGGCTAACCAATTTTTTATTTATATTTGAAAAATAAAATAGAGGTCTTTTTCTTCTCTCTTATAACTTATTCAAGAAATGACTCCAAGCAATGAAAATCAGCCAAGTCTTAGCCAAGAATATAAAGATAGTCTTAGAGAGCATGATATATTTATTAGAGGTCAGACCATAGGACAATGGAAAAGACATGCTACTTATCAAGAGATTTCTGACAGTATTGATATCCCAAAGAGCACAGTGGGCAAGAGTGTCCAATTGTATAAAAACAAAGGCATAAATCGACCCAGAATGCATATAGAAAGACTTGAAGAGGTGTCATCTACTTCAAAACTGGCTATCGTTTTGTCTATTCGCAGAAACCCTATGCAAATAATTACACTTCATTTAAGAGATATGAATGATGTGAAAACAAGGCTGTTTGGTCTGATGAGTCCCGCTTTACAGTTGTGGGCAATGATAAAGGGACTAGAGTGATTAAAAATAAAGACTCTATTACAAAGCACCGAGTAATATTTTTATAATAAGAATATAGACAAACATCTAAAGAACAACTATTAAAAATCTTGTGTTATTTCATGAATCTTTTATTAAGAACATCTTAAACTGATAGATATACCTTTATTTCTCAAAATAAAAAATAGAAAAATAAAATTTTCTGTCCACTCACTTATTACTTGGGACTGTATACCACAGCACTGCTGTCGGGGTTCTTAATGTTCATGTGTTTCATAGTTACAACACGATACTGATGAAAAGACTGTTGCAAGAATTAGTGCTATTAGTAGAATCAGCATTGTTAGTAGAGGCATTATCATCACCAGTGATACTGAATACTATTGTCTCTTGTTTAGGGCTCGGCCCACTTAGAAAAGAGAATACAATCTCTACAATCATTAATATTCCTTGCATTAAAGATGAACACTTCCAAGCCAAGTGTTATGTTACATTGAGCTCATCATTAAAAGAGCAAAATGATAAACAGAAGAAACGATCAAGAACATCAATGTTAGTATGCATAAGAATATATCGAGTAATAAGTCAGTTTATATTATATTATATTATGTTATGTTATGTTATGTTATGTTATGTTATGTTTTTTTAAGAAATTAAAATAATAATAAAAAAAACTACCCTACAGAAAGATGAGCACTTGACTTATTGTTATACTTGTATTTTCTTTCTTTAAAAGGTGTTCAGATGTCATAAGTATCATCAAACAAACCAAACATCTAAATGAGCTGATAAATGTAACAAATCCACACCTTCTCTTGACTGGGAGTAAAAAGAAAGAGTATATTCTCATTATTGATGACAGTTTGGCTTACAATAAATCTTCCTCAGCTTCCCATATAATATATTTATAATTATATATTAGATGTGTCAGAAGAGATGTGGTGGTGTTAATCTTATATCTATCTTTTTATATATCTCATTTATTATTAATATTATCAGTAATAAAAGCCTATAGTCTATTCCAGAACATCTTTATCATTGTCTATGTCGTTCTCTTTTACTAGTATCTGGCTTATTAGCTATAAAGGTCTAGTCAAATGAGACCTTGAGGAGATATTCTACTGTGCTAATGCAGGTCAGGTGTAAGACAAACGGACCTGAGTCCATTCTCCATATTGGGCACCTGTTACCATAACTTTTCTACTATTCTTATTATCTCCATTTTATTGTGTTTATCCAGTTTTTAAACTTAATAAAGTGGGGAAGACGGAAAGACATGGAAATCTCCCACCCCTCCCACCCCTGTGGGTTTCCGCTTTTATTTCCTGACAATGGCGGCTCAGTGTTACAACTCATCTGTTCGTTAAAGACTATTAAAGCCTTATGTATATCAAATTCTGTCTCTTATCAGTGCATTTTCTATGCATATGAATACATGTGGTGTCTACAAAAACAGTAAATCTTTATTTCACACCCAACAGTAACAAGTGCTTACACCTCTGTCAGATAAATGCACCCAACGGAATAATCTGGAATAAATCAGAAGATACAGAGACTAGGAAAGTAGGTTAATAGTCCGACTTTCAGGGTTTTCCGGCTTTCTTTGTGCTTAATTTCCTTCCAGTGCAACCAAGATTACCAAGCTTACCAAAACTAAAATAAAACAAAACGTCCTGAGCCAATACTTAGATCAAAAGAACCATGTAATTTGTAAAGAAATGATATATTCCACGGGCCCATCTACCTTTATGATTGGCTGTTTTTATTTTCTCCGTTTAAATACACAAATGAAGAAAGAGAAATACTTCATTGAGCCAAAATCCATTGTTTGCATTTATTTTATGTTTTAGCACCGAGAAAACACCATAACAGATAGAAAGAATAAATAAAGAGCTACCAACATGATTCGATCCTATAAATTTAATATTTTATTCTTTGTTTTTATGCATCTGATAAACTATATATGCAAGTATATTTTGTATTCTTTGCACTGGCCAATAGATCCAAAGTGAATGACTATTATAATAAGAATTGACACACATTAGATGTATTTCACATATTCTTGCACTACCGACAACCACTCTCATGCTTTATTATCATTATGGAATCAATAGATAAAATAAAAAAAAGTCCTGTTAAATCATAATAAAACATTTGATATGTAAATAACACCTGTATTCTATTCAAATACAAGTGACAATCTAAATTCATAAACGAGAACAAGATGATGGATCATCCTAACTAACTCTGCCTTGTAAGTTGTTTCTATTAATTCACTTTTAATTAATGCATTATTCTATTTCCAGATAATTAAAGAACTTTAAAGTAAATAATAATAAGAAAGATTCTTTTTTTTTCCATAATATTTATCTGTTTATACTCAATGAGATAGATAAACCCACTGCCTCTTCACTACTCTAGATCAACAGCTACACTAACAACCATTATTTGCTAATCATTACTATATAATAAACAATGTTATTGAAGAATAGTTTATTTTTGTAAATTACACTGTTGCTTTCTTCACGCTCAAAGGTATTTGGGATATAAAATAAAACAAACGGACTATTAATTATCATCATTTCTTTAATTGGATATTATGTTTGTAATTCTATTTCTATTTCTATATCTACACACCAGGAGATCTTTAGGATATAAAAGGAAATAATCGACATACAATTGTTTAAGAGATGACATCGATTTGAGGAGCAAAAATAAAGTGAGATATACTCATGTTAGTTCTTAATAAGATTATTATGTAAATTTACCTGTAAATATCTGAATCCCGGAGGAAACCACTTTCGATGTGGCGATATATGATATGAATGCATCAAAGAATATCTATTCTTTTCTACAGAATGGAACTGGTCGGTGGAGACCCTTTAACTCCTCTTCTGCAATTGTATAGATATTCTTTGATGCATTCACATCTCTGTTCTAAACAATTTCACAACTTTGGCAAGCGTGGATATTGTTGAAATTCACTAATACTTCGGTGAGGTTATTTGTGTTATAAGTATGGCAGATCTTTAGAACAAAAAAAGAAAACAGAGTAACTGTTAGAAGAACGTTTCATATTAGGTGAGAGGTCAATCAGGTTTACTCTCGATATTCCGAACTCATCAACATCAACCATAAGAAGATCTCCATCTTTTTGTCTCTTTTTTTCAATGATTGATATAAAATTCTCGTCAAACCAACACGATGACCTTTAAACTTGATAGTATCTTCTCCTTTCATTCTTGCACTATAAGCAACGAATGGCAGTTTGGCAGGATCATACTCCAATCCTTTTAGGTGCCAATACCCCTTTTTAATAATAGAATAATAGTAAAAATAATTAGTTCGAGATGTATCAACATACTCTAGGTGTGTGTCGTATTACCCTTGAACTGGCACCTTCTTGCCTTTGTCTTTTTAACAGATTCACTGGGTTTATTAAAATAAAAGAATATACAATAGAAACTGACTAACATGTCAGACATAATAAACATACACAAACACTCACCAGATCACAACTGTTGGTTTATATGCCAGACAAAGGCAAACAAAATAAAGGTAGAAGTTATGAAGAACAACAGACAGTGTGGTTGGCAGGTATTAATATCTGAGCAGAAAAGAATAAATCGAATTTTCACAAGTCATTTGCTTAATCAGAACTACCAAAGTAATGCAGACTATAACAACATTCTAGAAAGAAAAGAATTGCTTAAAGAACAGTTGCCTAGTTACCCGTTGTGATCAAATCGTGTGTTGTGTTCCTGTTCATGTACTCTCTTTGATTTCCCTAGACTAGCCTTTGTATCCAATACTCCATTTCGTTGTTCCTGCTAGAGACCGAACTACTACCAATTCGTCTCTCTAGTAGTTCTGTTGATAATCATAGTGCCCTTTATTACAAAATAAAGGAGATATTTTACAACAAAATCACTTTATGGAATTCTATGGCCTTGAAATACATGACCAAGATTATACACACTATAGAACAGAACAGTTAACTTTCCCAGTCTGCCTGAATGTTCTATGAAGACCATATCTATTGCTTGAGAACAGCAAAATATTCAAATTCATAGTAAAAAAAAAAGAAATACCAAACTAATATAAAAGTGTAGTTATCTACATCTTTAATAAAATAGACTTTGATCCAAATAGCTTCCTAGAGTATAAACAAGATAGGCTTTAATGACTTGAGTAGCTGACTTTTTCTTATTCTCAACTTGTTTTCTTTGGTTGGCTAATGTGCTTGAAAAGAACCTTCTCACTGTCTGTCTGTTTTAGCATTGACTATGGACTGTGCAATTAAACACTATAAAGTTGGATAAAAGGAAGAGGTAAACCTGACATTGCAACTCAATCACTGAATTTATTGTTTAACATAGTTTGTTATCCATAAGCCCACAATATTTTCAGCATAACATTGATTGAGAAAGATTTATTATAGAACACACTGAATCAACTCTAGTGGTCATTGTCCATAAAATAGAACCAAACTTACTTATATTAAGAACATTATAGCCATTTATTGACTCAGTATTCACAATCACCTCAATTATCTCATTGTAACTGGTATCAACAATAGTACTTAATGATAACAAGATATTGTTTCTAATACTGGACTTTAGGCTCAAGCCAAATAAAGTGTGAATTGTTTGACTTGTGAATTTTGACTTGTGGATCTTGTGAGTTGAGGTTAAAGTGTAATAGATCACTAAAATAATAGATGAAACATTATTATTTGTTTTGATATTCCCCTCCTTTTGTTATTTCCCACACTGTCTATACAATTTGATACTTAAGCACTCATTGAGATGAGCATAACTGAGCAAGGTAATGTACTATGATTAACAAAGAGAAACAATAGAAGGAAGTGATAGACACTACCTAGGACTATTCTAGTGATAAAAAGGTAAGTAGTGTCTTCCTCTGGGCTATGGTTTATTCTAATCCACAAGACACTCATTGTATTGTTATTAGGCAAGCAAAGACTCCTTTCAAGTCAGTCTTAGGTGGTCTTCTCTACTGTCTAGGGTGTCTAAGGTATACTACTGAGAATAGTTATCTATCTCCCAAGGATAAATCACAAGGCTTTTAGAGTGTAGTTTCTACTGCTCTACAGAATATACTTGGGCAGTAGCTATAGTATTATAGTATCAACCATAGCATTATCATCAACACTTTTATTCATAAACAATGTACTTTATAATACAATTTGATAGTGAGGTATTCTACAAAAGGAAATAACAAGTTGGATGCCAGCAAACCTTCGATTTTAAATAGTATTCTATAAAAAGAAAGTAGGCAGACCACGTAAAAGAAAGAAGGAAAGAAAAAAAGGTAATCTCACCTCTTAAAAGCCAGAGAGATCTCCTGGTGTAGACTTAATCAGAGGTATCTTTTTGTGTACTGTTGATGCCTGCGTTGGCTTTCGATGTTTTGTGAGACATCATTGCAATAATAGCTGCACCAAGACCAGAGCCGTCCCGCGCCAATGCGAACTTGATACGTCGACCGTTGTCTCCATACAGTTCAACCAGTGCCTCTGTCATGTATTCCTCAAATTTGGGGAAGAACTCGTACACAGACCCATCAATGGCCACAAGAGAATCCATACCCATTCTGCCTTGTTGGGCAATCACTGCGCTCATACCGCATACAGAAAGACGTGCAGCACGACGGCCCACTGCAATGGAGATCTCTTTGACCATTTGACGGTCTGTAAGGGTTGTTTGAGGAATCTGCATTACACTTTCCAGAATATGTTTTGTCTCTGTAAGATCACTTGTATGATCACCACTGATGGCGGAGATATAGGCTGTGTCAAGACCCCACTGCTTGTTCATTTCATCAGAAGAGAAGCCTTTGAATAACAGCATACGATCTACGAGGTACAGAATGGCATTGCGAGCAATTTCTCCCAAGTACATGCCAGAGATCAGCTTCTCATATGTCTGCTTGTGTGGGTTGATGGATTCTCTGTCCAACTTGTTGTCGTGAACAGTGAGAGGGAGAACCTTTCTTTCATTGTCAAAAGCTCCCCATTCCATGTTGACTACCATTTCAGTGCTTGTAGATTCCCTCTCCCATTTTGTGATGTTGGTGAGTTTTTCCAGATAGGCTATTATTATTATTATTATTATTATTATTATTTAGAAAAAGGGAGTACATTATTACTTTTACTTTTTTTTTGTTATCGAACAAGGAGCAAAAGAGTAGCACGTACCTGCATTAGTGCCTGTGCCCAGAATAACACCCATACTTGTTTCAGGATACTTGTAGGCATGGGCCATGAGAGTACCTACTGTATCATTGACGAGCTATTTCATCCCCGACAAGCCCATGAATAAAAAGATGAGAAAGATGAGAAAGGTGAGAATGAGAAATCCAAAGATAGTCCCGTCCGTCCAAAATAAAAATAAAAACTCCCGCGAGCTCCCAGAAAATACCCCACACACAGACACAGACACACACCCACACCCACACCACCACCAAGGTCAGGAAAGTAAAATAGAATAGAATAGAATATAGAATAGAATAGAATAGAATATATAACACAAAACACAAAACATAAAACATGGAATAAAATGAAATCTTCACCTACAGCAGCAATCTGAACACAGACGTTCTTACGCAAGAAAGCGTCTTGAAGAAGAACAACAATGTCTTTACCAATGGCCCCACTGCAGTTGAATCCTTTTGTCCAGCGTAAAACTGTACCACGGTTGATCGCTGTCTGAAGCACTGGAAAAGAAAAGGTAAAGCCAAGCTGCAAATCAGACCCCACGCTTTCAGAGCCATTCTCGGTGATAAAGTTGTCGACACAGTCAGCAATAAAGTCGCAGAGATAGCGAATGTCTCCCTTTTTGAGTTCATCCGAGACAACGTATTTCTGTTGGTGCACTGTGTATTCACCATGGCCAAGCAGTGTAAACCCACACACACGTAAATTGGTGCCTCCCAAGTCAAGAGCAAGGTATCTGCCCGTCTCTTCTCCTGTAGGTGCTCCGGCAACATAGCTACCAATCATGGCCACTGGTGATTGCAGATGTCCCACAACATCTGATTAGTCCCCAGCTTCTGTGTCCCGATACATGTCGAGTCATTCTCTTGTACTTACATGTTTCTTCGGAGGAGGCCAGTCCCTTGTTCATATCTGCACCAAACTTGGTAATAATCTCCTGCAGGTCCTTGGTAGAGATATCAAAGTCCTGCAGTATTTGTTCAAATGCGTCTTTCTGTGCATTGGAATTGTTAGAATTGAAGGAAAGACGAGAGTAGAACTTTTCTAGGCCAAACACCATTGGAGCAAGAAATAGAGTAGAAAGGATGTGGCGTGTATCAATAGAAAAGGGAGGAGGGTGTGTATTCAAAGGTAGCTCTGTAGCAAGCAGGAAAGCAGGAAAGCAGGAAAGCAGGAAAGCAGGAAAGAGAAAAAAGAGAACACAAGGAATAGAAAGAAAGAGAAAAAGAGCCTTTTTATAGCAATCGAAACAGACTCATATTTGTGCATTTGAGGAATTAGTCAGTACGGAGAGTTATGAATATCAAAACACCATGCTAACGAGCACAGAGGAGTCTGCTAATAATAAGTGGTAATAAGTGATAATTAATAAGTGATAATTCATCATTCATCATTCATCATTCATAGGTGATAATTCATCATTAAACTATTTCTACCATGAACATATACTTTAGCCTTTACAATAACACACTGTATTCAATGACCATTGCCTTGTTAAGATATGAATGTTGATAATAGCCCCTCTAGTTCAGAACTGTATAGTCTGCATGTGAATGATAGATAATAAGTAACAAGTGATAAGTAACAAGTGATAAGTAACAAGTGATAAGTAACAAGTGATGAATAATAAATAATAAATAGTAAATAATAAATAGTAAATAATAAATAGTAAATAATAAATAATAAATAATTATTATCAGCTGAGATAATCATAATTATTACTCTCTACTCTTCAGTCATCTATTCCTATGGCTACTCTGTAACCCTTTCTGTATTTCTTTACTATCTTTTTCCTGTCTTATAATAATAACAAATCGATGGCTATTGGTGTATCCATATCAGCAAAAGAATACTTGGAGAGTACATTGTTGTGACGATGGCTCAAACAAAGGCCATCCACCAAGAAAATGAACACTTACTGAACTTTGAACTGGACATGGAGTTAGTGCAAAGACCGATCCTTTTTTTTTTCTTTTTTACGTCATGAATTCACTCACAGTCCAATGCACTCTTTCTAAAAACAAGACTCCTCCACCACTAAAATATCCTCCGATGTTGTACTTGCAAGTCCACTCTAGAATACCACTAAGGTTGTTGATCTATTCTGTAGACTTCTTATTTGCCCCAAGAAGGGCTAGTATGACCGCTTGTCTTGTGCTGAAAAATACCCATTGATTTCCTTCTACAGTCAATAGGGAATATTCATAGGGTTAGTGTGCAATCAGACGGCTGGTCTACAGTAGACACCTTTTATTGTGTATTTTATTGTGTCCCTTCTTTGCTTTGTTGTCTACGTCATCCATGGTGTGTACCTGATGTATTCAAACAGCGAAGGTGGAGACTCCTTTTTTTCTCTCTTTTTATCTTTCTTTCTAAAGAGAGAGAGAGAATATTACTGAGAAAACTAAGTCCTTTTTTTTGCACCAACGTCACTCTTATGTTCGCATCAAGGTAAATAGTGCTACTGTCAATATTCCAACAGGTGTACATTGCCCCTTCCGTCTGTTCCTATAAAGAAGAGTGTCTATGCTCCGTGTGTACACATAGTAGACACACCTCTTTATCTTCCTATTGATACTTGTCCTATAGATTATTACGCTCTCCTGTCTCTCGTTCATGTGCGCGTGTGCGTTGCTATGTCAACCCAGCCCAGCCCAAACAACGGACGACGGCTGAACTGATAGCTGCCCAGAACACCCCCAGAGCCTGGAACGAACTGACTCGTCCTCAGAAAGGTACCTTGTTGGCATAAATAGTCGTAGCTACCAGACAACGCCAAGCTGCACGAAGCCACCCTACCCTCATTCACTCATCCTCCAAGGACACACCTAGTGGTAGCCGCCTCAAAGACCTCGTTCAATGTTCTTCTCTTGTCTGTGGGAGCTGCTCTTACTCTAGGAGCAGTGTATTATGTGACCTCTGAATTGCTGAGTTCTCAGAGCCCTACTGCCATCTTTAGAGAAGCAGTAGAGCGAGCCAAAGCCAACTCTTCATTGGTGGCTCTGTTGGGCGAGCCTATTCAGAGTTACGGTACACCCAGTTCCAATGCAAGAAGACGCAACCGTCGTATTCACTACCGATTGGCGGAGGATGCGTATGGAGAGCCCCATATGCTGATGGTATTTCATATGGAGGGATCCTTGAGCCAAGGAACAGGTCGAGTGGATATGGTCAAGGTGCGTTTATTCTCTCTCCCTTCTTCTCTCTGCTGTCATGGAGACACATGCACTCTGATTGATTCTATTTTACTATTTTACTATTTTACTATCTATAGAATGATAAAGACCAGTGGGAGTTCAAGAGCTTAGTGGTGGATGTACCTGGTCAGGGCCTACCCTCCCGGAGATTTGTCATTGTATAGTTATACAAAAAAGAGAAAGAAAAAAGAGAAAAAAAAAGTGTCTTTGTTTGATCATGACCATGATAATACTAGTACTAATAACATTAAGAGAAAGAAGAAGAGGAAGAGAAAGAGAAAGAGAAAAAGAGAAAGGGGGTCCTTGTTGCCTACTGCCTATCGACTATTAGTTTTACTTGTTGAAGGAGAAGCCCTTCTTCTTGCTTGACTTCTCAGGAGTCATGGGTCGGCCGGATTCCAGTCGACGTCTCTTTTCTTCTAATTCGAGACGCTGCTTCTCAAGAGCCTCTTTCATCTCCTTATGACGAGCATAGAGCTAAAAGACGACATGGCCATGCATGAGCCGACTGCATTTCTAATAATAAACCATTACCTCTTCTTCAGACTGTTTCAACTTAGTTTCCTTCTCCTGAACCTTGGCTTGGAAAACAGCTCTCATCTCTGCCTCCATCTTGGCCAACTTCTGCTCATGGGCCACTCGCTCTTCCTCCATCTTCTGCACTGGGTTGACCTCCTTGAACACCGAGGGATCCTGCTGAATACCCATGGCCTGGAGTTTCTCTGTGCGGTAGTTTTCATAGAGAACATCGTTTGTGAATTCCTTCAGCTCCTCCATGTGGGTGCGGATCAGCATCTGGCGTAACTTGATAAAGTCACAGTGCTCTTCATTGTCCACCTCAATGACACCCCAAGGGTACTTGCGACCCCGCACACGCTGGCCACCCTCAATGTCGAATTCCTTATCCGATCCCACGACAGCAAAGGGGATCTTGGACATGATTTCACGGTTCTCGGCAACGGTCTCCTTGTCGTCGTATTCGTAGGCAGGTGCCTGGTAGATCTGGATCTTGTGGTAGTGGATGTCGGCCAGGATGCGCTGCTTAAAGGCAGTGACTTCCTCTTCTGTCAGGGTGTCTGCCTTGGCAATCACAGGGATCAGATTGACGCGGGTGTGCAGACGACGCATGAATTCAACGTCCAGCGGCTTCAGAGCATGGCCCGTGGGGGCGATAAAGTACAGACAGGCGTGGATGCGGTTGTCCACCATGCGGCGGCGGTTGACGCGGTTCTCTTGCTCGAGGTAGGCGTCAAAACGAGACTCAATGTTATCGAGAATAGGCTTCCAGCTGGATTGAATTCAGACTCCACTGAGATGGATGTTCAGGACGCCACGTGATCTCTTACCTTTCTTCATTGTTCACAAAGTCACCGAAGCCGGGAGTGTCCACCACTGTCAATCGAAGTTTGACGCCGTTCTCTTCAATGTCAGAGGTGATGGACTGTACCTCGACTGTCTGGGGGGTTTCGTGGCTCAATTCAGTGCCGTTCTTGGGAGGGTATAGGGAAGTGTTGAAGAGGGTGTTGACAAGAGTGGATTTTCCTAAGCCTGATTCGCCTATCAAAGAGACACAGCAGCAGAACAGTGAGTCAAGAGTCAAGATGTAGAGATGAGGAGCCAAGATGAAGATGAGCAGACAGGACTTACCCACCACCATGGCAGTGAATTGAAAGCCTTTTTTCACAGACTTGCGGTGGACTTGGTTGGGCAGATTGGCAAATCCAACATAGCCCTGGAGCTTCTTACGTACAACTGTAATCTACCAGCGTCAGTGTGGGTGGACTAGTGCAGGGAGAACTTACACCCGATGAGGTACTGTTGACTTGATCTGTCGAGTACAACGGCAAGATGAGCCACTGAGGAATACAGAAATACCAAGTCACTTACCAGACATGATGAGGAAGGAAGAAAAGAAAGAAAAGAGAGAGGGAAAAGGAAAAGAAAGGAAGGAGTGAAATTAGAAGAAAGCAAAAGAAAGCGTATTTAAAAGCACTCTAAAGTGGAGTTGTATTTTCTATTTTCTATTTCCTATGCAGATGGAAAAAAAGAAAAAAAAAAGTAGAGACCATCAAAAGAAAGGGGAGGACTTGCAGGGAGGTTTGTGAGCAAATCGTGTGGGGTTAATTGCTCACTGTGAGAAGGAAGAGAGCAAGGCTTGATTCCTGTTCTTCTTGGTCCTTGTAAGTGTCCCATGCGGTCTTTTTCTTTCATACTCTTTCATACTCTTTCATATCTATATTAATATCTATATTAATATAGATATTAATATAGATATTAATATAGATAGACTCTGATTCCCACCAAGACTCCCTCCTCTAGAATCATCATCATTCTACTAGGACCACCCTACTAACAATGGCACCCCCACTCTCTTCCTTGGGACCTCATTTGTACACTTGCACAAGGTGTTGTTCTGCACCACCTTCTCCATAGCATTGGGTAGCTGCCTCACACTCATCCATGTCTTTGATTGGCTCATGCTACCACGAGGATAGGATAGTCCAATCAAACACCCTTCATCATGCACTGTGTATTTCATCCATCATCACGACTCTCTTCTTTTTCAACTCCCGACCCTTCCACAGGCGATCTCAAGGCAATGTTCAAAGGGCGATTCAAACCCTCTTTTCTTAGTGAGGGTTGGCCTTGGACCACTCTCCACTCATCTACTGCACCACAAGCCACCAATAGAGTGGGCGGACCATCACAACTGCCATGAATGGAAAGAGGGTATGTTCTCTCAAGGCATGACTGTTTATGGACAGGTCTATACAAAATAGTAAAAAAGAGTAGCCTGCATTCAATGCAACCCACTCTGCCTGTATTTGCAGTTGTAGTTGTAGTTGTAGTTGTAGTTGTAGTTGTAGTTGTAGTTGTAGTTGTAGTTGTAGTTGTAGTTGTAGTTGTAGTTGTAGTTGTAGTTGTATTTATATTTGTATTTATATTTGTATTTGTATTTATATTTATATTTATATTTATATTTGTATTTATATTTATATTTGTATTTATATTTATATTTGTATTTGTCTTTATCTTTTTTATTGGGATTCTCTACTTGCTATTGTTTCTACAGCCGTTGTCAGGTGACAATAAGCAATGCGTAGTCAGCAAGGACTGTTTTCTATTCTTCTCTTTCCTCTCTTTCTTATGTCAGCACGCCTACACATGGAGTGCCTAGTCGCTGTCTTCTCCTAAAGCGGGTGCAGTGCCTGAACGAAGACTGTGACCCTTAGAGTGCAGTGCCTGTTCTTATGAATGAATGACAAAAGTAGAAATAGAAAGCCACTTACTTTGTGCAGTTGTCTTTCCACTCTGCTGGCCCGTAGTTTGCTTGTCAGGACTCTTACATTTCTAGCTAGATTGTCATCCAGTGCCTTTTCATCCTTAACCAGTGCCACTAGCAGAGAGATGAGTCCAGGCTGTCTTGTACATAAAGAAAGAAAGAAAAAGAGTAGAGTGTACCTATGGGATGGGCTCTCTTCTTCTCCTGCTCCTGCCGCTGCTTTGTTCTTTGGTGCTGTCCATAACGCAGCTCATACTTGATCTTCTTAAGACCCGTCTTTGTCTTTGGTAGTGCACGAGGAACACGGGTCTCTGTGTGTCGTGTCTTGGCCGTGTTCTTCTCAGCAGAGGGAGCAGGGGTGGGCTTGAGAAGCAACTGAAGTGACTTGCGGGCAAGTTGAGCTGACATTAGGACAAGGTGTGCTTCTTGCCGACCCAGAGTAATGTTAAGACAAGAGTGGCTTGGTGTGACTGGCTGTGACTGGTGGGGCAGGAGAGGACTGCACCTACAAGAAAGTAAAGCATAGACAGACACACCAAGGCACACCCACAGGAAAAGAAAGAAGGAAAGAAGGAAAGAAATACACACACACACACTGAGACTGGTGGGACTGCTTTTCTTCTTCTTCCTGTAGTGGTGCCCCTACAGAATAACACTTTATCTTCTACAGCATAGAGAAAGAAAGACAAAAAAGAAAGAAAGAAAGAAAGAAAGAAAAAGAGTTACTGACTCTTCAAAGGCTCTAGCAATGAATCGCATTTGCTGGAAGTTTGCTCTCAATTTGTCAGCGTGGCTTATATAAGCATCATACTAAAATAAATAAAAATAAGAAAGTAAAATAAATAGAAAGGGAAAAATAGGTTGGCCACTTGCTCTCTTTTCACTCGTCATGACCCACAGTAGAACAGAAAAGGAGGCCTACACAGCGGCAGAACACAGTCTTGTCCTTAACAAGCCACTTGACGCACAGACAGCCCAGATACTTCCCGAGGTTCTCTGTGAGGCAGTGCAGGACACGCTCAAGGGGAACTACAGCCGCGTACTTGAACACAGTCCCCTCTTTGACCTCACCCTTACAGACACAGTCACAGCCCTTGCTGCTACGGGTGACATTGACACATGGCTCTCCCAACGCATAGCCACCCTCCCCAAAGACACAGTCACACGCTTCCACCTACTTATCACTGGTGTTGTCTGTCTCCATGTCTTTGTTCAAATCAATTGGACCGGTCCTGTCTTCCACACCCCTCTCGCCTCGCTGCTGACCACCGACGCCGACACAGCAGTCACACTCACCCAGCACCTCCAGGCCTACACTCTCCAGTCCCTCGCAGCCGACAGTGAGGAGGTGTACCACTTGACAGAGCAGCTGGGGTGGTTGGCTATGGCCCGCCATCTGCTGCTGTCCGACACACTGCGACACCACACCACCACAGCTGCCATGTGGGCACAGCGGGCTGTGTTTCTCCAACAGCAGCTGCTGGACGAAGGGGCAGGGTCTCTCCAGTCTCTCCTCCAGCTCCTCCACCAAGAGAGCACCAGGGCTCTGGGTCTCTCTCTTCCCCTGACATCTGCCAACAGCACCACCACAGCCCTTGGTGTCCGCCACGCTCTCGACAGGGCCCTTGTCCACAGTTACTATGGACAGGACAAGGAGGCCTATGAGAAGATGAAAGAGGCCCAGGCAACCTCTGGCCTTATATGGTCCTTGACAGGTGCCTTGGGTCGACGCACCAAATTCCAGACCTTTGATGTATCCCAACTGGTACTGCATGCAGAGAGCCAACAAGACACAACAACAACAACAACAACAGCGACGATGATAGAGAGCGGTGCTGCTGCCGTGGAGCCGCAAGAAGTAGCCCATCCAGAAACACTGCCACTGAACGACGACACGCTATTAGACAGCGTGGCCTATGCAAGCACCACAGAAAACGACCAAGACCAGACCAAGCGCCACGGCAATCTCAACATCATTGACCAGTGCCTGCTGCTGGCCTTTTGCTGCAATGTTAAAAACACCAACCCCGACCACGGCATCACCTCTGAGGAAATGAAGCCCTACGTGGTGCGTGTGGCAGAGAATGTCAACAACTGGATGGTCCACACCATGGCTCTGCTGCTGCGCACCCGCCTCGAGTCCGACAAGTCACGCACCGTCGAGCGCTCGGCCCTGCAGCTCCAGGCCCTGGTGGACCAGATCAAAGTAGAGGACTCGGGCGCAGAAGAACGCCTGGCCTACTTTTACGACCTCCCCCTGCCGAGCAAGTGGGCCATGGAGCGTGAGCTGGCACAGCGGTTTATTTCGTTGGGCGTGGTCCGGTCGGCCCTGGAGATCTTTGAGCGTCTGGAGCTGTGGGAGGATGTGGTGGCCTGCTACCAGATGCTGGAGCAACCCGCCAAGGCCAGACGGGTCATTGAGCAGCTGATGCAGGAGACACCACAGTCGCCCAAGCTGTGGTGCCTTCTTGGCGATGTGGAGGTGAATCCTGACTATTGGCAAAAGGCATGGACACTGTCCAACCACACCTTTGCTCGTGCCATGCGCTCGTTGGGCGCCTACCACTACAAGCACCACGACTATGCTGCCTCCATTGACTGCTACCAAAAGGCGCTGTCCATCAACCCGCTGTTTGAGGGGTCGTGGTATGTGCTGGGATGTGCTGCCATGCAGGCTGAGCAGTGGGAGGTGGGCATGCGTGCCTTCCAGCGTGTGGTGGCCCTGGACCAGGAGCAGGCAGAGGCATGGAATAACCTGTCGAGCATCTATCTTCATCTCGACCGCAAGCCCGATGCCTACCTGGCACTGAAGCAGGCCACACGCATCAACTACAGTAGCTGGAAGATGTGGCAGAATCTGCTGTATGTGTCTGTGGATCTTGGACAGTTTGCAGATGCCATTTGGGCCATGCAGCGCATTGTGGACATGCGGTGGGATAAAGTGCGTGAGGAGGCTGTGGATGTGCCTGTGTTGCGGCTGATTGTGGAGAGTGTGGTGCAGAATTGGAAGGATGCCCATGATCGTGAGGGGGTTCGTTTGGCAGGCCAAGTGCAGCGATTGCTGGAGGATGTGATTCTTACGCGCATTACGAACTCGCCTGATATCTGGTCAGTGGCTTCCAAGTTCTATCTTTGGCAGAAGAAGTATACGCAGGCTCTTGAGTCATCTGTCAAGGCCTACAGATCTGTCATGCATGATGTGAGAATAGAGACAGATGCCAAGCGATTTGAGGAGGTGGCCAATGTGGCTTTGGACACTGTGGACATGTATGAGAATCTGGGAGAGAAGAAGGTAGAGGGAGTTGCTGTTTGTTCAGACTGGAAATATCAGTCACGGCTGATTGTGAAGGGATTGATGGGCAAAACAAGAGATGTGTTTGATGACACAACCACCTATGAGCGTTTGAAGGAGAGGCTTGAGGATTTGAAGCAGGCTTAGAGCAGGCTTAGACTGGAAATATTCTTTCATTGACGAACTTCATTGACTAACTTAATTGAACCTACCTAATTGTATACCTACCCATTTCCCCCCCTTGTATAAAGAAAGAAAGAAAGAAAGCAATATAGAAAGACAGAAATATAGAAAGCTTTTGCTCAAAGACTATAGCAGATGATGAGTCTATTCTACAGGTCAATGTCTTGATATTTAGTTAGCAAGTGATGTTGAGTAGATAACACTTTATATTGAATAGATAATGCTTAATATTAACACTTTACAGTTCATACTAAATAATATAGGCTATCCATTTAACAAATAGTAAATAGTAAATAACACCTTATACTGTCCACTCTATAATAACTAACACACCACTCCTGTCTATTGACTATCCATTATTTAACATGGATTCACTCATAACCAGCACACAAACTGCCACAACATAAAATTTTAATCGTATTAAGGACATGCCTACTGAAATCAAAAGTCCGATTTTTTTTCTATTTATCAGTTAAGCAAAAAAAAAGGCACCATGAAGTTGTGCATTGTTATTGCTGTGTCATGTGCGTAGAGAGAGAGAGAGAAGAAGAGAGAAAAGAAGAGAGAAAGAGAAAGAGAAAGAAAAAGAGAAAGAAGAAGACTTGGCGTGGACTGTTTTTTTTCCCTTCTTCATAGGAAATGACTGTTTTTTAACATACTTCTTTAGTCACAAGCCCATTGACTACCTACAATGAAGGAACAAGTGAATGATAATACACCCAAGCGAATGTAAGTGAGTGAACAAAGAAAACACTGACTCATATCTTGTGTCTTTGATAGCCGCAACATCCAGTTTGGTGTCATGTCACCCCACAACATGATCAAGATCTCAGAATTCGAGATCACCCAGCGTGATCTGTATCAACCTGAAAGTCGTATCCCGGTCAAGGGAGGTGTTCTTGATTTAAGACTGGTGGGTGGAATAGCATACGGCAAGAAAAAAAAGAAAAAAAAAGAAAAAAAAAAGATCCACTCTTATAGTCTCGATATTCTAGGGTACTTCCAATAAAGAAGCTGTCTGTGATACCTGTGGACAAAAGATGCAGGAATGTGCTGGACATTGGGGATATCTTAAGCTTGTTCTTCCTATTTTTCATATTGGATATTTCAGAGCTGTCATAAATATTCTTCAGGAGATTTGTAAAGTAAGTCAAAGAACAAGAACAAGAACAAGAAAGAATAGAGATACGAGGAAAATAAAAATTCATTCTCTTTTCTTCCTAGTCCTGCAGTCGTGTCATGTTGGAAGAACAAGAACGGCGTACATTTCTTAAGCGATTACGTGCTCCTGGTCTCGATAACTTACAGCGTGGAAGAGTGATCAAGGCCATTAATGAACGCTGCAAAAAAGTTACTTTCTGTCCTCACTGCCAAGCTACCAATGGTACATTTATCTATCTATCTATCTATCTAAAAGAGACATTGAGGGATCAGCATTCTTACTTGTTTTGTGGATTAGGTGTGGTGAAGAAAGTGGGTCCAATGAAGATCACCCATGATAAATACAGATTGAAGCGCTTGGCAGACGAAGCAGAAAAGTTCCGAAAGACGTTTGATAATGCAGTCAATGGCATGCCAGAATTAAAGGCACACGTCAGTAAAGCCCAGGACGATCTAAATCCTCTTCGTGTGCTACGTCTATTCCAACGCATTACGCCTCAGGTAACAATAACAGATCTTGTCTATGAATTCATTGACACATGTCTAGGACTGCGAGTTACTAGGACTAAGTGAAGAACACGGCAGACCCGAGTGGTATATCTGGCAATACATTCCTGTCCCTCCTTCATGCATTCGTCCTTCTGTCATGCAAGACGATAACAGCAGTAACGAAGATGACTTGACCGCAAAATTAACAGAAATCATTTTCACCAATGCCATCATCCGTGCTGGACTGGAGCGAGGTGTTACTGTCATGAACCTTATGGAGCAATGGGAGTTTCTTCAATTGGCGGCTGCCATGTACATCAACAGTGAAATGCCAGGTGTGCCTAATGCCAACACAGGCAAACCCAGTCGTGGTCTCTGCCAGCGTCTCAAAGGTAAACAAGGACGTTTTCGTGGCAATCTTTCCGGGAAACGTGTTGATTTCTCTGGACGTACCGTTATTTCGCCTGATCCCAACATGCGCATTGACCAGGTGGCAGTGCCAGAAAGAGTAGCAAAGATATTGACATTTCCTGAACGCGTCAATATCCACAATATCCACAAGTTGCGACAGAATGTGATCAATGGCCCAGAAGTGCATCCTGGTGCCAACTATGTCACATTTGCAGATGGATATAAGAAGTTTCTCAAGTTTGGTGACAGAGCTGCTATTGCTGCTGATTTGAAGATTGGTGATGTGGTGGAGCGCCATATGTCAGACAATGATGTGGTGCTATTTAACCGACAGCCTTCTCTTCATCGATTGTCTATTATGGCCCATTTTGCTAAGATTATGCCATGGAGAACTTTCCGATTCAATGAGTGTGTGTGTTCGCCCTACAATGCTGATTTTGATGGTGATGAGATGAACATGCATTTGCCACAGACACAAGAAGCGAAGGCAGAGGCCATCGAGTTGATGGGTGTCAAGAATAACTTGGTGACTCCACGTAACGGTGAACCATTGATTGCTGCTACTCAGGATTTCATTACTGCCTCTTACTTGCTCTCTCATAAGGATACATTCTACAGTCGTGCTATGTTTACACAAGTCTGCTCCATGATGGGAGATGCAGAAATGAACATCGAGTTGCCTCCTCCTGTGATTTGGAAGCCACAAAGACTGTGGACTGGTAAACAAGTGTTTAATGTCTTGTTCAGACCCAACAAGGAGTGTAAAGTTCAATTGAATGTTGAAGCAAAAACAAAATCATATGAGAAAAAGGAAGGTCGTATTCCTGACCTGTGCCCTAGTGATGGCTGGCTTGTAGTTCAGGATAGTGAGATTATGTGTGGTTTGGTTGACAAGGCAGTGGTTGGTGACGGTAACAAGAACTCTGTATTCTATGTCATTCTGCGTGATTATGGACCGATTGAGGCAGCCAAGTGTATGAACAGGTAAACAAGAAAAGACACACACACACACACACACACAGAGATGCTCACGAATGAATAATAATAATAACAATAATATGTATTCATACTATTAGATTGGCCAAATTATGTGCAAGATATCTTGGTAAGGAACGGAGAGTCAGAGTGATTCCAAAGTGAATAAACATAAGAGACTAATGTATGCATTCAATAGCCAACCAGGGTTTCTCTATTGGTATTAGTGATGTGACCCCCGGAAAGCGTCTGCGTGATATGAAGCAAGCAGAAGTACAGGAAGCCTATAGAAAGTGTGATGATATTATTGATCAATATAAAAGTGGACGGTTGGAGACAATGGCTGGTTGTAATGAGGAACAGACCATGGAGGTAAGTCTAAGTATAGAGTTCATGTCTTTAATCTTTATATTTAGTCTATCGTGTCTGGTATTCTTTCTGCTGTTCGTGGTGATCTTGGTAAAGTCTGTATGACTGAGTTAAACATGTACAATTCCCCCAGTATCATGGCACGCTGTGGTTCTAAAGGTAAATGTGGATATATAAACAACATCCACTCATCCACAGCATGGATATAGGTTCTCAAATTAACGTATCTCAGATGGTTGCTTGTGTCGGACAGCAGATTATCAGTGGTACTCGTATTCCAGATGGTTTTCAAGATCGTTCATTGCCTCATTTCTTAAAACACTGTAAGCCAGAAAAGAAAAGAAACACGGATAGACTTGAACTTTTCTTCTTACATATACTTTTCTACTTTCTATAGCAAAGAATCCTCCTGCAAAGGGTTTCGTGCGTAATAGTTTCTTTACTGGTTTGAGTCCAACCGAGTTCCTTTTCCACGCTGTATCAGGTCGTGAAGGTCTCGTTGATACTGCTGTCAAGACTGCTGAAACTGGTTATATGGCTAGACGTCTAATGAAGGCATTCGAAGATTTAACAACCCATTATGACTTATCCGTTCGTAACTCTGAAGGTGCTATGCTTCAGTTCTGTTATGGTGCTGATGGTCTTGATCCAATGACTATTGAGGGTGATGGTATTCCTGTCGAATTTGAACGTAACTTGAGACATGTCAAGGTAATGCAGGTTATCTGTATTCATCTGGACCCATTGTGCTCACACATTATTGTTACTATAGATCTGTACACCATTGAATGGTGAAGATGCTCTTCTCCCATGGCAGATTATTCGACTCACTAAAGAGGAGACAAGTGGACCTGTTTGGACACAGAACTGCCTCCAGTCCTTTATCGATATGGTTCTTAACTTTATTAGAGACAAAGTAGCTGGTAAACTGGCCAATCTTCGTAAGAAACATGGCATGTTGTCTGGTTTTTCTATTCCACATGAAGATTACATGGACATGGACATTGATGAAGATGTTCCAGGTAAATTAGTAAATCCCTGAACGTTGATGTGTCTGTATTCACGAAACTCATTTGCTCGCATCCTTTTTTTTTCTTTTCATTTTTTCATTTATATAATAGAGGATGCCAAGCATGCTGTTAGAAATATGTTTGCTATTACCGAACGTCAGCTGCGCCATTACCTCTCTGTCTGTCTATCAAAGTACCTCAAGGCTAAGATTGAGCCTGGTACGGCTGTGGGTGCCATTGGTGCTCAATCCATTGGTGAGCCCGGTACACAGATGACACTTAAGACTTTCCATTTTGCTGGTGTTGCTTCCATGAACATTACTCTTGGTGTACCCCGTATCAAGGAAATTATCAATGCTGCCAAGGTGATTTCAACTCCTATCATTACTTGTGCTCTTCATACCGACAAGGATATCAGAGCTGCTCGTGTTGTGAAGGGACGTGTAGAAAAGACAACTTTGGGTGATGTTGCCATGTACATTGAAGAAGTATATGAGCCAACAGATACTCATATCTTGCTTCGTATTGATATGGATGCACTGAATAAACTACAGGCAAGTTATTGTGTTCAATGGTTTATCAGAGAGCTGGATGATGGAAAGAAAGAAAAGACTTATACTCTATGGATAGCTTGAGACCAACATTTTCGAAATGGCACATGCTATTCAAACATCACATAAGCTTAAGGGCAACCATTTGGTAAGGCATGCTGTAATAGAGAATGACTGACGCTTTAGGATGTTCAAACGAGTCGACCTGATATCATTCGTGTCTATGTACACACTAAGCAAGAAGAATCCATGTACTACGCTCTTAAGATTGTGAAGCGTATTTTACCCCATGTCATTATCAAGGTAAGTGTATCATGTAAATAAGGTATATTTATTGTTTATAGGGTCTTCCTTCAGTTGTTCGTGCTGTTATCAGTGAGAAGCCAGGCAACACTGGATCGAAACAGTTACTTGTAGAAGGCTATGGTCTTCTTAATGTAATGACAACTGATGGTATTATCGGTGAAAAGACTACCTCCAACAATATCATGGAAGTTGCACAAGTACTTGGTATTGAAGCAGCAAGGTAAATAGGAGTGTAAGCGTATGTTTTTACTAATACCACTTGTAGAAATGTTATCATTAAAGAAATTCAAGTGACCATGGAGAGTCATGGTATGACTATTGATTATCGACACGTTTTCTTGCTGGGTGATATTATGACCAGCAAGGTTAGTTACATTATTAAGACATCGTGTCTTGAAGGGAATGAATTCTTATTATCGATATTGTGTCCAGGGTGAAGTACTTGGTATTACTAGATTTGGTATTGCTAAGATGAAGGACAGTGTCCTCAGTATTGCTTCCTTTGAAAAGACCACAGATCATTTGTTTGAGGCTGCATTGTATAGTAAATGTGATGAGGTTGTGGGTGTTTCTGAACAGATTATTATGGTAAGTACTGGTCAATAGACCACACTTGTCTATCGTATGTCTTGGAATGGCTCAATGGACTCATCTATTGTTTATTTTCTTTAGGGTATACCAATGTCTATTGGTACAGGTCTCTTCAAACTTATGCACCAACACATGGAACCTACAATTCCTAAGCCTAAACCATTGCTATTTGAGCTTTAATATTCTTCATTCTTCATTCCTCTTCATTATACATGTATAGTTTCCGTTGTTTATTATTTGAGAAATGAATATTTACCATGAAGCAA
This sequence comes from Spinellus fusiger, assembly GCA_025094145.1. Lineage (NCBI taxonomy): Eukaryota > Fungi > Mucoromycota > Mucoromycetes > Mucorales > Phycomycetaceae > Spinellus > Spinellus fusiger. The sequence continues at coordinate 305,583 of JALLLS010000002.1, read as the reverse complement.
TATAGCTTGACATCAAAAATAAAAAGCTATCTCACCCCTTCTTCTATTACCAGATTAAAATCACACTGTAAACACGAAGAAAACGCGTCCAGACTCTATAGAGAATTTGTTCTTATAACAGATACATTGATAATAGTGTATATATTAAATTAACTAGCTAAATAAACTTTGAGATTCCAAAGTTGATTTTTTATAACTACTCTATAGATCTAATGATGTCTGATAAAGATATGACGATTATCTTTGTCACAGTTGTATATGAAATAGCCCATACGTTGATTTAGATAATTAGATGAATGATTGTATGCTCTTTATTGGAGAAATGATCCAACAAATATACTGAAATGAAGTATTTTCTTAAACACCCTGGTCCAACTTGTTCTTGACAGAGTTATCGCTGAACAAACCACCTTCGGCGAAGTTGTTGACCTAAAGGAGAGAGAGAAAAGACACTCAATAATGCTATTCTTTTTCACTTTCTGTAAAAGTAATACTTACAAATCCAGATACGGGTCCTTCATTACCAACATTGTCAGCGGACTGTGCAGAGCTACCGGGGCGAGCAAAGACGGTGGCAGCGAAGAGAGCAATGGTAGCAAAGATAAGAGTGGCCTTCATATTGATGTATTGAGGATGTATTGATAATGTTTTTCTCTTGGTCTCATTTCTCTCTGCTTTTATACTATTTTCTTACTGTCTCTTGTCTCCTGAGAAAAGGTTTTGGAGATGTTAAAATATTAGACTTCAGAGAGTATACTAAGCTACTGCTGCCAAAAAGATGCTATAGGAGAAGAGTACATAACACAGTATTAATGTCAACAATTAAATCAACAGTAGCAGTAAAAGATAGCTGTGTTCTGTTGGTGTTCTATTGGTGTTCTATCCCTCTGCATCTATTTTCACTTAAGGAGATAATGGGTTACAAAGATAGAGAAGGGGAAATAATAAATTGTAGGAGAAAGACAGGTAAGACAGGCAGGAGAATTTGAAAGAGCAGGAGAAGTTGAAGTGGGAGTAACTGCAGATTTACTATTATTCTTTCCGTTGTATCTTCCTCTCAGCCATACGCTCTGTATGTTTATTGTAGTTGCATCTATAGTAACTGGTCTGACATTAAAGGTATTATGCCACGTCGTTGGTCTCTCGCTGAAGGAGATGAGCCCTTTATCAATCCATATACACGTCAGCTACTTTGTAACTATGGACAGTCATCTCCCTAAACTCATAAACATTACTATCCGCAGTGCAGAAAGAAAGAAAGAAAAGCACAACACAACATCACTATTAAGCTCATGTCTCCGTGTGTTGAGTCTGCTTGTATAGTACTACAAGTACTATTGAAATTCATAATATTATTATCTTTCAGTTGAAGTGTAAGCATGCAAGTGTAGAAGAATGCAAGACACAATAGACTATTTCTGAAGGCTTGTAGACTATCCTTAGTGAATAGGAGTTTTTTTTTTAAATAAATAAATAAATAAATAATAATAACAATCTACACAGCCATGGATTTAATGATAAACAAAACCTATAGTTCCGTGGTACTGGTTACTTTTTTCTATTGCCCCTTTTAATCTATAGACTAAAAATCAGGGTCTTCTCCAGTTGTTTGGAGATTGTATCATTATGAAAACGGCACTTAAAAGTTATCTGATTACACATAATATATTTCTTTATGAGTATAGTATTTCTTTCCAGTATGTTCAGATAAGGAGATATTAAATTGAGAAAAGAAAGAGTCAATGGGGGATGACTCCATACTCTTTACTTTTTCTATATCAGACAAACCCATTTAACCCTCAACAAGTTAATGAAGTCTATGATTGCTCAAAGTGCAGTATAATCAATACTGTTGTAGTGCTAAGAAATTAGGAAACATTGAACCTGAAGATTTATTCTATTACCAAAATCAGTATTCATTCTCAAATACAATAGAAAATTGATGTACTGTATCTAGATTATGTCCACAAAAGAGTAAAATATGCATTATTTAGAGTGACTGCAGTATCAAAACATGTACTACCATGCCTTCATTCATCACCAACAACCAAGGAAAGAGAGAGAGAAACCACTACATGCATACCTCCATGGCCTCCTTATTCACTATAATCAGTAACTAAGGGTGTTGTATATTGCGGAGTATCTTTATCATGTGGAGGGGTATGAGGAGAACATACATTATGGCTATTAGGTGTCACCTACAGTCTTTATGTACATGCATGGTGAGAGTTCATTGGTAGTTTAGAACATGTTTAAAACTATACAAAGTGTAACGGTTCCTTCCATAGAGAGAGAGTAGTTATTGAGAGAGAGTAAACAAATCAAAGTATATATTGATGGGTATAGTTTTATTAAGTGTTAATGTTGAACTAGAGTGACTATAATAAAAATATAGTTTGCATTTTGATAAAGTAGTATTTCTTTCTTTAAATAAATAAATAAATAAAACTATTAGTAAGGTGAGAATGTAGTAGATAAGTTTATCGAGATACATGTTTTTTTATCACTAGTTGAATGAGTTTATTGGCATTTCTATTATGATCTACAGTCCCATATAATAAGTGACTACAAAAGATAAATTTATATTTGTTATTATTCAAAAAATAAAATAGAGGTCTTTTTTTTCTTTTATAACTTATTCAAAAAATGACTCTAAGCAATAAAAATTGGCCAAGTCTTAGCCAAGAACATGAAGATAGTCTTATCAAAAGAAGAGAGCATGATATATTTATTAGAGGTCAGATCATAGGACAATGGAAAAGACATGCTACTTATCAAGAGATTTCTGACAGTATTGACATCCCAAAGAGCACAGTGGGCAAGAGTGTCCAATTGTATAAAAACAAAGGCATAAATTGACCCAGAATGCATATAGAAAGACTTGAAGAGGTGCCATCTACTTCAAAACTGGCTATCGTTTTGTCTATTCGCAGAAACCCTATGCAAATAATTACACTTCATTTAAGAGATATGAATGATGTGAAAACAAGGTTGTTTGGTCTGATGAGTCCCGCTTTACAGTTGTGGGCAATGATAAAGGGACTAGAGTGATTAAAAATAAAGACTCTATTACAAAGCACCGAGTAATATTTTTATAATAAGAATATAGACAAACATCTAAAGAACAACTATTAAAAATCTTGTGTTATTTCATGAATCTTTTATTACGAACATCTTAAACTGATAGATATACCTTTATTTCTCAAAAAAAAATTGATTTTTTGTTTAGTCACTTATTACATGGGACTGTATTAGTTATATATTTTTTTAGTGAGATAAGAAATAATATGACTCACTATAGGTTAGGATAGCATTTTGACTAAACGATTATTAAATTAAAAATGCATTCTATTCTATGGATACTTCATAGAGCACAAATACAATACTCAATAGTGAATACTAGCAATAAATAATCATACTAAACATAATTGATAATAGTGTTAATGTTAATACTTTGACTGTTTGTATTTATTACTAACTAAGATAAACTATTAGTATCAATAACCTGCATATTTGATCATTGGAATAATGTAATCTATTTAATGAGTTTCTTTCAAGTATGATATTAACACATATTTGAAGTCATTATACTTATAAATCACATTTTTATCTGTATAATATCGTATCACTCACAGTATTGTTTGTATGAACTGCAATTAATTGATAGAATAGTTGGTATATCTGATAAGCTATCAAAGATACATTAGTCTGTACATTTGCTCTATTTTCAAACATTTGCTCTATTAGATAATAAATAAGAATATCTTGATCAAATCAATGCATAATAGTGTAGTTTACATGTTGAAGATAGAGACACTGCCTCCAAATACTTAATTTAACTTTTTGGATACCTTATAATTTATCAAGGCACCAACTATCTGCAAACCGTTAACTATCTACTAGGCATACATTTCTATTACAAAAAGAAAAGAGGTGACTAACAAAGAGTAAAAAGTTGATTTTGATCTGAATCACCAAGATGCCTATCCAAACATATGTTTGGCTTTTGTAGAGAGTAGAAATAGAGCATTGAGGATTATAATAAGACAGATCAAAGGTACCTTTAGTGGGGAAGTTTTTGTCTCAAATATTTGATAAAGATCAAGTAAAAACTAAAGGCAATATGTTTAGTATTAAGAATGTTTTTATTTTATTTTATGGGCCTTGAAAAGAAGAGAAAGTCAAAGCGCCTTGACTACAGTTACCTTTGAGAACAAGACATCAAAAATCCACAGCTGCTACATAGATGATATATTGGAAACTTTGTCTAAATAGTTGAGGACACGACACACATATCCTACTTTTATGAACATTACAGTGCTATTTTATTTTATTTTATTTTATACAAGTAATGCTATATTATTCATATATTCATCTCACATTGATTATTTCTCACCTTTTTATCCAATCACAGTTATTCTTAGCATTATCATTGGATAGAAACTTTTCTCGTGTAGTTCTTTCCGAAAATATTTTACATGATCTTTTCACTACAATCCATACACAAAGAACTAGTATTCGTATTATTTCATGCAGACAAAATTAAGTCCATTTTTATATACTAAACTTTTATACATGTCTGTTAGTCTAAAAACCCCTTTCCTTCTTAGAGATGTTTACTGAACCATACAACATTTGCTCTCAACGCGTCTTGGAGGGGGAGATAACGCAGTCCAAAAAATAAAGAAAATAAAGAAAAAGCGCGTGCTATTTGGCGCGTTTATTTCCATACCTACAGACATACAAAGCACTTTCTTATTTTCACCTGTCCTTTTCTTGTATTTTTCTTTGGCTGCTGTTATGGCCAACCGACCTAACAATTCTCTTCTTTCTTTCTTCAAGACTGTTTCTCCTGCAGTTCTTCCGCAAACCAGCCCAAAGGAGGATGTCCAGCCTGCCTCTGCCTCTGCCTCTGCACCCACACCCACACCCACACCCACACCCACACCTGCGCCTGCACTTGTACCTGCACCACCCTCTTCTTCTTTTGCCTCTGCTGGTTTGGATGCAATGTGGCCCGATAAAGACGTCTACAGAGGAGGTCATGTTCCACTTCCAGACAAGACTCTTCCTTCCTCTTCCTCCTCTTTATTCTCTCTGCGCCGTACACCAGAAACAACACTAGTTCCCAGCCGGTGTCTCTTATCAATGTCGCCACCCCCGTCAACTCCTCCTTGGCAACCCTTCTCTTGCTCCTGGATAACAACAGAAATAAATACTCTTATGGACACCTTCTATCCTGACTGGCAAACACACACCGTCTGCCAACACATCCACACTGCCACACACTCAAAAGAATCTCGGCCATGGAGAGAGAAATACAGTCCAGGGTCTATCCAAGAAATGATGGGCAATAAAAATGAAGCCAAGTTACTCTGGGACTGGCTACGCTATAAAAAAGTAGCCAATGGCCCTAGGTCTGTGCATGATGACTTGGAACTAGAGAACTTGACCCTGCTGGAAAATGAAGTAGACAAGCATGGCTACATTACTTATGCTGGATTCCAACGGGTGTGGGGAAACCCCTTCCAAGACAAGGAAGCGTCTGTATCAAAAAAAAAGTTGAAAAGAGACAGGGAAGAAAGAGAGGCTTCTTTGGTATTGATGGTGGGACCCACTGGCATAGGAAAGACGGCAGCCGTGTATGCTGCAGCCAAAGAAATCGGCTATGATGTATTTGAAGTGCATCCAGGCATGAGAAGGTCGGGTAAGGATGTGATTGCTGCTGTAGGGGCCATGACAGAGAGCCATCAGGTGGCCTTTTCCAAGTCAAGTCGTAAGAGACCCCATCCTACGGTGTCAGTATTGCCCAGTAAACGACAGATCATTGAGAAACCAAAACCAGCGATGAATAGTCTTATGTGGCATTTTACACGAGTGCCTCATCCTGTAAAAAAAGAATTACAGCAGGAAGAAGAGCAAGTCATAGTAGTGGATGAAAAAGAGGAGGACCTTCCTATAGAAGAGGCAGTCCCAGACATGACCGACACAGAACAAGTGCTTCCTACAAAACAAGTGCCAAAAGAAAGTCTTATTCTTCTTGAACAAGTGGACATACTGTTTGAAGAAGACAAGGGATTCTGGGCAGCCGTAGAAGAACTCTCGATAAAAAGCAAGCGACCGATTGTATTGACCTGTAATGGTAAGTCTGTTCTACATAGAAAGACGATGCTCAACAAGTAAAGATCCTAGTACGATTCCTATGAATAATCTTCGTTTTCATGCTGTTCTGACCCTTGGGTCGCCTCCTACTGACGTCCTGCTGCCATGGCTTCAGTTAGTGTGTTTTTCAGAAGGCTATTGGGTGCATCCCGTGGATCTGATCTGTTTTGTGGCATGGTTGGGAAATGTGCGTGAAATATTGAACACTCTCGAGATGTGGTGTCCTCGTCCAACCAAGAAGGAGAAGAAGGAAGGAGAAGGTGTATGGGATTGTCGTGGTCTCTTTGGGGCCTATGTAGGCTTAATGTCTTATGAAATGGAGCCTACAGCCATGTGTAATCCACACACAACCATTGATAAATATGCACTGTGCAAAGTGTATTGTGAGTTGATGTATGCAAAAGAAGAGTCCTCGGTGGATTCCTTTTCTCTTCTTTTCAAAGGACTGGACACTGCCTCCTTCCAAGATGCTTGGATTGATGGACAGAGTCAGATGTATACAGCAGATCAATCCATAGAACCTATAAGAGATTCCATCCATGGCATCACTACTATCTATGATATGGCATCAGAGTTCCCCATAAGTCAGGAAATCCAAACCACTCTTCACTCCTTTAACCAGAGAGTGACGAATACACGGGGGGCAGGGAGTTGGGAATCATTGAACACATCACGGTAATCCATGGACAATGCCTTTTACTCTGCAACCACCCTCCAACTCACTCTTCTATGGCTGTGATGATTAGGAAACTACGTCTAGAGGCCATGATGCAGGCGTCTGAGCGTATTCTACCCACACGTACCTCCTTCCTATCCAATGCAATGGAGCAGTTGGACTACCTACCAGCCATCCAATCCATGTGTCACTATAGAAACCCCAGGCATGGACGCAATCGCACTCTACGTTCTAGACGCTATCAACCTTATTTGGCTCTCAAGGAAGAACAGATTGCCATTCTAAAATCCAAGAGTTTCGAGAATGAGGTATGTGTAGCTAATAGGTAGCTATTCTAGCTAACTCTGAAATACAAACACCAAAAAAAAAACCAATACAAAAAAAAACCAATACAAAAAAAAAGACTTTAGAGTGGTGTCATCAGTTGTATATTTGTTTCGATAGAGATCCATCTCTAAAAATAGATAGATCAAAATAAGCATCTGTCGGACATTGAATCCGGGTTTATCATTACAGTGTTTTATCCTAAAATTAGACGACTGGAGATTGAAATGAAGGGCCATCCGGATATGGAAATTAGACAATGTAAGAGAGAAAAGCAGAATCAAGTATTATTTATGGACGAGATTTCTGCCAATCAACTCTTGCCCTTTCTTTTTTTTGTTTTTGTTTTGTTATATACCATTTCCGAAAAGTAATGTCGCATTCACTTGTCACATCTGCGTATATATTGTATTATAAATATTTATGAAACGCGACATTAATTTTTGGAAGTAGTGTATTATGTTATGTTTTTGGTACAGAAAGAGAATGACCTATTCTTATTGAAAATAGCAAGTCATACGTAGGGTCTTCTTGGACAAACATAACACATACCATGGAAAAAAGGTTTTCATTAGAGAGTATCTGAGGTGTGGGTGTGTAGAGCCTTTCTTTACACACCAGTAGGTCTTTAGGATATAGAAGGAAATAGTCGAAATACAATTGTTTAAAAATGACGGATTTGAAAAGGAGCAAAAATAAATTATGTATTCATGTTAGTTCTTAAATAAAGATTATTATTATAATTTACCTGTAAATATCTGAATCCCGAAGGAAACCACTTTCGATGTGGTGATATAGTAAAATATGAATACAAATATCTATTCTTATGTGACTGTATAGATACCCTTTGATGCATTCACATCTCTGTTCTAAACAATTCCGCAACTTTGGCAAGCGCGGATAGTGTTGAAATTCACTAATACCTCAGTGAGGATATTTGTGTTATAAGTGTGGCAGATCTTGAGAACAAAAATAAGAGTAACTGTTAGAAGAGCTTTTCATCTGGGCTTGAGCTCATTGTAATCCACAAGACATAGTACCGATTCTTCTACTAATAGATAACATATGGCTTATTATTCTCAAGACAAACACTAAGTACAAGGTAGGTTTACTATCTCTCTTGATTGAATTATTACTAATACACTCTTTTCTGTTATTAGATAAGTTAAGACTCTTCTCAAGTCAGCCTTAGGTGGTCTTCTTCCTTCTATAGTATCAATACTGTTTAGGGTGTATTCCCAAGCATAGTAATATATATCCCAAGAATAAAGCATAAGGCTTTTAGAGTGTATTTACTATTGCTATGAAGGAATACGCCTAGAACAGTAGTAGCTATAGTAATAGTATAGTATTAGCTACAGTATTATTAGCTATATTATTATAATAAACAATTTTATCCATCAACAATTTTGTTCGTAAACAATATTTCTTACTGATAATACAATTTGATATTGAGGTATTCCACAAAAGGAAATAATATTTTGGATACTTGCAAACCTTTGATTTTAAATACATATCCATAAAAGGCAACTTTTTTTGTAATGTAAAAGGAAGGAGATATCAGCGCTTAAAGGCCAGAGAAATCTCCTGGTGTGTAGATAGAGAAAAGACACTCTTTGGAAGAAGAAAGAGCATAGAGCATAGTAAAATGAGAGTAGAATAAGCCACCCATATGCATACACTGTCTTTCTTCCATTGAAATCATTCTTAACTACAGATCATCAAGACAAGATATAGCTTATTTCTGATTTACTATGAAAGTAGACGCAGCCATGGACCTTACCTATGAGCCTATATTAGATGAAGTGTCCTCTCTTTTACTCATCCAAAAGCTCGATTTCTCATCAGTCCTTTTTGATTTTATAAATAACACCACTAATAATGATAATACTAATACTACTACTAATAATAATAATAATAATAACACCACCACTGCCTACCATCCTCTTTTATTATAGAACCAAACATCAAAAAGAGTCACACTAGAATAATAAGGATTTCCAGAAGAGGGCCACACTATAGACACCTCAGGCAGATTCATTCATAAATAATACTTGATTCTGCTTTTCTCTCTTATATTGTCTAATTTCCATATCCGGATGGTCCTTCATTTCAATCTCCAGTCGTCTAATTTTAGGATTTTATCCTGTACCCACCCGAATGTGGCCTGTGCTCTTGTCAGGAGAGGAAACACTTTGGATGACGTGCTCAAGTTCAGGCAGCCCTCCCACCCTTTCGGGACTTGAATTGGTCAATTTTTTTTCTATGTTTCCGCCCTTTCAGTTTGTCGTACGCTTGAAAGGAAAAAGGGGCAGTCCAGTCCCAAATGAAAAACTCACCACAGCGACCCAGTCATTATCGTTCACACAGTGATTTCCCTCATCGTCCAGCTTATGTCTACCAAGACGAGCTCAGTGATAGAAAGAGAGTGCCAGTAGACAGCGGGGGATTGTGTGCTCATTGCCACCGATCTGTTCAATACGGCCACTATGAGGCAGTAGATGGTTCTGTTTATCACCCAGCCTGTTTACAGTGTGTAGGCTGTAGAATGCAGCCGACAGATCAACGAGTGCCTTTTGAAGAAGAGTGGTATGACTACCAGGGAGGACTCTATTGCCGCTACCACTACTCATTACTCCGTGGCACTTGCTGTGTGGGATGCCATCACACTGTACTCGGGCGATTTGTAGAACATAAGGAGAAGGTGGACCAGCGGTGGCATTCTGAGTGCTACATGCTCCACAAGGTAGAATCCTATACCAAAGGGAGGAACTCTCACTCTTCTTTTTCTTTCATAGCATTGGCGTATTCATGTAGGGGAGATTCAGAAACAAAGTAGGATTCATAGGATGTATCCACAGACACTCACTAGAAAAGACACATCCACATTGGATCCAAGAAACCTGTTTGCACTTCAGGAAGCAACAGAACAGCAGTGCACTTACATTTGGGCTCGCATGTCAGACTACGAGGCCTCTTCTGCTTCCTACATCTGTGATATTCTTATGCACATGGCAGCAGGTGCCTACTCTGAAAGTATTCTCATGGCGCATCAGCTGACTCGCCATCTTCTCCTACTTTTGGGTGCTCTTGATGTCCTTGAGCCTCTTCTTCAGAGCCACCAACTGCCCTCCCACCAAGAACACAGCGAGAATCTATGCAACAAACTCGGTCTATTCTTTGATCTTCTTTGTCAGTTGATGAATAAAAAGCAGCCAGGATGGACAGGAGAAGTGGTCCCTGCTGTGACACATTTGGCCCATGTCCTGAAAGATCTGATGCGTGTGGGTCTAGTGGATGCACTTGATCTGGTAAGGATCTTATATTAAGCGGTATTCATAAGTGTAGGAATATCGCTATGATCATCTTGCTACTATTCAACACTTTCTTCAAGCCCTCAGCCCTCCCTTAGATACCAACATTCCTTCTACACTACCCCCTTCACTTCATACCAGCCTTGATCAGTTAAAGAGAACCTTTCATGGTAAGTATTGAATGGATGGTTGAGGAGTGTTAATATACACCTTCTCAATCCCCTCCCTCCCCTCCCCTCCCCTCCTTTATTTTACATTTTACATTTTACATTTGTGTGTGTGGGTGTGTGGGGTGCAGAGGCAGAAAACACATTCCCAAAACTACCCGAGCATCTTCTACCTTGTCTGCCTGGTCTCGAGAAGAACCCTCAGCCCTCTACCTCGGTGGTAATAGGACAGATTAGGAGAGCAAAAGCAGTCCGGGAGTCACGTCCCCATGGCACTCCCATGGCAAGGCACAATAGTGTCAGCACACGACGTCCCTTTCCCATGGCCGGCACTTCCTCTTCTTTCACCTCTTTGGTCAACAAGGACAAGATACTAAGGGAATGGGCCATTGGAAAGCTAATGGTTCTCTTGGATTGGCCAACAGAAGCCATGGCGGGACTGCTGGAGGTGAAGAAGCCCTCTTTATGGGGGAAGCTAAAGACACACATGCGGGTGGGCACACTCAAGCACGATGCCAATGTAGTGACACCTACTTTTGGCGTGCCACTGTCAAGTCTGGACATGCACATCCTAGCCCTCCCTCCTTCTGTGACGCCCATAATACCGCTGGCTTCTGGCTGTGGGGATGTCTTTCATCCCAATGCGCAGGTGCCACACTGTATACAGTGGTGTCTCCTTGCCATGCTTTCCAAAGACATGGGTGTGGAGGGGATCTTTCGTAAGAACGGTAATATTCGACATCTCACGGACATGTGCAAGGCTATCAATGAAAAACAAGATGAATGTCCTGGATTCTATACAGAGGAAAATCCTATTCAACTGGCAGCACTGTTGAAGCGGTTCTTGAGGGAATTGCCAGAGCCCTTATTAACATTTAGACTTTATAAGTTGTTTTTAAAGAGTCTGAGTGAGTTATTCTTCTTATTCTTATTCTTATTCTTATTCTTATTATTATTATTATTATTATTCATGCACAGACTTCTTTGTTTAGGTATGGCGTGCAAGGAAGACACAAAGACTGTTCTTCATCTTGCCTGCTGTCTATTGCCCAAGCCCAACAGAGATCTTTTACTGGTCATCCTTGTTTTTCTTAGCTGGACGACTCAATTCCAAACACTCAACCGAATGGACAGTTATAATCTGGCGTGTGTGATAGCTCCCAACATTCTGTACTATACTGCTAAAGACAACATTCCTTTGGCTTCTCAGGAAGAAGAGATTCGAGTAGTTCAATTGTTGATTGAGTACCAAGAAGACTTATGCATGGTAATTCAACTGCTTGTTTGTTTGTTTGTTTGGCTCATCAGGGAAATATTAGGTGCCTTCTGCTTTGAAGAGTCATTTGCAGGAGATTCAGTACAAGGAATCAACACACCATCTCTTAAAGACATACAACCAAGTCATGACACTCACCAAGACGAGTGAATCAACACCTACTACTGCCATGTCTGGAGCAATGCCTATTTCACAGCATGGCCGTCGTAACTCTTGGATCCATCAGACAAAGCAGACATAGTAATAGGTAGCCTCTATTGTATATTTTACTTTTTTTTTTTTGCTTTGACTGTATCTCTATAGATGTGTTTATAAAAAAATAATGATCTATAAACCCATTGATTATGTCTCTATTTTGTTGTTGTTACTGTTTGCTATTATTTTATTATTCTATACATTTTGTTTTGTTTTCTTGTTTTTTATGCTTTGGCTAAGGATTCCAATTTGGCCGCACACATCTAGAAAAGAGAAAAGGGTGCACATGAGTTTTCTTCATAAGAATAGTAAGGAAAGAGAAGAGTGCACTTACTTCAAACCATTTGAGGTTTTCATCCTTAGCCACCTGTTGGGCTATCTGTACAAGTGCAAGACAATGACCGACATAGGCACAGATATGTTGTGGCATGGACTCAGCATCCTCCTCATAGAGTTGTGATACAAGTACGTCTGTTTCATCTACCACTGTAATGGCATGTTGGTGGAGTGTGTCTAGCCACTCAACACTGCCATCTCCCACTAAACAGCGAAGTTGGATCTTTTTATAAATAAGTACTGTCAAATCAACAAGTTGTGTGCATTTCAGAGTCAAGGCTTTCTGTTGTTCAATAGATTCTTGGGTTTTGGGTGTGGATGTCTCCTCTTTCTCTTTCTCCTCTTCCTCCTCCTCCTCTTCTAGAATACTATGCACTTCTGATTTTGCGTCTTTTAATGTCTCTTGCAATATGTCCCACTGAATTCGGATAGCTGCTTCATTGTTCTTGGGACTTTTTCCAAGGGCAGTACAACTCTCCCATAAAATAGCAGTAGGCACCATAAAAGTAGGAGACTCCCCTTTAAAAGTAGTGCATAGAGTATGAGCACCCTGAAGAATATCACGCACAAGATTGCTGTAGGCTGTACGATAGGCATTTCCTGAGGCAGTAGGAATGGTATGGTAGAATCCCAACAGACGGTAGAGTGTATTACACAGTTCTATGCACACCTTGTTAGCCTCTCTTTCTACATATCCTCGCTCTCTGCGTCTGTCTTTGTGATTGGGACTTCTTACCTTGGACCATTTGAATAGCATCCTCTACCTTACGAGGAGGCTTACAGGCTAGACTGAGCTTTGTGGCGTCATGAGAGAGAACTTGTCCTATTTTTCCCATAGTGTCTTTGAACTGCTCGGGATCAAACTCGGGCGAATCCACCTGGTGAGGCTCTTTGAGGTCCTTCAGGTACGCAATACATAGAGTACAGCATGCATTGAGCCTGTCTAAGAGTATACACTTGTGAGAAAATCAATACACAGTCACTGTGGGGTGTCTATCGTCTACTTTCTATAAGCTATTGTTGTTGAATATTACTTTGTACGTCTTGTTCAGTGGCCATAGTACAAGAGTAAACAAAGGCTTGCTGCTCTATTTCAGTCTCAGAGAAAATACACTTGAGGACAAATCACATGACTACTGTAGTGAGAAGCAAGAGCAGTAATGCTGACTTTTATGCTTTTGTATTTGACGTCTCCACCTTAACTTTACTTGTTTATTATCTATTATCTATTGTCTATTATCTATTATCTATTGTTTATTGTCTATTATCTATTGTCTATTGTTTATTGTCTATTATCTATTGTCTATTGTTTATTGTCTATTATCTATTGTCTATTGTTTATTGTCTATTATCTATTGTCTATTGTTTATTGTCTATTATCTATTGTCTATTGTCTATTGTCTATTGTTTATTATATATTATACATTATACATTATACATTATACATTATACATTATACATTATACATTATACATTATACATTATACATTATACATTATACGTTATACATTATACATTATACGTTATACGTTATACGTTATCTATTATCTATTATCTATTATCTTTATTATCTATTATCATCATTTGTGCTTATAAAATGCTTTACTCTACTGGGATACTATTCAATGCTGGACATTTGAAAGGAAAGATGGGCTTAAAAACAGTATTGATTATTGTCATTGCTATTGTCTACTCCGATCTTTCCTTTCGTGCCACAGTCATTGTTCACTCTAGACACTTCCCAGAAGAGAAGCTACACTAACAATGAAGAATAAAGTTCCCCTCCAAATAAAGACATCCTTTTTTTTTCTATCTCATAATACCCTTATTAAACAAGTGCTAATAAATGAGATGGATTTGACAATAGCCACGTGAAAATCAGATGAAATAAAGATTCCATTCTTTCACATGTTAAGCAACAGGGCATTTTATCTCGACTTTACGAGTTCACTTGGCATAGACTTATACAGCTACTTCTCTCTTGAAATGGATTCTAAGCTTCCTATAGACTCAATTGCTTTTATTAATAATGTATCCGCAGTCCATTCTTCCTGTGAAATGGCTCAATGGTCAAAGTCTGATTCTTCTTGTGACACTTCTTCAAAGAAGAAACAAAGGCTGGAAGGAATAACCTCTCATGATAAGACAAAACCACGCAAACAAAGATACAGAAAACTACCTCATGAGTTACTGACGGAAGCCGAGAAAAAGGCTAATCATATTGCCTCTGAACAGAAGCGTCGACACAACATTCGACTTGGATTTGATCAGCTGATTGACAGTGTTCCTACATTGCACCATGGGAATCGAAGTGAGGCCCTTGTTCTGCAGAAATGTAAGGAGATTCCAAAGGCATGGTTTACTTATTGTGATAGCTATTGAGTACATTCAACAGCTTATCTATATGAAGAACAATCTCAAGAGTCAGGTATACACTCTCCAAGACCAGTTAGGAGACCAGTAAGTTGTAAATAAGCATCAGCATGAATATAAGCATTGACTCATCTAAAACTGTCTTCCAAATAGACATATATCAGAGGTAAACACCACTAATGTTTTCTAGATAAGTTTTACTCACACTTTTAATAGTCTTCTGAAGATGAAATGTCTTATTGATAAAACAAGACAATATCAAAACACTCGACACTAGGCTCTCTTTACAATTCCACTCTTTCCCTTTATTGCATTCTACGCCCTTATGCCTGTCTATTGTATTTGTAAGAGAATGAATACTCATAATAAGAAACACATTCTTTAATCTCATAATTAGTTACCACTTTCTACTGATCTATGGACTATTGAAATTCTTTTCTCTTTCTTTTTTCCCCTTGTTTATGCATGAATATGATTTCATTTATAATATAATATATATATATATATATATTTTATAAATTTATAATATAATAAAGTGACCCGACAAATGTAATCGATGGTTTTAAATGCATATTTCCTTTTTTTTGGATTCATACTTTATCTTAATAGTGTTATAACCTTATGAATTCATTAGCTAAAGATATAAAACTTTCAATAGATACATAGAAGAGTGTTTATAAGACAAGAAGAAGGTTTTATTAGAAGGTTAATTAATAACCACTATTATTCTTTGGCATCAATGACAGCCTGGCATCCCCACCCTATGCTGGCAATGAGGGTGTCTGTCAATTCTTTAAATATTCTACCCCATTCTAGCATCAGGGCTGCCTCCAACTTCTCCTTGGTGGTATATACCATCCTTTTCTTCCTAATAACCTTCTTGAGGTGGGTCCACAGATGCTCAATTGGATTGAGATCAGTATTGTGAAGGCCAGTAAGGAAGAGTTCCCACACTCTTTGTTGCCTTCTATTCACAAGTTTCCTTGCTCATATGGGGTCTAGCATTGTCCTCCTGTAGGCGGTAACTAACTCCAGGATTTAGGAAAGAGAATTACTTGAGTTCATGACAGTAGACTTCTCCCAAGACATTGATGTACTTGTTGGAGTGTATCCCACCCTCCACTACGATCCATCTCCCAACACCCTCCTCACTGAAACAGCCCCATACTATCACTCCACCTCCTCCAAACTTCCCGATTTCTAGGACATTCTTAAGCTCAAAGGCCGTGCCAGGCTGTCTGATGACTTTTGCGCCCCTTTCATAGCTCATCAGTTCCACTCTAGACTCATCGGACCAGACAACCCCTTGCCACTGCTCATGGGTCCAACCAACGTGCTTATGGGCCCACTGGAGCCTTGCCTCCATATGTTTCTTGGTGAGAAGAGGCATCGCCACTAGACTGAAAGAGTAAAAGCCCATTTCATCAAGGTACCTCTTCAGAGTCTTGTCTGATACCTTGATGGCCATGCTTACCCTAATGGCCTCTTTGGTCTGGTGAGAATCACTGACTACTGTTCTTCTCAACCACCAGAGGGCCATGTCGTCCAACTTTATTCATCGGCCAGTTTTGGGAGAAAGCAATACTAAGCCTGTCTTCTTGAAATGTCTCACAATGTCCCCTACAGTGGTGGGAGGAACATTAAACATGAGAGATGTCTTGGCCAGAGTGTTGTTCATGTTCAGCACCTTATGGAGAATGGCTGAACAAGTCTCAAGGCTTATCTATTTCCCATACATCTCGGGGGTCTTGGTGAAGATGTTCACGGTGTTGGATGAGTCAGACATTAGAGAGAAAAAGAATTGTTATTAAAGAAAAGAATGATATTTATTATTTTTGGTATAAAAATAGTCCGGAATTTGAAACCATCGATTACATTTGTCGGGTCACTTTAGATAGTAGAGTACAGTTTAATATTCATATTCACCAATAAAGATAAGATCAAACACAATTATTTATAGGATAAGTTCAAGTCTCATCATTGGCCTGTAAAAGGTGGACTGTACAGCTGGATTGATCATGCTCCTGCTTAATCTCTTCATTGTCTGTAGTGAGCTGTGATTCCACTTGTGAGTTTGGCTCAACTTCATTGGTAATTATGGACTTGGCCTCGATATCTTTTGTAGGTTCAAGACTTTCATTCTTCCTGGATGCCTTCAATATATTGTAAACAGTCGATAAACCAATGCCAACCATGGCAGCTATCTTTTTTTGAGTGAGTCCATTGACCTTGTACTCATGTACGATGGTTTTGCGCATGTCTTCATCAACACGTTTCCCCTTTTTACGAGTCTTATGGGGAATTCCAGTACTAAGTGTATGTTCATTCAATATTTTACAAACAGATGTTATGTGAATGCCAACCATGTCAGCTATCTTCTTTTGAGTGAGTCCATTGACCTTGTGTTCATGTACGATGGTTTTGCGCATATCTTCATCAACACGTTTCCCCTTTTTACGAGTCTTATGGGGAATTCCAGTACTAAGTGTATGTTCATTCAATATTTTACTGATAGTACATGTACTGGTGCCCACTATGGCAGCTATCTTTTCTTGAGTGAGTCCATTGACCTTGTACTCATGTACGATGGTTTTGCGCATGTCTTCATCAACACGTTTCCCCTTTTTACGAGTCTTATGGGGAATTCCAGTACTAAGTGTATGTTCATTCAATATTTTACAAACAGATGTTTTGCTAGTGCCCAACATGGCAGCTATCTTCCTTTGAGTGAGTCCATTGACCTTGTGTTCATGTACAATAGTTTTACGCATGTCTTCATCAACATATTTCCTCTTTTTACGAGTCTTATGGGTATCTTCATCACTAAAATTCTGTTTATTGGTGTCCGTTTTCTCTGTGTTGGTTGGTTGTTCAGTCACGGTTGCTTCTTCATTCGTGAAGGCTTTTTTAATGTCAATTGCTTCTTCAATGAATGAAATAGACATTGAGTAATAAAGGTAGAGAATTGATATAGCTGCGCTCCGGTGTAAATAAAGTAAACAGAAAGCAACCTCGGATATTTCAAATTCCGAACTGTTTTCATATCAAGACATAACATACAGTCCAGAGTATATTATTTTATTATTATTTTAGGTGTAAATGCTATTTGCGCATTGAGCATAGTAGCCACTTTATCATAGCTTTTGAACAATTAAGATATACATATAAACACTACAAATACAAAAGTGAAAAGATAATGAAAATTAAGTAGAAATGTATAGAAATAACAATGAAGAATAGACATTAGTTTGGGCTTGACTCCACAAGATTCTCAAAGGCAATGGTGGATAGACGGGGTGTGACAATGCTTGAGCCAAAGTGAAGAGCAATGATGTACCCTAAATAGATCCACCATCTGGTAGCTTACTCGCTGAGGCTGCTGATAGGTGTGTTGAGTAGGAATACCAACACTATCATAGAGTGCAAAGACTTCTCTACCACCCATTCATAACCCGTTTAGCAAAGCCAGAAGCTGCAAGTGTAGCTGTTGTAGTTGTGTTCTCAGGATTGTCCGAGTTGCTCTAAGTATCCCTCGTTGGTTTTCGGATTACCATAGGATGATGGTTATCTTTTTTTTGGTGTCCTGGTTTCCTTGCTGACATTATGGCCTTTTTAGATGTCTATTCTTAACTTAGCATCTACTGTTATTTCTACTCATTTCTCATCATTTGTCCCTTATTTGAGGTTTTATATTTGCCTGTCCTTCTGTTTCTTTTTTCTTTAATTTATTCTTCCCTCATTTTTTTATCTATAGTGTTTATATGTATATCTTAATTGCTCAAAAGCTATGATAAGGTAGCTAATATGCTCAATGCGCAAATAACATTTACACCCAAAATTAAAAATACTTTGAACTGTATCAATCTTTGAATAAATAATCTACGCCCAATTGAATTTAATAATTACCAAAAACTTCATAAAACAATACTATTATTTTTGCATAAAACTCTTTTTCTTTCCAAATAGTGTTAGACCAACACAACATGTCATATACATTTTTATCAACTCACACTCGTGGAGAATATAATAAAGAAGATAAAAAGCTACAGGGCATTTGTTGCCTGTTGAAAACTGGGTTAAAATTGACTGTCATTACAAGTGTAGTTGAGATGAAAAAGCCCACAGTTCAAAATATTATTAGAAACATCAAAGAACGTGGGTCACGATTACGTTTAAGGAGTCATGTAAAACATAAAAAGCCAGTGAGAAGGACCTCAGACACTTGGAAAAGGTCATTAGAAAGGGTCCATTTGCCCCATATAATCAACTAGAATTGGATATGCTAAAGTTCTAAGTAGATGTATGTAGGAACACCCTTATTAACTACTGTAATCAGTTAGTGTTTGGATCTTTTTATGTAAATCACACTTTGGCCTTAACTTTAGAATACAAAGAGAAATGAATTAACTGAGCAAGTGTGCTAGCTGTCATATTGGGGCCTATGCTAGATGGTGGAAAGAGACACATTAGATTCGAGGCTTTGATTACTATCACACACAATGTCTTGACTTGAACCCAATTGAACACGTCTGGTGGGCCTTGGAAAGACGAATTGAGGAAAGAAGGGTATCTATTACCAATATAGAAATTTTAAAGGCTCTACTTGGAGAAGAGTGGAAGAGGGTTGGTATTGAACTTTCACACACCAAGGCTTAATATCTTTAATTATAGAAAATAAAATAATAATATAATTAATATTTCGTATGGCCTCCTTTGGCATCAATTACAGCCTGGCATCTATCTGTCATACTCAGAACTAGTCGTTGTGCAAGTTCAATACCAACCCTCTTCCACTCTTCTCCAAGTAGAGCCTTTAAAATTTCTATATTGGTAATAGATACCCTTCTTTCCTCAATTCGTCTTTCCAAGGCCCACCAGACGTGTTCAATTGGGTTCAAGTCAAGACATTGTGTGTGATAGTAATCAAAGCCTCGAATCTAATGCGTCTCTTTCCACCATCTAGCATAGGCCCCAATATGACAGCTAGCACCATCTTCTTGTAACAGAAACTCCCTATCCTCTTTCTGATGCAATTCCATGAACCAAGGATGGAACTCACCAGCCAAAGTCTTGATATATTCGTCTTGGTTTACAGTGCCATCAACAAAGACTAATGGGCCAAATCCGCCCGCCCAAAAACAGCTCCAAAGCATGACCCCTCCGCCACCAAACTTTGTTATTGGAACAATATGATTAGGATCATACCTTTCTCCAGCTTTTCTGATGACGTGGGCACCTCCATCATTCCCTTTCACGGTGTACCTGGACTCATCAGACCAGACAACGCTTTTCCACTGGTCGTTCGTCCAATTGACATGTTTTTTAGCCCAACGAAGCCGTTTCTCTCTGTGTTTTTCAGTTAAGGCTGGCTTGTGATCTGGAGAAAAAGATCAGAACCCTAACTGCTTACAGTAACGGATAATGGTGTTTCTAGATACATCAACCTGAATCTTCGACATTTCCAATTTCAGCTGATTATATAAGGCAAATGGGTCCTCTCTAATGACCTTTTCCAGGTGTCTGAGGTCCCTCTCACTGGTTTTCTTAGGTTTTCCATGACTCTTTAAACGCAATGGTGACCCACGTTCTTTGATATTTCTGATAATATTTTGAACTGTGGGCTTTTTCATCTCAACCACGTTTGCAATGATAGTCAATTTTAATCCAGCCTTAAACAGGTAATAAATGCCCTGTAGCTTTTTATCTTCTGCTTTATCATATTCTCCACGAGTGTATGTTTCTGAAAATGTATTTGACATGTTGTGTTGGTTTAATAATATTTGGAAAGAAGAAGAGTTTTATGCAAAAAAAAAGTTTTTTTCTATTAAAATTTAGGCAAGTATTAAATTCAATGGTGCGTAACTGTAGTATGCCTATTTATTTATTTTAATAATTTACATAGAATTTTATAAATATATATCAAGCAAGATATGAATATAAAACTAAATAAAAGCATGCCTATGAAGAAGAGAAGAAAAATGGGTTATGAGAGGTTTGAGTAATAGGATGTCAATCGATCATGGCGGTAATGAATGTACTTTGAAAATGTATTACTAGTGGTGCCTAAAAAGAAAGAATCATGACTAGCAATATCTACATCAATAAGGGGAAGCATCGATTCAGTCTTGATGTGAGAAATTTCATCTGAAAAATTATTGAGCGTAAAGAGACAGGGAAAGACGTTGTGTAAATCCGCCATACTTTTGCGGGAATTCAAAGCATCTATAGCCATAAAAGCAACTCTCAAGCAAGAGTCTCCAATGGTTAGCCCATCCAATGTTAAGTTCAGGCATAATAAGGGTGAGATTCAGTGCCTTTGCTAATACAAGCGCATTGATAAGAGAAATAATCTGATTATGGAAGCCTGAGTGGGGTAAATAGCTGATATATTTTTTATTCACTTCAGTCTTAGTATACTGCCTTGCTAGTGATTGATAACTTTTGGGTAACCAAGGCAAGTACCGAACTAGTGTTATTATCATCCATGCTGCTAATATCATAGTTATAAGGCATGGTAAGACCAAGTAAAAGGAAGATTTTTAGAATGCATAAAAATAGTAGAGAGAATAGAGAAAATAAGATTTCCATTGGATTGTTTATATAAAGATTTTATAGAAAAGGCATGACAGAAGCTATAGCTTTTAAATAGAAACTATGGCCGTCATAGAGCTCTATTAAAAACTTTGCTCTATTTAGATCTCCTATGAGAAAAAAACGATATCAAAGTGTATCAATAATGCCCGAAAAATAGAAAAGACAGAAGAAAAAATTAAATGAGTGTTGACATTTTTTTTGTTGCTGTATCATTTTTGTCTTTGAATTCTACTCCATCCAAACACAGGCTAACTATTTCAACATGTTATTGAAATCATCGCTTGATCAAAAATAAAAGTATAAAGTAAATAAAACATATTATAACTACATATGAAAAAAAAATACTATGAGATCAATGGGATATTGATGTTGCAAGTTTAACTGTGAGGTAACATTGTATTGTAGAACTAAGGGTAATATTTATCACAATGAATAAAAAAATACAGTGTTTCTCATTATATTGATCTTGTATACTCCAATTTAAACAGCATACAAATAAGACGATATACAGTCCCAAGTAATAAGTAACTAGACAAAAAATCAATCTTTTGAATTTTTTTTTTTTGAAAATTAAAGGCATATCTATCAGTCTAAGATGTTCATAATAAAATATTCATGGAATAATACAAGATTTGAAAAAGTTGATCTTTAGATGATTGTTTAAATCCTCATCATAAATATATTACTCAGTACTTTGTAGAAAAGCCTTTATTCTTCATTACAGCGGAACACCTCTTTGGCATGCTATCCATTAAAATTCCCCGAAATTCATTTGGGATCTTTTCCCATTCACTATGCAAGCATTGTTCAAGCTGTTGTGCATTGGCTATGCTTGTTCGATTCGAATTGATCTTTTTTTCAAGATAAGTTCAGACATGCTCAATTGGGTTAAGATCTAGACTTTGTGCAGGCCAAAAATCAAAACTCTATGATCATACATCTCTCTTGTTTGTACCATCTACTATATGTTACTGTGTGGTAAGGAACACCGTCTTCTTGAAAAAGCATGGTCTTATTGAGGTTCTCTTGCAATTTTTGAAACCAGGGAAGAAAGTATTTAGTAATTAAATTGACATACTTGTCTTGATTAACTGATCCCTCCAAGAGTACAAGAGGTCCTACACCTCCACGCCAAAAGCAACCCCACACCATGAATGAAGTCTTGCCATACTTGTATGTTCTTTGCGTATGATGCTCCTCATACCTTTCACCTTTCTCCCTGATCACTCTAGTCCCTTCATCATTGCCCACAACTGTAAAACGGGACTCATCAGACCAAACGACGTTACTCCACCTCTCCACTGGCCAATCAACATTTTTTAGACTATTCTAATCGTCTTTGCTTGTGAGTAAGTGTCATAGTAGGTTGTCTTGATGGTGAGCATGAAAAAACCCCGAGTTTATTCATGTATTTTTAAAATGTGCTATGGAAAATATCCACGCCTGTATCATTAATTTTTTTTAAATGATATGCAATTGTTTCTATAGGGTTTCTGCGAATGCACAAAACGATAGCCAGTTTTGAAGTAGATGACGCCTTTTCAAGTCTTCCTGTATGCATTTTGAGTTGATGTGTGCCTTCTTTTTTATACAATTGAACGATCTTTCCCACTGTGCTCTTTGGGATGTCAAGATCGTCAGAAATCTCTTGATAAGTAGCATATCTTTTCCATTGTCCTATGATTTGGCCTCTAATAAACATATCACGCTCTCTTCTTTTGGTAGGATTATCTTTATATTATTGGCTAACAGTTGGCTGATTTTTATTGCTTGGTGTCATTTTTTGAATAAGTTATAAGAGAGAAGAAAAAGACCTCTATTTTATTTTTGAAGAATAAAAAATAGAAACTTATCTTTTGTCTAGTCACTTATTACATGGGACTGTACAGTGGGGTAGCAAAAAAATTGGCCATTTTAAAAAAAAATCGATAGATTTCATATTATCAATATTGTGTTTTTCCTGTATCAAAAGGAATATAACGTATTTTCTACTTTAATAAAGCTCATATTATGTTAAAAAAAAGGCTCTAGAATACTTATATGTAATTTATTTTTACATTTACGTATAAAAAATTATTACAAATGTAGCTTTAATAATGGGTACTCCCACCCTTGTTCTTGATGACTTCTTGCATTCGTGCTGGCATTGTCTCAATCAAAGAATTCCATGTTTTTGGCTCAAGAGAATCCCAGGCTTCTTGTATAATAGTTTTGAACTTGTCTATATTAACAGTACTATTGAATCTCTCTTGGACTTTGTCTTTCATTTGCATCCAAAGGTTTTCAATGGGGTTCAGATCAGATGATTGATCAGGCCACTCCAAACTATCAATTCCTCTCTCCCTTTTCCAATCACTTGCTACAATACTTTTGTGAGTGGGTGCTCCATCTTCCATCAATATCAAGTGGCACTCTAGACCCCATAAACGTAGCAATGACTCTTCATAGACTTTCTTGACACAATCAACAGCCTTTTGTTCATCCTTCTCAAGCATCACTAGTTCCGACTTCTCACCGTGACGAATGACTCCCCAGACCATAACTGAGGATCTTCCGCTTTTGAATGTGGGATCAAGACAATCTTTTTTGTAAGCTTCTCCATCCTTATGCCAAACGTGAACCACTCGACTGTTCTTGCCAAGTTCGAAACTACTTTCGTCAGTCTATATAACTTTTTTCCACGCGTCAATGGTCCAGTGGAGATATTCTTTGGCAAACTTGAGTCTTTTTTCTTGATGTGTCTCATTCAAAAAAGGTTTCTTCTTTGCCACTCGGCTAAATATACCCCCTTCATGCCGTACACGTCTAACAGTGTGCTTGCTGCATTCTTCGGGTATTGCTGTAATTATCTCACTTAAATTCAATCGTCTGCTCTTGCCAACAACGCTCAAAAGGTGTCGTATTCCTCTTTTATTGAATATTTTGGGTCTTCCCGAACCCTCTTGTCTTTTGTTGATTTAGAACATTGTAGATTGTTCGCAGCTTTACTCCAGTTCTTTCAGCTATTTCCTTTACTTTCATATTTGCTTGTCGAAAATTAACAATGGTAAGTTTTTGATCGTCTTTTAGTTGCATTATAAATTAAATATAGATATAATTTTATTAAGAAGAAAGGAAGAAAACTGCTACAAGTGTCTCTTATGTAAGATATGAAATGTATCGGATCTCTAAAAAAAAAAGCCAATTTTTTTGCTACCCCACTGTACATAGGACAAACAATAGACTAGGCATCCGCCCGCTACAAATCTGTCAGTCTGCTTGTCTGAGACTTTGTCTTGCTAGATCTGCTACTGCTAGGTTTGGAACGATCCAGGTTGCCCAATTAGCTGCCCTCCCTAACATATACTCTCGTTTTCTTTATCTGCAAGCCAAATTTGTTGAGCGCGCAGCTACCCTTCCTGAAGACACCCTCCTCTGGTGCCTTGTCCCACAGCTTGAAGCACCCCAGAGTAAAGCCAGATGGATTAGGCTACATGGCAATGTACTCTGGCAAAATGCTCAAAGAATAGGACGGGCTCACAACCCTCCTAAATATCCATTAAAAGTAGCTTATCTTGAACGTCTTCAAAGTGAAATTACTAGTCTAGTACGTGGCAAGAATCCGCTGGTGACAGTAGCCCGTGGACTATGTAGACCTGTTTGGGATCCAATTCTTCTACTACCGTGCACGCGCAAAGAAAGACATCGTCTACTAAAATGGAGGATTGCTTGGTTACCACCAACACCTTCAGTTCCTTGCCAATGTGGCCACCCATCTGCCAATCGGGACCACTCTCTCACTTGCACATTCGTTGACCATGAACGCTCCACGTTCTTGTTCTTCTTAGTTCCTGCACCACCACAAGACGTTCATCCAATTGAATATTGTCTAAATCTTCTGCCGCGCACGGTTAAGTCTTTTGTTAAATGGCAAGATCTTTGGCCCAGTTTGTTAATACTGCTGCAAGCCATTGATCGAGCCACGTCTACTCGAGACTTTAAGGTAGAGCCATCAGCTGGTAGCTTGCTCATTGAGGCTGCTGATGGGTGTGTTGAGCGGGAACGCCAAAGCCGCCATAGAGTGCAAAGACTCCTGCAGCAACAGACGCTGTATCCTCACTTCTCCTCCGATCTCTCCTCTACCACCCATTCTTAACCCGTTTAGCAAAGCCAGAAGCTGCTAGTGTAGTTGCTGTATTTGTGTCCTCAGGATTGTCCGAGTTGCTCTAAGTATCCCTCGTTGGATTTCGAATTGCCACAGGATGACGGTTATCTTTTTGGTGTCCTGGTTTCCTTGCTGACTTTATGGCCTTTTGGATGTCTATTCATAATTCTCATTTTACCATCATTTCCACTCATTTTCCATCATTTTTCCCTCATTGAGGTTTTATATTCTCTTTTCTTTCCGTCTCTTCTCTCTTTGCATTATTTTTTTCACTTATGTATTTGAAGTGTTTCAATGTTTATTCTTTTTTTTTCAAATGATCTCATAGGGTGGCTAAAATGCCCAATGCGCGAATAGCAACCAACACCCAAAAATAAAAATACTTTGAACTGTATATGAAGAAAAAATTATGAAAAAAAGAGATAGTGTATACTATTTTTGGTATAAAATATCTCGGAATGTGAAAAATCCCGGTTACTTATTGAGGGTCACTTTATTTATGCCTTATATCTTTTTGTAATGAGACATTACTTAGCTTTATTGTGTTTTCAACTAAATAGGAAAATATCTTAGTTTTTGTTTGAGTGCTTCTGAATTTAGATCACAGGAGGCTTTTTATATATTCATTTAAAAAGTATAGATATATAAATATAAAAGTCTGATCTGTAACAGAAAAAAGATTAGGCTAATATTAGAGTTTAGGCTTTGTACCATGTCACAGCTTGTAAATATGTTGAATTTTGAGTAATGTTTTTTCTTCCCTAACATAATAGAAAAATGTATTACAAATCACTTCCTAGAATACAAGTAATACCAAAGAGCAATACAGTTGTTTTTCAAACTGTTAATGAACTGTCAAGACTATAGGTTAAGATATTTTTATTTTTTCTATATCTTTTTATAAATATTAGAAACCTTATGATAAATCAAAAATATACCAGTATCTAAACTCGTTTTATCAGTATGCATAATCTCAGTATAAACAAAAAATTCATCGCTGATATGGAACACATGATAAATACACAACTTTATATTATGATCAGAAGGTTGATCCAATGTCTAGAGACTAGTTTAGTGTATTTTTATAATCATGGGGGGGGAGTTAAAAGGTTAAACATTATTAGACTGGTGTTCATGTTTGCTCGTTCTTCTGCAGATGCTCTAACAACTTTTTTGGTAAAATAAAATATGAAGTCAAATAACACGGTTATTATTCGGGTTCTGATGCTTAATTATGCTATACCATGTCATGATAGATCAAGATTTGAAATGATTAATACTGATTTTTAAAGTAGCATTTATACCTTAAAGCACTCCTATTGATTTGGATTTTTATATTTCTTAATTTAGTGCCTTAGGATATTGTTGCCTACAACACCTCAGATATCATATCAAAGAAATATTTACGCTAGAATAGTGTCATGGATAACTATAAAATTTCATATATATTAATGAAATTTCTATATATTTTAAAGTTGGAGGTTGTCATTAATAAAATGCAAATGTAAACGTAGATCAAAAATCATATTCTTTAGGATAATTAAAGTGATAGAGCAAGATAAGGTAGGCCTTTTAAAATTCGCGTTATTCTCATCTTCCTTTTAAAATACTTATAAAAAAGTGTCTGTGCTATTCAACACTACAAAAAAAATATTTAAAACTACTGAGATATATATAGAATATATTAGCATTGAGACTTGTTCAGATATTCTACACCAGGTGTTGAACCTGAATTCTAACTTGGCCGGGGTATATAACTTATTCAACGTGCCCTCTTTAACTGTAAGAAACATTGTGACGTACTTCAAGGAGACAGACTTAGTGGCTCCTTTACCAAAAAGTATCAGGAATTGAAGGCTCAAAGACGGAGCCCTTCCATGGCTGAGGAGAACAGTCATAAATGATCCTCAACAAACAAACAAAAGAGTCATCATGGCGATCATGGCTATTAAAGTATCAATATCAACTCTGAAGAAATACCTTGATGGAATGGGCCTCCATTAACCTAGTTCAGTGTTTGTTTTTTTTAATAAAGAAAAACATGGGGGTAAGGCTCCAGTGGGACTAAGAACACGTAGACTGGGTTTATGAACAATAGTAAGAGATAGTGTGGTCAGATAAGTCTAGGGTGGAGTTGGTAAGCTTTGACAGGGGTGTCAAAGTCATCAGAAAAAATGATACAGCCTTCATATATGGTAAAGTCTTTGATACAAAGAAACTTGGTAGTAATAGAGTGATGGTATGAGCTGCTTCAATGTAAAGAGTGTTGAAAGATAAATTATAGTGGAGTATAAGATAAACTCCAGCAAGTACATTAATGTTTTTGGATAGGCTTACTGCCCCAGACTTGAACTTTTCTTTCTCAAAAACACTGAAGTCAGTTACCACCTACAGGAGGACACTGTTAGATCCCATAAAAGTAAGACAACTCAATTGGAAGATAGAAAATGGTATAGTGATGACTTTTTAATTGCCATCACAATGTCCCGATTTCAATTCAACTAAGTATATGTGTGCCCATATAATAAATATCAATAGGAAAATGTATTCCACCAAATAAAAGTCAGAGACTGTCCTGATGCTGGAATGAAGTAGAATATTGAAAGAAAGAAAGAAAGAAAGAAAGAAAAAAGAGAGAGAGATAGACAACATTATTTCCAGCATGAGGCGGAGATGCCAGACAGTCATTGATGACAAGGGTGGCCATAGTGGTTAGTTAATTAACCTACACTATAAACACCTTTTATTTTGAACACTCTTTCTTTTGTTTATTGAAAGTTTCATGTCTTTATCTAATAAATTCATGGATTTATAACATCATTAATATAAAGTGTGCAACTAAATAAATGAAATGTGTTTAAAAGGTCCAACTTCTTTTCCTCATCACTTTATAGTGTTCTATTGAATGAATTAGTAGTCTGATATCTCCCATCTTCTGCTAAACCTATTTCTTATCTTATTATTTTTAACTGAAGAAAAATACATTGTACTTATATTTATATCTAGAAATATAAAAGTGTTGATATTGAATCAAACTAGATATTTTAAAGATCAAAAACCAACTTAATTGATTTAGTTTAGACTTAGTTGGATAGAAGCATCATATACCGATTAGAGACAAAGATAGAAGGGGCCTTCATAGTGAATAATCAAAGGCAACCATAAGAGGTGTGATATTCTTGGTTAAACTTTCCATATAATAGTAATTAGGCTACTCTGAAATAGACAATTAAGTTTGAAGTTTTACATATGACACACCGCAATAGAGCTGAAAGTATTTTATTTACAGATATTTTTCGTATCATTCACATATTAAGCATAATACATTATGGTAAAATAGATGTGTTAAACAAGGAGTATTCAAAAAGAGATTACAAGCTTATGGCAAGTAAGTGACTGGTTTATGAATGCTTATTAGCATTACTATGCAGGTAATATAAGTTTAAGATATTCAAAACCAGCAGAAGATCCCAAATAAATTGGAGCATCTTCTATTCTACTAAGCTTTGGGATTTCTCCGGGATATCTTGCACTGTTATATAGAGCACAGATATTACTGAATATGGATGTTGTTTGAACACGGGTGAAATATTAATGGATAATTATATGACCATATATGGGTGGAAAGCTCAATTAAGATTATATGGGAGATTCAACTAAGCATAATCTATTTTAATTGTAGAAAACACTCCTCAAATCATCGATAGAGGGCTTTTAGATTTTATCAAGTATACCCTTAAATTATCAACAATATTAAGTTGTATTATAGTATTAAGAAAAACTTGAAATTGAATTGGGACCACTGTTTTTACATGCCACCCTGCTTATTCTCCTATTTATTTTTTATACAAATAAAATAAAAAACTGTTAATTGTGAAGAAGTTGATTTTAAAACAGTGACCTTTGATTGTAGATTCTGATGACTACTTTTGGTGAGCACTTTATAAGAGTAGTTCAGCCAAGTATCTCATTTATCATCATCAAATACAGATATATCGTAGCTTAGAACATCTAGTATAATTACCCTTGTGATTTTCGACAATCAATCTAGTGTGAGATTTGCCTTCTTCGTGTCATGTGTCCCTTTTATTATTATTATTTTCTTTCCCAAGCACAATACAGTACCTTTCATTTGTACCTACCTACTATTTACATAAATATTAAGTAAAGTATATAATGGGAAAAAAAAGAAGCTTTTTACTATTATTCTAACTGAAATCAAGCTGTGAAGGGGGTATATTTTTACCTGGACAGGTAAGACAGAGATAGAACGCATAATGAATGTAAGAAACTATCAGTTATACATATTCTATTATTAATTCTATTCAAATATTCCTAGTTTAAAGTTTAGAATTTTGCAATGTTTATTCAATTATTGTTGTTGTCATTGTTGTTCATTTATGCTAAGTTTTTCATGGAAGATTCGTGTATTTCTTATATATTTGACAAGGATTGTCTAAGAAAGAGAGAATACACATATTTATTAAGTCAAAACAATCATACTCTGTAAAAATCATATGCTATAATAAGCCGATAGATACTAACCAAAGTCCTACAAGCTACAAGTCAGTATGTTATTAATAAAGGATTCAGATCAAGTAGAAATAACATGAACCTGCTTATGAACCCCTTTACATTATCTACTGTTAAATGAAGTTAGAAAAACAGTTCATTATATTAAATAACAGGAGAAATAAAGTATAGGTTACTCTAACTGATAAGCCAAATAGTAAAGATGCTGATATATCTTGAACGACTAAAGCATGCACTAATCACACTAGTTCATTATAGAATTCTAGTCATTTGCTGTAAGATATTATGTAACATTTAACTTGACAAAATTTATATTCTATATAACATTAATAAATACAACAGATAGTCTTTAGTAAGACAAAAAGAAAAGACTCAGTATCTACCAAGCACAGGGACAAAATTTTGGTTGCAAAGACGTAAACCTTAAAACAATAAAAAGACAGTGTGCACTACAATTAATACAAGAAATAAAATGTGCACAAGTCACTTGTTAAACGTATCTTTCATTACTCAAGAAGTATCTATAGCTTGTATTGTACGATTGAAAAATTGTTTCAGAATGTTGGATTTTTTCTTGTGCCCCAAAAAGACCATGTGCACAAAATAAGTGTGCTCATAACAAGGAGGGTTCATCTATAGATTCTAGAATACATTCATGTCAATAGTGACTTTCACTTTTCAACTATTATAAAGTCGTGTCTAATCTAACGCTTTTCTCTCTCCCCCTTTGATAATCATTTTATATCCCATCTTATTATAAATAAATTTATATAAAAAAGGCCAGCTTTGAACCAAAATGATATAGTTTTTTAGATATATCTATGATTTTTTTTACACATTATAGAGGATCGTGCAGCAAAGTTTTTATGACTGTATTATAAAAAAAAGAGAGTAAAAGTGAGCCTTTTGTTTTTGGTGAGATTAGCAATGATCTGAGCAGATTAAAGTTTTCTAAAAAGTCATTTCATAGTCATAGTGATTGAACATTTTAAAAACAACAACCACACCAACCGATATTTTTCTTTATGACATAGCTTTCTCTCTCTCTATGATCTCACTCTATAAATTATAAAATAAAATAAAGACAATATGTAATAGAACGACCTATAAACATTTGTTCTTGTAAAGCTTCTATTATGTCAAGATTTCAAATGATAAAGTTTTTTTTTTTTTAAAAAAAATCAAATCAAATCAAATCAAATCAAAACAAAGCAAAACAAAACAAAACAAAACAAGAAAAAGACTATATAGTGACCCTTAACACGTGGAGTGTGGTTTATACTTTTATGCACTAAATATTATCTTAATGGCACTAAGAATAGCTGGTTTATACAGTCATAGAATATGCTGTCATATGATCACTGTTATAGAAGTTGAGAAAGATAAGGTACCATAGACAAAATAAAAAACATCCACAGGCCAAACAATACAAAACTCAGTTCACAGTATGCATCTCATTGATCTATATTAAAAAAGGAGAAATACATGATCTCAATCCATTCAAAACCCAGAAAATGACTAAATAAGATATTGCTGTTACCTTTCTTGTCAAAGCGGAAGAATTTTATTGTCGATACATTATTCTTCCCTTTTTGCAGTGTTACTCAGTCACTCCATGATAATTATTAATAAACCATGCTTATATTTACAAGAAAGAATAATAAGGATTATAAGGAAAATACTTATGAACACAGATTAATTTATAAGAGTACTAATGAAAGGCCTTGTGGATGAGCTTTCATCGACATGTCTTATTCAACAGTAAAAATCTACCACAATCAGTCAGATTTACAATAAATAATAGAATGCTTTTTTATAGTATTTCCTAGAAGTTAGTTTATATCATGCACTCTCATTTAAATCCCATTGTCATGCCAGGACATTATCAAAGTCTGCTATACCATTCTTGTACTATGATCAAATTATTGCATAAGGCATGAACAGCTAAAGAGCCTATTGTGGTTGCTTTTAAGTTTGTTTTTGTTTTGTTTCTATAGGTATACTAAGAAAAAAAGGGTAGTCTAGGTACTCTGAGTAAAAAAAAAGTTGATTCTTTATTAGATAACTTCTTTTGTAGGTCATTTACAGTTCACTCAAACTTTCTGAGCTATTTAGAGTCAAAGATGGCCTTTCCCTTATTTATTTTCATTTGTGTTCCGTGAGTATCCGAGGACTGACTCGATGATACTCTCAAGGCTCTATCCATCTTTTTATTTTTATTTTATTTTATAAAAAAAACGCTTTAGATATTCCTATTGGCTCCATATGCTTCATTCTGTCATTCTCATTGGATTTTTTGAACTTCCTGATCCTGCGAATGGTAGTACTTGGTAATTACTTGGTAGTGGGAATGGGATCACCTCGGAAAAATCTTTAGATACTTGAGGTGCTTTTGCTTTTTCGATTTATTAACCTCACAAATTGTACACTTTATTTATTATTAATGTTGACTATATAGATATGAGGATAAGAGAAAGCTATAATACAGAAGAATAGATCCAATGAGAAATGGAGTAATATGTGAATATACAAAAGTATTGCTTGAATACCATTGCGTTTGAATGAAAGAACAGGTATCTTGTCAGAAACTGTTGCATGTTAGGAGGATAGACAGTCTGAACAATGAAAGAATGAAAGATTATGCCAAATATGTCTAGTTATATCTATAGTGATGTTAGGGATAGTAGTGAAGAAATAGAACGTAGGTTAAGTTGTGTACAGTCTGGTTTTTTAAGCATAGCCTCATTAAAAATATCCGTAGCTTGGAGTGCAAAGGAGCATTCACTTGAGTACATGGAATCAGAAGAACCTGAAGACCAATTGGAAGAGGTCATGGTGTGTTTTTTGGGGAGAGGAGGTGGGTTGAAAGTGGGAGGTGGAGGTGGAGGATCAGCAAAGACGCGTACTACTTTCTGTTGTTTAGCAATGCAGGTTGATGCAGTATGGTTTTGTGTCTCTTCATCAGTAAATGTCCCAATATAATCTAACATTGTGCGTCTAAAGGAGTCTGTGTAAGTTACGGGTGGTGTCTCCATAGTTGTAGCTGCTATAGGGAGCAAATGAGGTACAGCAGCGTTAGAGACAGTGTCGATGTGGAAGAATGTAGCACAGCGGGAAATGAGATGCTGGAGCTCAGGTAATGAGATTCGGCTCACGGGATCAATGCAGAAAATACGACTCAAGATATCGTCTAATTCATTTGATATGATTGGGAGAATGTATTGAAAGAAATAGTGTGGTTGTTCGACATAAGATTTGAACGTTGGATCCGTCAAATTAGCTTCATTCCAAGGGTTCTTTCCAACTACCAGGTTGATAAGAATAATGCCTAGACTCCAAATATCGCTCTGTTGACATCTATAGCCTTTGGTCTTTTGTTCTTTATTCAGCATTTTCCTTTGGCACTCTAAGAATTTAATTTATTTAGTATGCTTGGAGTCTATTCTATTTCATCTTTATTTTACCTGGTGAAAAGTAGAAAGTAGACCCACAATCAAAATCAGCGGAAACGGCC
This sequence comes from Spinellus fusiger, assembly GCA_025094145.1. Taxonomy (NCBI): domain Eukaryota; kingdom Fungi; phylum Mucoromycota; class Mucoromycetes; order Mucorales; family Phycomycetaceae; genus Spinellus; species Spinellus fusiger. The sequence continues at coordinate 271,975 of JALLLS010000002.1, read as the reverse complement.
TGTGTGGTAGCGAGTCCAAAGTCAGCTAGTTTGACATGGAGGTTCGGAAATAGCAGGATGTTTTCCGGCTTCAGATCACGATGAAAGACTCCGTTTTGGTGACAATGTTGTACAGCACTTAGTATCTGAAGAAATACGTGTCGGATAGCATGGTTGTTACCAACAAGCCTATGTGTCTTGGTGATAGCAGCAAACAAATCCCCTTCAGAAGCATATTCAAAAACAATAAAGACTCCTGTAGGTTCCTTTATCACTTGAATTGGAGCAATTATGTTGGGATGGCTGGACATTTGTAAATGTATTGTGATTTCATTCTCTGTTGCCTTTGTAATTGGGGCCCATTTGACAGCATACACTTGCTGATCAATAGTGCTTTGACCAAGAAATACAACACCATAGGCACCTTTTCCAATGATTTTGATGATTTTGATGGTATTGTTATCAATATAAGTGTCAAGCAATAGCTGAGGGTCTATTTTTTGATTATGTAGACAAGTGGGATGCATTATGAAGAAAGAAAGAAAGAAGAAGAAGTAAGGTAGCAGAATGAGGTTTGTAGCCTGTTGGTTATTTATCGGCTGGCGGCGATCCGCTTCATGACCTACTTGCCATGCATGCACTCAGAAAAAACGGTCTGTGTACTTGCCTCTTAGGTCAGTCTCTTGTGGACAATGTTTCTTACACTATACTATCTTCTCTCTTGTTTATTCTTTATGATTTCCCTTTAGATTCTAGTGCAACTTAATTAACCTTTAGATTCTAGTACAACTTTATTTACCTTTATTAAAGTAAGTTATATCTGCATTGCATCAACATACCATCTCTTTTTTTCTTCTTTTTTTTCTGTCGGATAAAGCGGACTTGCCATGTTCTAATTATCTACTTTTACAAACACTAGGGTCCTTGTGCAAGCATGCTTATTAGTTACTCGACTCTTCTTTTTACTTTTTTACTTAATATGTATCTTTTCGCTCTATTAATAAGACTATTAAGTGGTCTATTACTTGTTATTGACATGAATATATTAAATAGGATTCTTATTGCTGTAGATAAGAATTCTTCTCAGCTGTTTATTATTGATTTCTAAAGAGACACGGTCTGTTTTTGATTCTGCAAATCCAACTACAAATATATTTTAGTGTAATAAAAAGAATCATTTCTCTTATTATTTTATTATTATTATCTTACTCATCAACACATTTCCTGTAGTTATAATTGTTTACATTTTTGTTTATTAACTTTAAATAATCACGCACTATCAGATATTTAGTAAAATAGGATCCCTTCTTTCCTTTACTGTGACCAACGAATCACATGCCAAAATATAACTATGTGTTTATCAACAAATGGCACAGTCTGTAGTGCCAATATAGTTTGTTAACAAAGAATTATACCAGCAAAACACCAGCAAAACAACGAAAAGCACTGCCCTCGGATCTATGCAATTGGGCAAAGTGGGCAATCGTTACCTTTCTTTATTCTTGTCAGTCTCAAAATACAGAATGCCATAGCAACTACAAAAGTTTAAATTAAGTTTGGTTGCTATGATTACATCCATAACTCACTTTCCCCCCCCTCTTTTGTGCCTTCTTTTTCTCCTCCATTGACTTTATTTTGCTTTCATTCTTTCTCCTCTGCCCCTATTCTATAGTCCGTGTAACATCGCCACTAAGCCATACAAGTTTTATGCCCTACTTTACCAATGAATGTAGGCTACGCACATCAAGCCTATTGACTGTAGATAATCCAATCATATTCCTGCTCTGTACATCTTTACGGTGCAGACTCCTAGACATCAACCACCAACACTCCAGTCTAATGCACTGTGATGAGTCAATACACTACACTAGTGACTGCTGCACCCTCATAGACACTATCCTCTAATAAACAGTACAGTTTTCCATTGCAATTACATCACAGAAATACCATCCTTTTATTCATATTAAAAACAGTCAGATATTTCTTATTATTATACCACACGCTTGACTTCAAAGAAACGCTTAAGGTAATACACCTGCCACATACAAACAGAGGCCAACATAAAGATTTGGCCCAAGGACCACCACTTGACACGAGCATTGGTACTCTCAGCAGCTATATCATAACACAGTCTCGATCAATAGGCATGTTTTATTTATTCATTTTATTATTCACTTACTGTCTCTGTGTTGTTTTTCACGGGCAACAATGTACTCTTGTTCAGCCTTAATAAAGTAAATGCTCTCTCCCAACACCTTGATTTCATGTGCAATAGGATCCACATGTTCTGTGTGTGTATAAAACACGATCAATACAGTGCAATACAATGCAACACAATGCAATACAGTGCAATACAGTGCAATACAGTGCAATGGCGCGTCCTTTTCTCCTTTTCTCTTTCTTTCTTACCCTTGGACGAGGTCTTTTCCTTTTCTAAATCAAACACATTAAAGTAAACAGTTTTCTCGGAATGAGACTCCATCTTGTTATTGAAGCAGTAACTGTATTTGCCATCAGACAAAGCAGTAATAGAATGGTAGCCTTCGGGTGAGCTTTTTTCGTTCTTTATCAATACACCATTGGGGTCCGTAATCTAAACATAGTGAGTGCCCTTGCTTTCCACATGCACTTACACTAAAGTCAATGTCATAATGAATACTGTCGGCCACCTAGGAAATACAGCCAAAAGCATAAGTATAAAGAAGAGAAAGAGAAAAGAAACGCCTGTTGGCTATGTTTACCTCGTAAGATAGTGTCATCTGGTCGCCCTGTTTGATTATTTCATAGAAACAGGCCACTCGATCGTGTGGAAGCACAATAAAAGAAGCATAAATAGCTTGCAAAAAGCACACAATGGCAACAGCAACAAATCCAATTCTGTTCATGGTCAACCTCATCTCGCTTGTTTGTTTCCTCTCCGTATCTTAAGCGGAGATCCAAGGGAAATTAGAACAGGACAAAAAAGGAAAGAAGAGCAAGTCACTGTCGGTCGGTCTGCCTGCTTGCCTTGACTCATGTCAACAGAGACAACGACGAATAGACAGACAGACACATGGACACATGGACACATGGACAGATCTTTGGAAGTAGCTTGGCTCTGTTGGATAGAGGCTTGTTTCTTTCTCTCATTTGGAATACAACTAGATCCATCAACAGAAAGAGAAACAGGGTATGAGGATAACAAGTCACTATCTGTGACTGCACAAGGATCAATAATAACTCCCTTTGGACCTGTTTTCGGTTCTCCTCCATGGCGTCTCGTATTGTACAAGCGGCCTCCAAGAGCCCCACTAGCGCCTTTCCTCTGCTAAGAAGGGCCTTGGTTGGAAAGAGTGTTGCAACTCTCCACACCCAAGTAATGACCAAGAACACACATGACCTGCTGAGTATATTGACCTACTGACTTGTCTCCACCAGTCTACACCCCTGCCCACAGCTGTGCAAGAGTATTCAAAGTCATCGCCAGGTCTCAGCAAAGTGACTACGCTTCCCAATGGCATTCGTGTGGCCTCTGAAAATATTCCCTGGCACTTTACTGCAGCAGGTGTGTATGTAGATGCAGGCAGTCGCTATGAAACCAGCACCACACGCGGTGTAAGCCATATTCTTGACCGTCTTGCCTTCAAGGTAACAAGCTATATCTATATAGGTAGATAGATACATAGATACATAGATATGTGGGTGGGTGTATATGTATAAAGGACACTCTTTCCTCTCTTAACCTCTTTCTAGAGCACAGCCAACAAATCCGCCGATGAAATATTAGCAGAAGTAGAGTCCTTGGGTGGCAATGTGATGTGTTCTTCTTCTCGTGAGTCGATCATGTACCAGTCTGCTGTGTTCTCGCAGGATATTGAGCGGGTAGTATCTCTGTTTTCTGATGTTGTGTGCAGACCCAACATTGATCCTATAGAAGTCATGGAGCAGCAACAAACTGCTCTTTATGAAATTGAGGAGATTTGGTCAAAGCCAGAAATGATCTTGCCAGAAATCCTTCATACTGTGGCCTATGCAAACAACACTCTTGGCAATCCACTGCTGTGTCCTCCTGAAAGCCTAGAGACAATGACATCGGATCTTATTCAAAACTACAAAAAGACATGGTACAGACCAGAGAGAATGGTCCTTGCTGCCTGTGGTATAGAGCATGAGCGGATAGTGGATTTGGCCATGAAGCACTTTGGCCATCTTCCAGTCTCAGAGACCTCCATGGATTCTGTAGAGACCCACAAAACAGCACTGATAAGACAGCAGAGTGGGGAGAATAAACCTTCCTTAATGAAGTCTCTGTTTGGAGCAAAGGCAAGCGATGCCTATTCTATAGCCACCCAGCCTGCCTACTATACAGGCGGCACCCAGCTGATCGATGTGCCTGATGCACCCTTTACGCATGTCTATATTGCCTTTGAAGGTGTCTCGATTGATGATAACGATCTGTATGCACTGGCCACACTACAGATACTGCTGGGAGGGGGTGGCTCCTTTTCTGCAGGAGGCCCCGGCAAGGGAATGTACTCTCGCCTGTTCAGCAATGTATTGAACCAGTCCCACTGGGTAGAATCATGCCAGGCCTTTAATCACTGCTACACAGACTCTGGTTTGTTTGGTATTGCTGGCTCATGTCAGCCCGAGTATGCCAATGCACTTGTTGATGTGATCTGTCGTGAGTTTGACACCATTGCCCGCATAGATAGCGCCAACAAGAACATTGTGACGCAAGGACAGCTGGATAGAGCCAAGAACCAGCTCAAGAGCTCTCTTTTGATTAACCTGGAGAGTCGCATGGTGCAATTGGAGGATTTGGGTCGACAGATCCAGGTTCACGGCAAGAAAACAAGCATTGATGAGATGCTGTACCGCGTAGAACAAGTGGATCTTCATGAATTGCATCGAGTGGCTTCTCGTGTGGTGCGTGGTGAGGTCAGCAAGACGAGTGGTGGCAGTGGAAAACCCACACTGGTCATTAGAGGAAATCTGCGTAGTGTCAAGGATGTTTCCAGAGTCATAGCCAACTACGGACTGGGTCATTAAACTCATTCAAACACAGTCACGTGCTTCTTGCCCTGTTGCTCTCTTTCTTTCTTGCTTTCTCTTTCTTTCTTTCTTTCTTGTTATGCTTAAACCAAAGATCGTTTCTCAAGTCCTTCGACAAGCAACCCGTGATGGAGTCAAGGCATCCTTGTGCGTCATGAGCTATTACTGTCACTAATGACTACAGACTTATGACCAGGGAAGGGTCTTTGTTAGCATTTGCAGCGGACAATGGCCGAAGAGCAAAGATCATTGCTGCTATTGCTGCTAATGTGTGGAGCACCTACAAACAGCACTGTTCTTCAGACACATTTCTCGCTGGAGATTCCTCAGGACTGAACTCTGTGATTATCCAGTGCGAGGTAGGACTGCACTAACAGAACCCTTGACTCAGATGTATTGTTTTGTTTTGTTTTGTTTTGTTTGTTTTGTCTTGTCTTGTCTTTCTTGGTGGGATAGGAGGGGACAGTGTTTGTCATGTCTATCAGCACCATGCTTCTGTGCCTGGTAGGAGAAGCCACAGTGGATTTAGGCATGCTCAGAGCAAAGGCTCAGGCACTAGCACGTCATTTAGAAGAGCCCCTGCTGAGTGTTATTTCTTACCAGAGCAGTGATTAGTCGTAGTTGAGTGGCAATAAACAGTCTATTCTTTATTCTAATGCATTCTGATCCTATTCATTTCTCACCAGAGAGTAAAAAAGGCAGCTGTATTTATCATTCACTCCTATACATAGTGTGGATGTGTAGGATGAGATCTTCTCTATGAACACATCGGTGTTTCTGGAAATAGCCAAGGAGCCACAAACAACTTACTCTGTCACTCGTCTATCTGCATAAACTGCAGTGGATCGATCCACCAAGGCCTTTCACTCTTCTAATGTCGCAACTCATTCATCCTTGAGTAAGGGCTATTCCATCGCTATTGGCTTCAAAGTGCTATTCGTCATAGCTCACAATCTTCCGACATGTACTATCATGCCCAGCCCTTCTTACTCTGAGTCCACGTCAAGATCAAAAAGAAACAAGGGTGTCTATCCACGCCATGCCTTGTTATTATTGTTATTATCAGAGAGAGAGAGGGAGCGAAAGAACCCAACTTCAATGCCAAGGACAAGTGAATGTTGGGCACAAGTTTAGAATGGCACTGCATACACTCTACTTTCTACTCTCTACTTTCTACTCTCTACAGAACAGACTCTCTTTAAACAAACATCTCACTCCACAGACAATAACATTCCCTAGTATATATCCATTGTTATTTACACATCTATAAAGTAAACAAAAACAGTAGGTTGTTGAGATAATAGTCTAGAAAATCAATACAAAGCTGAGTGGACAGAACATGCACCTGGATTCCACTCAGATAAGCATAGCATCTACCAAGACACCCACTGCTGTCTTTTTTTTTTCTTTCTACCAATAACAGCCCTCGTTCTTTCTTGCTTTATGTACACTGGAATGCTCCGAGGGAGGAGATTAATAAGGCTCTAGACAGTATTTCTTGTTCTTTCTATTGCTATAGGTTACTCGAGTACTACATGTCTTCAAATACAGTGTACGGAAAGAAAAGAAGAAAGAAAGAAAAAAAAATAGCGGATCTGACCGTCCTAGCAATATAAGTAAGTAAATGAGGAGAGGGAAATTCAGTTCGGAACTTCCGGAGTGAGTGTGGGCCAAAAAAAAAAAAAAAAAACCCTGCTTATGTTTTTTGTTCTACCGTGATGGTGTCTCTGAAAAATAATTTTCGGTAATTCATAGCGTGCCTATTGGAGACGATAAAGAAGACCGTTTTCTTGCTGAATCCCAACTATAATTCCATGCCCTTGACCCTGTAGTGTTGTACAGAAACAAGTGGAATGGCGTTTCCTTGTCAGTAGAGTTGACGCGGGGAGGGAGGAAAAGGTGTCTTGTTGGGTAGTACTGTAGTAATGACTCTCTTCTGCCCTATTTGCTATGTTACCTAATGAGTTCTGACTCTAGAATCCCATCCTGCTACTATTGCTGGTGTTGTAGTTTGAGTAGGCCTGTGCTGTAGTCTCTGCACAGTCTTCTCTTGGTGTGTTGTGCCAAGAGACAATAAAAGACATGGAGTAGTGTCTTGTAATTTCCGCTGATGATTGAGTTATGGAATTTATGGAGGTATAGGGAGAGAATGTCTATTAGATTGTAGGGTGAGATGTAGTGTTTAGTTAATATCATGCTCTCTTATGCCCTACACCTTACAGTTTATGCTCTACACCTTACAGTTTATGCCCTACACCTTACACCTCTTATACCCTACACCTTACACCCTACACTTCTTACACTTCTTACACCCTCTTGTACATATTCATGGGCTGTTGGTGAGGAAAAGAGGGAAATTAAGTCAAATTCTCACTCACTACTATTTCAATTCAATTCTCTTCTTTTCCTGCTGGGATGTACATTTCACATGCAAATTCTGTTTCTCTTTGAAACAAGCCTTCACTCACCCCCTTTTCTCCTCTTTCTCTTTCGCTCTCTCTCTCTTTTGTTCTCTCTTTTCCTCCTTTTTACTTGGTGCTTAGTCCTCTAGAAAAAGAAACACTCCACCCTTATGCTATTTATTAACCCTCTACCCATGCCTTTCTTCCAAGTCAAAGAACCCTCCTTTGGTCATGAAGACAAGTACCATTATGTAGAGCATATTCTAACTGCGCCTGACTGCTACAAAGTACTGGGAGTAACAAGAGACGCCACCACAGAAGAGATGCGACGAGCCTACATTCGAGTAAAGTGTCTGCCACTGCCACCTTTTTTCTTTCTTTCTTTCTTATGTTTATTATAGAGAAGTCGAGTCTGCCACCCTGATAAGTTTGTGCCTGCCTACCCACGAGCCACAGAGAGTTTCCAAAGTGAGTTCAAGTGCGATTGATATGTCTTTCTACAGCTAACAAACAAAATAACAAAATAACAAAATAACAAAATAACAAAATAATAGTCTTGTCCATGGCCTACGAGACACTTAGCAATCCCTCCACTCGATTAATGTATGACTTATCAAAACAAAAGGGTCCTTCTACATTTGTATCTACAGAAGAAGAGCACTCCAACGACACCCTGCAAAGAGTCCTTCATCAGGTAAAACACCACTTCTTTGTATGAAGTTTCGACTGAAAAAGGAAATTCTAGCTATTCATTGAAATGATGGAGGGTGAATTTCAAACCATGCGTACTTTTATCTGTAAGTCACCCTTCCACACCCATTCAATGCTCATTCAATGCTACTGTGCACTTCTCTCTCTCTCTCTCCATCATCTCTCCATCATCTCTATGGTTAGATGCTCTCAATGAAACAAATCCTGGCATGCATATCAGCGAAGATGTGATTCAGCAGATTGAACTGGCCTTTTGTAAAATGCGCGAATTATTCTTGTGCAAGTCCTCGACTCGATGGGAATACAGGCATTCACTAATGCTGTCTTTTTAGCCACCCACCAATACTACAAGGTAGTCCAGTTTGAACTCATGCGTCTGTATGAACTACAACATGAACTGCGTGGGCTGTCGTATTTCAGTGTATGGCGTCGTATGCAGCTGTCGATTACAATGTGCAAGATACTCCTACAACTACCCATTATGATCAATGTAGAATCAAAAGACAAACACAGTCAGCGTCAACTCGGTACAGAAGAGGAAGAGGAAGAGAGAGCACAAGGTATTCTTGGTGCTCGTTTGGAAAGTGCCCTTCGTTTGGCTGTGAGTTTATTAGAGACAGGAGAATGCTATGCCACAGCATGGTAGTAAAATCATGGGTGAATGAAAGAAAAAAGACAAATGTTATTTGAGTGTGTTTTTCTTTCTCTTTTTCTTTCTCGGGTGATGTTTCTATTCTATTCTATTCATATAAACAAAAAACAAAAAGTACAAGGCATGTTTGCATTAATGCATCGAATAAGAATGGATCTATGACTGAATCTATTTATAACTATGGCAATTTAAAACTGTCCTTGTCTGCCTATAGAATAACGGAAAATAGTCATTGAAGCATCTAATTTGGTTTTCTATATCTGTTAGTATTGGGTTGGAATGAGTCAATAAATACTATATAAATAAATATAGATCAGTGCTATAGTGTTATAGCGATGAAAGATGATGTGAAGTATGATTTACTATAGAAGAGAGAAGCACCCCAAGCATGAAGGGTGGTGGTAATGATAACAGTACTGCCACTACCACCACTACCACCATTACCACCACTACCACCATTACCACCACTACCACCACCACTAATAAAAAGTAATTCATGGCCTATTATTCGATTCAGCTGCTTTTGCAGGAATTCTTATTTTTATGGGTTCTTTTGATGTTATTATCTTTTACTGAATTGGGAATCAGCCGATCCACTCTATCAAAAAGGTCTCTTTTTATCATCTTTTGGTATGAATCCACATGGTACTAAAAATGACCATCCTTTCTATTGAGGCAATTTCATCCTAACACTACCTTATTAGGATAATGTAGCTATAGACAGATACCTATATTATGAATGGATACACAAATGATAGGACCCTAGTTCTTGGAATACCTAAAATACTTGGAGACCTTGGAGTGTTTCTATTTTGTTTCTATTTTGTTTCTATTTTGTTTCTATTTTGTTTCTATTTTGTTTCTATTTTGTCTATTTTGTCCCTATTCTGCCTCTGTTCTATCCACAAGTATGTCTAAAATACCTTATCGCTGCAGAGTGGCTTTTTGGTGCGCCCATTGTTCGATTCTTGGCTCAGCCTAACCACGACCTCTCTTTTCCGTTGGTATAAAAATAGTATTCCTTTTCTCTTCCTCTTCTTCTACATAGTCATCATGAGTGTAGATAGACTCGCTGAACTGTCTCGTACCACACAAAACCCTCCTACACAAGGCGGTCGCTATGAAATGCGTCCTCTTTTGTCCACACCCTCCAACCCCAACTCCATGGAAGCCTACTTGGCCGAGATATCCCATATCCAGGACAGTATTCGCACAATCAACTCCAATGTCCAGAACATCCAGACCCACCAGTCAGGTATGCTCCAGACAGCCGATGCAGCAGAACTCCACCGAAGTCGCAGTGCTGTGGAAGACCTCACGACAGACACCCAGCGTATCATGACCCATGTAAAGCAGAAAATCAAAGAAATTGAACCCAACAGTCGCAGTACAGACCTTATGGTGCGTAAGAACCAGTTTGCCAGTGTCACCAAGTCATTTATGGAAGCCATTGAGCGCCACCGTTCAGTGGCTGTTGAATTCCAAAGAGCAGAGTCTCGCCAAATGGAGCGTCAAATTAAGATTGCTAATCCCAACGCTACACCTGAGAGTATTGAGCAGGCGATTGCACAGGCAGAAGAGGGAAGACCTGCTGTGTTTGCTCAACAGCTGATGCAGAGCATGAACAATGAACAGAGACGCTATGATGCACAGGAGACATTCGATGCTGTTCAGGAGCGTCATAATGATATTCGACGCTTAGCAAAGAGTGTGCAAGAATTGTCTGATTTATTCCAAGAGATGCAGTATTTGCTCGAGAATCAAGCACAGGTTCTCTCACAGATAGAAGTAAGCTCAGAGCAAGTTGTGCAGGATCTGGAAAAGGGAGATCGGCATTTGACAGGAGCCATCACTTCAGCAAAGGCAACTCGCAAGAAGAAGTGGATCTGTTTTGGTATCTTTATGCTTATTCTTATTATCATTGTTATTATTCTTTGTGTTAAGCTTATTCCTGCCAATCAACCAACCACCCATTAGAATAAGTAGATTAGTATTTTATATCTTTGTATCTTTAACAGTGGTTATTTTACACAACGAAATACAAGGGCGTGCAGAGGAGAATACATTAATAAGTAAAGTGTAGTTTTTTTGTGTTTATAATGATAATGATAATAGTGATGGTAGTGATAATGATAATGATAATGATAATGATAATATCAGTAGTAATAATGATAACAACAATAATAAGATAGACTACATACATCTTCATCACTCATGAATAAAAAAGTAGTAGTAATGCGTCTTTCCTTTATTATACACTGGCAAGTTGCCCTTTGCACCTTGTGTTGGTACTCTGTAAAGATACAAAAGTCATTTCCTATTCCTATTCATATTTGTATTTACCCTATTTGTATATATTCTATATAAAAAGCATACATAGATAACTACAAACATACTTATCTGTCTAGTGTTTGTGTTCTTAAAAAAAGGCTTCATCTATATACCTTGGATTTATTAAAGCAAAATGGGACATTCAATAGTCATGCCCAGCTGCACCATATACAAAGAAAGAGAAAACAAGGAAAAGGAAAAATGCATGAAGTGTCTATATGAAAACATCGGGTACTTAAGGGAAGAGCTATGTAGGAAGGGAATTACGTGGAAATGGCCACCAGCTTATAATGATGCGAAACTTATGAGTGTACGTTATAAAGGAAGAAGAGAAAAGAATGCCCAAAAATAAAATAAAAAAGACATGCTTAGAGACTGTTGACAGAGTACATGTTTTCCATGGCTTGCTTCTGTAGGACACCTTGCTGGAAGGTACGAAGCTGCTCATTCTCATGGACTAGTCGCTCGAGTTCTGCTAAGATAGTCATTTGGGTGCTTTTCAGGTGTTGAATATGTTGTACAGCTAATAAGAAAAGGAGTCAGTTACAATGATGCTGGTATCTATGTAGCTACAACTTACTGCGATGCAAAAGAGCGACCTTGCTCATCTTCTTGTTTAGACAGGTGGGAAGTTCATTGCGGAGGTCTTCAAAACCGTCTTTGATCTGAGCACGGCGCTTTTGTTCAGATTGGATGTGAATTTGACGACGCATCTCTGCGGTAGATACACCGTGCCTATTTAGATAGAGTCAATACACATGTCTCTGGAATACATGCAAATGACTTACAATGCCATTTCATCTCCACTGTCATCTTCAGAAGTCATTTGAATGTGTTGCTTGGGAGAAGGCACATCAAGTTCGTCACTCTTCTCATCATCATCTAAGAGTCTATCTTGCTGACGACGCTTTTTTCTAAGAGAGCCACCTGTTGATTGCTCATAAGATTCTTTAGAATACTGCAAAAATTCAGGGAAGAACGACTCTGGCAAAGAAGAAGCCTTGGCAATGGTTTCATTCAAATAAGCAGAAGAGGAGGAGGCCATGGTGGAGGAGGAAGACGATTGGACCATGATAGGAGCTTCTTGGCCAAAGAAATCAGTGGAGCCCACGGAAGAAGAGAGAGGTGTCATGGAAAGTGACATGCCAGACATGAACGAATCGGGACTTCCAGGCTGCAGTGCAAAAGGAGCCATGGAGTGGTCGTAAAAAGCATTCATATTCGACGCACAGGGAGATGCTGCCATAGGAGGGACATAAAAAGAGGAAGCTAGAATATTTTTATTATTAAAAATAGATAGGAATTTATGAAAAATGTTATGTTATGTTATGTTATTTTATGTTATTTTTATTTTGTTATTTTTTATTTTTTATTTTTCTTTGATAGAAATATAGAAAGACAACAGGCGTTGAGTAGCTTACCAGGATATACCAGACTGGATTGATCTGCGAGCTCTAGCTTGGTAGCATAGTGCGGAACGGTGTACTCATTCATGTATTCGGGAGAGAGGAGAAGCTTGTTCATTATAATAAGGAAGACACGTCGGTAAGGGAAGTTGTTGTTGTATAAGGAAAGTCAAGTTCGAGGGAGGGGAATGTTAGTGATTCTCGAACAAAGGAGGTAGAGAGGGCAAAAGGAAAGATAATGAAAGAAGACAGCTTGAATGGGAGAGAAAAAAGTCGATTATTTTAAAGGACATTGATTAAGGTTTGAGTTGGGCGCACCTGAAGTGCTACAATCTCTTTTATATTGTGGTTGCACTTGGAGAATAAAGTGCCTCGCCTTGAACGACCCATTGGCGGGTTTTGTCTGAACCAATCAATAAGAGGCACCCAGTATTTTTTTTCTCATGCACCGCTTTCACCGTGTCACTCGTGAAGAGGTTCGTCTGACAGGAGCTTTGGTGTTTGGGTGGCCGCAAGTGATCATCGTTCTCCGACCGGAACTGTTTCCATCAAGGCCTATCGGTAGTATAAAGATCAAGAGCCTTTTAGAACAGTTGACATGATCCAACTTGTGGGTTGATAATAAAACAGCGCCTTCTCTTCTGATTATTGAAGCATTTCACTAGGATAAGATGAGTTTTGGCGGTGTTTTACTAAAGAAGTTACTTTAGTCTAGCTTGTGTAAGCATATCAAATAACTACATCAACTTGCATAACTCTGATAATAATTATCCGCAATCTGAATGGCTTACAATTGTCATTTTTTGAGCTATTCGGCGAGTCAATATTCAATTTGATAGGCCGATAGAGCTATTGAATCACTTCTAAATATGTTCTAGAAATTGTTATTTTGCAATTTTAACTTCAAATTCTACGAAATATAAAAACCTGAAAGATAAGGTAAGCAGAGAAAGACAGAGCAAAATACATTGTGGCTGATATTGAATGGGGGTTATAATGGATCATCTTTCAAGCAGCAGAAAGAGAAGTCCACTTAGAACAGCCAGCTTTACACTATAGGCATAGGCAAATATTATGTCTTTTGTACAAATAAAGAGATATATAATAAATACAATATATAATAATATAGTAAATATAATAATATAATATAATATAATAAGAACAAAAGAACAAAAGAACGAAAGATGGACTCGACTACGTCAATCGCTAATATGGTGCCATTCCTGTTGAATCGTATGTCTACTTCTCTTCTGGCTTGAAGATTCTATTGCCAGAAGATAGAGATAATAATGGTGACTCAGCCGCCCTGGTCTCTCGCTTGACACACCGTTGCGGTGCCTAAACTACAGTGGAAATGGACTGAGATGGACTCATAGGTGAAAGAGGTTAAGTTTGCTTTTGATGCACCTCGGCTGTATGAGTGAATAAGAAAAGTTGCACATATTTATATATGCTATTTTGCATAGTATTATTATCACAATCAATAAACTACTTCTCCAGCTACCAAGTCAATGGACTTACCATTTTATAAATATAGGATTGCTCTCATAACTAATAATCTTAATCCGCCACTATGCAGTAAGAATAAGGTTCTACCTTGATATATTCATTGCTTACAAAATAAAAGCCTGGCTCACAATAAGCATGGTCCATTGCGTCCCATCCAATGATAATAGCTTACATCCCCTTGGTTAGACAGTGGATTGACAGCTCTCCGTGTGGTGAAATTACTTAACTTGGCACAAATACCATAGCAAAATAAGCTTTGATTGTAAGTTACAGTGCAAAAGCAAATATAATTATTGACTACTGCTTGCTCTTTCATTCAAAAGACTATTATTTTGAACACCAGGTCTACCCTCACTAATAGCTCGGATGTACCTTTTTATTATATAAGCTATTGAACAAGACCCAGTCCCTTGATAAACAAACCCTGTTTTATTGTACTTTCTTTCTTATTAGACGCATAGACTCTATTTATTCCCATACTGTTACTAATCAGAAGTTAGAGCAATGTTATTTGCTTATAGTAATGAAAATAAGGAGAAAAGACTTTGAAAACTAGCGCACACAAAGATAAATGTATATCCTATACTATATCACGGATTGCAACACAAGTTCTTGAATAAAACAGACATTGAGAAAATATAATTAATTTAGTTTTTGTGCCGCTTGTGTATTCCCTTACTTTTTTTTAAAATAAAATAAAAAAGTAATTAAAGGTAGGAAATTGGTTATTGTTCACTCCTGTACTTATTATATTATAAGAAAAAAAATATATCTCTTTATTAGATATTGGTAAAAATAAAATAAAAAAGGGATCATTGAAAGGGCGTAAAAAATAATGACAAACACTAGTCTATACAGGAAATCATCTTTTATCTCATTGGAAAATGTAATGGTGTTTTTGAACTATTCATTGCTTAATTTTCCGTTCAGCCCTCCATTAAAATGCGGGCAATCAATTAAAATGAGTAGTAAACGGCTGATGTTGTACTGTATATCTGTAAATATATTTAATGTAACTCCGGACCTAAGCATAAGCCACCAATTCTGCTTTCTACAAAATGTGAGCAGATGGAAAGAATACCATCAAAGCAAGTCTTCTTTTATTTGCAACACTGTGTGGTCGCAGTCTTTGAAGTTGTGATTGTATACTTTATGCCTCAAATTGAGTATGTCATACTTGAAGGTACTGATATAGATTTATTCTACTAACTTAAAATAGAGTACTTGATATACATTACAATATTTGTATTGAATTACCCTGCATGTACCATCCGCTTTAAATGGAAGACTACGGAGATTTTATTCTGATAGTCTGTGCAGAGTCCCTTTAAATAACACTTTATTTACATGGCATTTGGCTTTATAAGCCAATAATACTGTGTCTTCATACAGTAAACAAGCTGCATAAATCCTCTGTAGAAGAAAAAGAAAAAGAAATCTTTATGAGTTATAACAACATATAATAATATACAATAGAATACGACGAGTCACCCAAACTATAATCGGAACTATTTGTTACCCCTTGTACAGGTATTGTGTCTAGTGATTCTTTTATCTCTTTTTCTATATCTTTTTTTTAGCTTCTTAATGTTCTAAAAGAATACCAATAAATAAGGTGGGCATAAACAGCTCTTTATTTATTTATTTAGTGTAGAACTGTATAAAGTATATATAATTTACTTAAATATCAATATACAGTCAAAGTAGTATAGAGAAGCGACAGATTGTCAAAGCGTTTTTTTTTCTTCTTCTGGGAATTGAAGAGCAGAAGAATCAATAGAAGATAAGAGATACAACTGGTTATATAAATAGATAAAGCTATAAACAGGTATACATATATTCTGTATTCTATGAACCTGGATTTCACCATACATTGTGTACATTATCAATGAAACTAGTACAAAGAGATTTCATAGATCTCATGTATACAGATGTCCTAACAGATGGAACGAGGTATAGACAGTCCCAACCACACGACTTGGATCAGGGAAAATAACAAATAAAATCCTAACTAACTTAACCGTCTTATAAGCTAAAATACTAGTGTTCAGAAGATAGTTGTAACCCACACCTATATCCTGAGATTAGAAAGCGATTTCTAAGCAATGGACGGCCCAAGCGCATATCTGTGCTTCTTCATATTCAAATAGGTCTATGCACTCCTAGCCAGACATATATTTTCCCTTATCCAAGAAATTCTGTACCTCATGACGGTCTGTCTTTGAAGTGATACTCCGTTGATCTTGTAAAACACACAGTGCTCTGCACACTTGTGTAAGAATCTACGGTGTTGTTAAGAAAGAGCTTGCATAAACCCAATAAAAATAGATATTACTACCATTATATTATTTATTGAGTTTATATCTCACCAATGAACTATCTTATTTTTTAAGCTTTGTTAATAGAGGCAGGAAGTACTTTTTATAACAATATAAGTTTATTTGGAGGAGTAAAATGAATACTGGGTCGTGTTCAAAATAGGTAATATGGCCGTCATCATTTCTCTCTCTCTCCCCCTCTTTCCTCCTTTTCTCCGCCAAAGAAGAATTTAATGGAGACTTTAAATCTAGCTATTGAATAATCATTGGCAGTATAGTATAATTCATCTTTACAGTATTTCTGAGCAGTTAATCCGCATTAATATTATAACACTAATGACAACATAAAAAAAAACTGTTGAGATACATATCGACCCACCATCCGAACCAAAACATTATTTTATAATCTGACATCTTTCCTGTCGTCTTACTATCGTTACTGGAGATGAAATCGGCAAAATTATCTTTTCCTCATTTTGCTTGTCACATGATGCTAGAAATGTCGAAGTCAAATCGATCAACACTTCTTACTTTAAGAGTAACTACAAATAAAATTTAGTGCAGACATAGTTCTATGGAAAATAAAAATCAATACTATTGGTTATATTCCTATGCAGTGCTTATATTATACACCTTTCTAATGCGAGATTTAACATCCGTCAACTTACCTCTTCAATATTACAGTGATGTTTTCCTTTTCTAGTTTGACACTGTAGATCAATCTACCACTTGGTTTAATATACCTTAAACATAGTGTCAATCTTATATTCTAAAGAGTAAAGATATCACATATAGAGTTACTTGAACTTTCAAGACTATCATATTTTTAATGTTTTGCCTCCGACCCATGTTGTACATATCAGTTTTCACACTTTAAATATTACTTCAAAATTGATCTGCAGGGACTATATCTCTTTAGTTTTCTACTTCCATTAACTTGCTTATTTTCATATGTATTGAAGTTAGTACAAAACACTTTGCGGTGGTACATTGGTACCTATCAACACAAGTGCCGTTCTGGAATTATGTTTCAAGTTGCCTTAATTGTTGTCTTGGAAGACATTTTACCATGTCAGAGCTGGTGAAGCTTTTTTTTATACATCAAAACTCTTTCATTAGTGTAATAGTATATGCAGTATATTATACTAAATCGGTTTAGTAGGTATTACAGTGTATACATTTGCTGCTTCATATTACCAACTTTCCAAGCTTAAACAGCAACCACTTAATTATTTGGTGTGGGTAAATACCGTTAATATAAATGTATCGATATATGATAAGTATAATTAAATAACAACACCCAAAAATAATAGCTATTTTACGGCAGCCTTACAATCCGTCATAGTGCATGGATGTTATCCTGATAAACTCACTACTTTGCATTCTATAGCTACAGCCAGAGTTTGACCCTTTTTTTCTTTCGATTTACCATGTATCTTGTCAGATGACATGTTACTAGGAAAATCTTATTCATTTTATTTTACTAATACAAGACACCATAGGATGATATGATATAAAAATAGTGTGCTTACATGTACACGCAAGTTTCATTTTCATTTTTAGACTCTGCTTCACGTAACTGTTATTATGAATTCCTTGAACCCCACTATAAAGTATCCTAAATATTAATATAAATTCCTGTTTGTTTGTGTTTTTCATGTCCGCTGTTAGCTTGTAGGCTTGATCTTGAGAGTACATGAATTCGTGTAAATGTAAATGTAGTCTGAAAGCAAAAAGAAAAAAAAAGAGAATCGGGCGCTAAAGTGAAAAAAATAAAAGAAAAAAAATTGTATTATACTTTACTGTACTATACTATACTAGATCTCAAAAGTGTCAATATTTTAAAATCAGGGTAATTTTTCATTCTTATCTATATATTTCTTTTTCACACTACTATAATTTCATGAATTCTATGTATACTGATATCAGTTTTTTAACAGAGAAAAAAGGCTGTGCTTTATAGTAAATAAAAAAGAATGGAGGAATGAAGGAGTATTTCTTGCTAAAATATTTAGTACTTGTGGCCACATTTGACATCTCCGCCCCACGCTGGCAATGAGAGTGTTGGTATAGTCTTTTAAGTTCATCAATTTAGTACCAAGAGAGACATTAGCTTTATTCTCTCTCTCCAGTAATAATGTAGACATAATTATCCTTTTAAATCACTCTATATGTACCTAAAGAGAATTAATCGTGTAGAGATATAGATGTTGGTGTGGTTGGTAGAGCAAGCTCTTTGAGACCTTTTTAATATTACCTCACCTTCTCTATTACTAGCATAGAGTTTAAGGTTGTTTTATTAAAGGTAATAGATAGACATACAGATTTCCTCTTAGAGAGATATGAAAGTTCATAATAATATATATTCTTCAAGACATTCATTTACTTTTAAGATTTCATATTATCCATTACAGTGTATACACACATACCACAACCTGAATTCTTTAGTAAAAGAGTTTCATATCATGCTATTAACATTAATATACTTCTTGGTATGCTTCTTAGTATACATGACATACTTTGAGAGAAGAGTTGTTTTTTCTGTTCACATGACATATTTATAGCGATCACTGTCAAAAGAATCGACACTGATTTTTACTAGCTAGACAATGAAATGCCATTGCTTACACATGCAATTCAATTACTCATGATTTTATTTCACTTTTATTTCCATATGTTCCTTATTCAGAAGAATCTCATTTTATGGCTTACAAGAGTAATAACACTCCTTTTCTCTGTGGCTGTCCAATATCTCAAAAAGCCTGCTTGATAATTTTCTCGTGATCTCTCTGACACTTCTCTATTCAACTCTTTTAAAAGTTAAAGGTGGCTTCAAAAGCCATTGTTTCACGGTGGCACTTTAATATATTGTCCATAGTGTATGGTAACATTTTTAACATGCGAGCAATATCTGCATTGAATCTGCTACTAATGACAACCTCGTGTGCAATAACTGAACGAGTCTCAATTACGGTAAAATGATTAGTCGATGCAAGAGATTTAGATGAAATGTCAGTAGTGACAGATAGGGAAGCCATAAAAAATAAAACCATAGTAAAATAAAGTGATAAGTACATATACATATTTACTATCTAAAGCATTATGTAAGTTTTGATATAACCAGAAAATTCTTTGGATCTAGTATGTTTCTATATAAAGCCATATATGGCTATACTAAGAAAACTTCATATAAAACCATTTTATTATGTATCAAAATACTAATATCATTAATGTCATATAAAGACAACAAAGAATGACAACTACCAAAAAGAAAAAAGTTCCATTCATTGATAAGTGGCATGCAGAAATAATTGGTGTGTTTAGATCTCAGAGAAATTTTCCTTTTCATAGTTTACTTTTACATCTAAAGTTTTAAGTATCTTATTTTTGGTACAATCGGCAGCAATTGCACTTTAGTCACCTTGGTCTCATGATGTGAGCTGAGAGAAGATAAATATTATATATAAAATACCATGAATTCAATAATGGAAACTCACATGTCGAGAGGGATTACTATAGGCGATGTCTCATTAGTCTATCTTCTTTTTCTGGTAGACTGTATGTATAGAAAGTTCCAGCCTTTGCTTTTCTTAAAAGCAACTCAAGCCTTGTAGAATTCTGACAGCTTTTCATATTCAGACTATGATCCCTCAATGGATAAGTAGAAGATTTTTGGCAACCAAAAATAAGAACATCGTAAAGGGGTCTAGAAGCCTATTTATTAAAGAGGGCTATTTTTATTAACTAGTATTTCTTTATTCTACTTATATATCGTTAATATTTTATTAAAGCTTTATATAGAGATCTGAGACTTTAAATATATAAAAATAGTATCTTTTCATTATGGAAGAAAAAAGAAAGAATGATAGATTAAGATGGTGAACCTGTAGCTACATAAAAAAAAGGTATATGTTCGGAAGATGAAGACACTAGTTAATGAATATAAAGATATTATATTATCGAGTTTCAAAGTGTATTTACAATGTTATTATCTTTGACTACTAAAAGGTCTTTTATTTACCCATTAAAATACCGGCCTGTTTAAGAAGAATTGAGAGTAATGAGGCATGGAAAGTTCATGAAGCTATATAAATAAGATATTGGTGTCTGAATATCAAAAGCTGTCAGAGGTTTGTAAAACCTTTGTTAATTTTAGCAATCATTGTACAGCTAAGGGTCAAACAAACTGGCTCTCTCAAAAGAGCAATCTAAAGTAATCTTTCTTAAACATATTCAAAGTAAATTGCTAGTTGAATATATATAAACTTATGAAGAGAGTATTATTTGAACTAGTAGTGAATTATTATTGAAAGTATTTAAACTCATATAATGGAAGAAATATACTTTAATAAAATAAAAATTGTTTAGTTACCCCTAATTATTTCAGTTTCCTGCAAATCTAGCCACCCAGCAACCAATCGGGATTATTTCCCGAAGCCTTCTGCTGATAATTGACAATTGATATTTTTTGTCTTTGTTTTTATGCCTAAGAGAAGGCAAAATTAGTCAAATA
Organism: Spinellus fusiger; assembly: GCA_025094145.1. Taxonomy (NCBI): domain Eukaryota; kingdom Fungi; phylum Mucoromycota; class Mucoromycetes; order Mucorales; family Phycomycetaceae; genus Spinellus; species Spinellus fusiger. The sequence goes on along the minus strand of JALLLS010000002.1, from coordinate 251,120 downwards.
TTTTATGAATACATTATGTAACTTTATAATAATACTAAGAGTCATTAACTAGTGTATGTCTAATTGAGACTATTTGATAAGATTGATATGTATTGAAATTGGTTGTACAGTGTACACGTTTAGATTTTATATAATTACTGAAAAATCACTTTTCAAGAATGAACAATGCGCTCATTTCATTGGCTAATGATTAATACACAAGGTCATTAGTTAGAAAATTGTATAAAGAACAGCTACACAATCAATGGTCTGGGATGAGGCATCTATAATAAGTTTTAGTGTCTTTGATTCAGCGGATAAATCTTTTAAAGGTAGTATGGGAGCACAACAGCCTGCATTAGAATGTATACTTTTTGGTGGTTATCTAAGCCAAGTCATTCTATTTGTAGTAACAATTAGAGTAGAGTAAAAGTATAAAAGAACAACAAAGAAGTTGAATAAAAGAGCAGAATAAATCGTACTTTAACTAACCAAAATACCTTTGAACCCGAGAAACTATTGACGACACTATCATATCAATAGATAATAAATAGTAGCTGACACTAATATTATTATTAAAAAGTATTTATTTCCTCTTTATTATTGTATTTCTATCTATTTTCTTTGAACTAGAAATGATATACAGTCAACAAAATACAACATGCTTATAAAATCAACCTAGGGCTCTTACATGTATTTGATTTTTATAGAAGACTAATGAAGAGCCTGTAATAAGTTCTTCATATGTAAATCCTACGAGAATAATGACAGTCAAAATATCTTTAAATGATACTAGTTGAAGATCTAATCCACAATATCAACGCTATCCTATATCATACGTATACATTCTCAAAGTACATCTTGATCTATCTACTCAAAAGTGAATATGGATCTGTTTTGAATGAGTTTATAGCCAAAGATTCTTTCCGTGAGTTGCTTTTATTGCTTGTTAATAAGCAAATTAGAGATAGTAGTGCTTCTGGTAAAACAAGACTCACACTCAAATTATATCAAATAAGAAAGAAAATCAACTCACTGAAAGATGAATACTGTCAATATTCTTCATACACTCCAATCAAACTAATCAATACTCAACAAGTATCTATCTATGAAAGCACAAAGATACAAATATCCTAAATATTAAGAAAAAAAGAGCTATACAGACAATAAGTTTGATCTTTGGGATCATGTAGTCAATCTAAAATCAAAGATGCTCAAACTAAAATTGTATAAAAGACAAGACATTGAGGCTTTAGAATCGTGATTTCGCTGCTACATTAAAATTTAGACATATTATAATGCCTCTAAGGGAAAATGACACACACCCAAAGTGCTTTTGTAGATATAACAGAATAAATTACGACTCAAATGATACACCTAGAACCAAGAAAAAGTCCATGCCTTTTGGTTTATTATTTCTTCTCCTTCATAGTGATCTCTAGAGCCTTGATTGACTAACTGATAGAAACCCATGATACAGGTAAACTATCTAAATACATAATCAAGTGTGTCTTATTGGAATTTATTATTCAAAAAGACATTATAATGTTTTAAAAAAACACTACTGAAATAAGAGTTAATAATCGTTGGATCAATCGTAAATGAAAAATGAAAAAGATAAAGTTAACCATAAGTCGCTAAGTAAAAGATTGCCGTGATTTTTGAATTATAATAGATAGATGATAAACTCGGGTGCTAGAAGTTATCTAAATACAGTCACACTCAATCGAATTTAATACTTTTAAAAATAAATTTCAGGACGAAATATTTAGGATATGTTCAACATCAAATAAAAAACTTTACATTTGATATAGAAGCTTCAAACTTGAGCATACCAAAGCTTAACATCTTTAATGATTGAAAATAAAATAATAATAATATAGTTAATATTTTGTATGGCCTTCTTTGGCATCAATGACAGCCTGACATCTATCTGTCATACTCAGAACTCATCGTTGTGCAAGTTCAACACCAACCCTCCCCCACTTCTCTGCAAGTAGAGCCTTCAAACTTTCAGCATTGGTAATAGATACCCTTCTTTCTTCAATTAATCTTTCCAATGCATATCAGACGTGTTCAATTGGGTTCAAGCCAGGGTTTTGTGTGGGATAGTAATCAACGTACTCTAATTTGATGTGTCTCTTTCCACCATCTGGCATAGCACCCTGTATGACAGCTATCACTCTTGCCCAGTCAAGTCATTTCTCTTTATATTTTTCATTCAAGGCCAGAGTGTTATTTAAATAAAAAGATCCAAACCTAAACTGATTGCAGTAACTGATAATGGTGTTTCTACATACATCAACCTGAATCTTTAACATCTCCAATTTCAGCTGATCGCATGAAGCAAATAAAATCTTTCTAATAACATATTCCAAGTGTCCAAGGCCCTTCTCATTAACTTTTTGGGGTTTTATGACTCCAGATGTAATAGTGATATGTGTTTATTAAATTTTCTAATACTATCCTGAGCTGTTTTTTTTATATCTTAACTATACCCATGATCACAGTAAACTTTAATTCAGTCTTCAATAGGTAACAAATACCCTGTAGCTTTTTATCTTCTTCTTTATCATATTCTACACGAGTGTGAATTGCTGAAAATGTATATGGCATGTTGTGTTTGTTTAACACTATTTGGAAAGAAAAGGAGTTTTATGCAAATAAAGGGTACTTTTATTATTATTAAAATTTAGGCAAATATTAAATTCAATTGGGTGTAGATTATTTATTCAAGGATTGATACAGTTCAAAGTATTTTTAATTTTGGGTGTTTGGTTGCTATTCGCTCATTGAGCATATTAGCCACCTTATCATAGCTTTTGAATAATAAAGATAGACATATAAACACTATAAATACCCAAATGAAGGAAGAATAAATTTAAGAAATAAGAAACAGAAGGACAGGCAAATATAAAACCTCAAATGAGGGAAAAATGAGGGAAAAATGAGTAGAAATAACAGTAAATGCTAAGTTAAGAATAGACATCCAAAAACGCCATAATGCCAGCAAAGAAACCAGGACACCAAAAAAAGATAACCATCATCCTATGGTAATCCGAAAACCAATGATGGATACTTAGAGCAACTTGGACAATCCTGAGAACGCAACTACAGCAACTACACTTGCAGCTTCTGACTTTGCTAAACGGGTTATGAATGGGTGGTAGAGAAGTATTTACACTCCATGATGGTGTTGGTATTCCTACTCAACACACCCATCAGCAGCCTCAACGAGCAAGCTACCAGATGATGGATCTATTTAGGGTACAGCATTGCTCTCCACTTTGGCTCAAGTATTGCCACACTATGTCTATCCACCATTGCCTTTGAGAATCTTGTGGAGTCAAGCCCAAACTAATGTCTATTCATTGTTATTTCTATACATTTCTACTTAATTTTCATTATCTTTTCACTTTTGTATTTGAAGTGTTTATATGTATATCTTAATTGTTCAAAAGCTATGATAAAGTGGCTAATATGCTCAATGCACAAATAGCATTTACACCCAAAATAATAAAATAAATATACTCTGGACTGTATGTTGTCTTGATATAAAAACAGTTCGGAATTTGAAATATCCGAGGTTGCTTTCTGTTTACACACCAGGAGATTTTTGGGATATATAAGGAAATATCCTGAGAATAAAATTGCAATATTCTTATGATTGGCTATTGTGTTTTAAAATGCTTTTTCGCTGTCTAAATGAACTATTTCAAACTCTACTTGCCTGTTTTAGCAATGGCTACTGACTTTGTAATTAAAAAGTATAGAATTGGCTGTAGACGAAATAGAACAAGAATCACCCCAAAATTACAACTCAGTCACTGATATTCTTCTCTTAGCATAATTTGTTATCCATAAGCCCACAGTATTTGCAGTATAGCACTGCCTAAGAAAGATTTATTACAGAACTTATAGAGTTAACTCTAGTGGTCATTGTCCATAAAATAGAACCAAACTTACTTATATTAAGAACAGTGTATTCATTTATTGACTAAATATCTATAATCACCTCAATTATCTCATTGTAACTGGTATTAACAGTGATACTTAATGATAACTAAGTATTATGTCTAATACTGAACTTTAGGCCCAAGGCAAATAGAGTGTTAATTGTTTGACTTGTGAGTTTGACTTGTAAATTTTGACTTGTGAATTTTATGAGTAGAGGCTAGTGTATACGTCACCAGAATAGAGAAAGAAAAATTATTATTTGTTTTGATATTCCCCTCCTTTTGTTATTTCCCACACTGCACATACAACTTAACACCCAAGTACTTGTCAAGATGAGCATAACTGAGCAAGGTATTGTGCCATTATTAACAAAGAGAAACAATGGAAGAAGGTCATAGACACTACCAAAGGCTATTCTAGTGATGAAAAGGTAAGCAGTGTCTTCATCTGGGCTTGATACCATTGTAATCCACAAGACACTCAATGTATTGTTATTAGGCAAGTAAAGACTCCTTTCAAGTCAGTCCCAAGTAGTCTTCCATACTGTCTAAGGTATCTATACTGTCTAGGGTATACTCCTGAGCATAGTTATCTATCTCCCAATGATAAATCACAAAGATTTTAGGGTGTGGATTCTATTGCTATGAGGGAATGCACTTGGGCAGTAGCTATAGTAATAGTATGTTATTAGCTACAGTATTATAATAAACAATTTTATTCATAAACAATGTATTTTATTGATAATACAATTTGATATTGAGGTATCCACAAAAGGAAAGAAAGATTTAGATACTTGCAAACCTTTGATTTTAAATACAGATCCATAAAAGGCAACTTTTTTTGTAATGTAAAAGGAAGGAGATATCAGCGCTTAAAGGCCAGAAAAATCTCCTGGTGTGTACTTTATTTACACCGGAGCGTAGCTATATCAATTCTCTACCTTCATTACTCAATGTCTATTTCATTCATTGAAGAAGCAAATGACATTAAAAAAGCCTTCAAGAATGAAGAAGCAACCATGACTGAAAAACCAAACAACACAGAGAAAACGGACACCAATAAACAGAATTTCAGTGATGAAGATACCCATAAGACTCGTAAAAAGGGAAAACGTGTTGATGACGACATGCGTAAAACTATTGTACATGAATACATTAACAATGGACTCACCCAAGTGATAATTGCTGATATGATTGGTATTAGTGATGTAACTGTTTCCAGAATCTTGAAACAGCACAGGCTTAGTATTGGAATTCCACATAAGACTCGTAAAAAGGGAAAACGTGTTGATGAAGACATGCGCAACACTGTTGTATATGAACACAAGGTCAATGGACTCAGTCAAAGGAAGATAGCGGCCATGGTTGGTGTTTGCCATTCAACTGTTTGCAATATCTTGAAGGCATCCAGGAAGAATGAAAGTCTTGAACCTACAAAAGATATCGAGACCAAGTCCATAATTACCAATGAAGAGATTAAGCAGGAGCATGATCAATCCAGCTGTACAGTCCACCTTTTACAGGCCAATGATGAGACTTGAACTTATCCTATAAATAATTGTGTTTGATCTTATCTTTATTGGTGAATATGAATATTAAACTGTACTCTACTATCTAAAGTGACCCGACAAATGTAATCGATGGTTTCAAATTCCGGACTATTTTTATACCAAAAATAATAAATATCATTCTTTCTTTCTTTAATAACAATTCTTTTTCTCTCTAATGTCTGACTCATCCAACACCGTGAACATCTTCACCAAGACCCCCGAGATGTATGGGAAATAGACAAGCCTTGAGACTTGTTCAGCCATTCTCCATAAGGTGCTGAACATGAACAACACTCTGGCCAAGACATCTCTCATGTTTAATGTTCCTCCCACCACTGTAGGGGACATTGTGAGACATTTCAAGAAGACAGGCTTAGTATTACTTTCTCCCAAAACTGGCCGATGAATAAAGTTGGACGACATGGCCCTCTGGTGGTTGAGAAGAACAGTAGTCAGTGATTCTCACCAGACCAAAGAGGCCATTAGGGTAAGCATGGCCATCAAGGTATCAGACAAGACTCTGAAGAGGTACCTTGATGAAATGGGCTTTTACTCTTTCAGTCTAGTGGTGATGCCTCTTCTCACCAAGAAACATATGGAGGCAAGGCTCCAGTGGGCCCATAAGCACGTTGGTTGGACCCATGAGCAGTGGCAAGGGGTTGTCTGGTCCGATGAGTCTAGAGTGGAACTGATGAGCTATGAAAGGGGCGCAAAAGTCATCAGACAGCCTGGTACAGCCTTTGAGCTTAAGAATATCCTAGAAATCGGGAAGTTTGGAGGAGGTGGAGTGATAGTATGGGGCTGTTTCAGTGAGGAGGGTGTTGGGAGATGGATCGTAGTGGAGAGTGGGATACACTCCAACAAGTACATCAATGTCTTGGGAGAAGTCTACTGCCATGAACTCAAGTAATTCTCTTTCCTAAATCCTGGAGTTAGTTACCGCCTACAGGAGGACAATGCTAGACCCCATATGAGCAAGGAAACTTGTGAATAGAAGGCAACAAAGAGTGTGGGAACTCTTCCTTACTGGCCTTCACAATACTGATCTCAATCCAATTGAGCATCTGTGGACCCACCTCAAGAAGGTTATTAGGAAGAAAAGGATGGTATATACCACCAAGGAGAAGTTGGAGGCAGCCCTGATGCTGGAATGGGGTAGAATATTTAAAGAATTGACAGACACCCTCATTGCCAGCATAGGGTGGGGATGCCAGGCAATGATGGATGCCAAGGGTGGCCACAGTGGTTATTAAATGGCCTTGAAATAAAGCTTTTTTCTTGTCTTATAAACACTCTTCTATGTATTTATTGAAAGTTTTATGTCTTAAGCTAATGAATGCATGAAGTTATAACACTATTAAGATAAAGTATGAATCCAAAAAAGGAAATCTGTATATGAAATGGTCGATTACATTTGTTTGATCACTTTAGGTACAAAGCTATTTTCAATCTACATAAAGTGTTGTATTTTTATATGATTTTTTCCTTATTTTCCGTAGTATAGACTTCTCAAAGCTTTTTTTTATCTATATTTTATTATGAGGCCTTATGTTTCATTTGACCCGATAGCTAAGAAACAAATGTTTAAAACATTGCTATAAAAGTGATCTGTAATTATACTATTATTATTTTTAAAACACCACAGTGTTGAAGATATCTATATTTTGTAGGTTACTGATACATCATAGTATGATCCAAACCATTTTTATTAGATATATATTACATTATTGTTTAGTTTTTTTTCTTCATATATTTATATTTATATATATATGCATTTTGGTTTTAATTTATAATCATTATTACATAATAAAATAGGGATACTTTTAACGTTCAGTTTCAATAGTTTGAACATTCGATATTTTCTATTTACCCAGATTTGCACTTTCTTTGACTTTGCAAAAAATATAGGAATTATAAATAAATATACATTAAATTGGCCAAGAAGATGGTAGGTCTGAAGCAAGGTAAAAAACATTTATAAAATTAGATCTAATTAGGTTGAAAAGTAGATAGTATAGTTTAGCCTTAAGCTGAGAAACAGCGAAAGAAAAAACTGTTTTGTCCAGAAAACTCAAAATAAATTTTGGTGTTTTTAACTTTTATTCGTGCATTCGCCTGATGGCCATCTATGAGTTTTGTTTTCTTTTAAAAAAATAAAATAAGTATAAATAGACTTCAAATAAAAAAGTATAAAAGAGCAGCAAAGAAAAAGAGTCAGAAAGATATAAGTATATAAGACCTTGAAATAGGAGAAGAATAAGAAAAGTAAATGGTAATTAAGAATAAGACATTCAAAAGTCTTTGGAGTCATCAAAGAAGACAGGACACCAATAAGATAACAGTCTTGTGGAAATTCGAAGTTCAATGAAGGATATTAAAGAAACCATGATAATCATGAGGACACAAATCCAGCAACTTCTGGGTTTGCCAAAATGGTTAAGAGGGAGAGAGGAAAGATAGAGAAGCGGAAGAGAAGATGAAATTTTTGTTTTAGAAGAACTCTTTGTACTCTATGGTGAATTTGGCGTTCCCGCTCAACACACCCATCAGCAGCCTCAATGAGCAAGCTACCAGCGGATAGCTCTACCTTGAAATTTCAAGTAGATGTGGCTCGATCAATAGCTTAAAAAAGTATTAAAAACTGGGCCAGAGATCTCGCCATTTAACAAAAGACTTAACTGTGCACAGCAAAAAATTTAGTCAATAGCCAATTGGATGAATGTCTTATCGTGGGATAGAAACTAAGAAGAAAAAGAGTATTTCATGTCAATGATCAAAGAATTTTCAGATGAAAAAATGGCTCTAATTGGCAGATGAGTGCCCACATTGACATGGAACTGAAATTATTGGTGGTAGCCAAGCAATTCTCTATCTTAGTAGACGCTGTCTCTCTTTTCACGTATATGGTAGTAAAAAAATTGGATCCCAAACAGGTTTACATAATCCACGGGTTACTATTACTAACAGATTATCACCACACACTAGACTAGTAATTTAATTTTGAAGAAGTTTAAGATAAGGTAGTTTTAATGGATCCTTATAGTGATTGTGGGTTCGCTCTATATTTTGAGCATTTTGTTAGAGTATATTGCCACGTAGCTTAAATCGTCTGTCCAGACAGTAGTCTATGCAAGGCAGTGAAACATTTCCAATTCCCGACTATCCTTTAGTTAAAAACAAAGTATATGTGGTTACTGCTGCTTATGATTTTCGTAACGTTTTTCTTATATTATAATTCTGTCATATTTTTGTAGACATAAAAAATACAATCTCGGGACTTTATTGGCTATCTTGAGTGGGTCTGGTGAAAACAACAGCTTTAATGCTGACCTTTATCTTAGATTGAATATGGTAAGCTTTACTGTGGGCAATATACTAAAGTAACACTATAAGACTAGTACTATGGAAGTTGTACCAAAGAGTAAAAGATAATAAATTTAGTGCAAGGTAGCCAAAGAAAAATTCTTACTAGTAAAAATGAAAAACTCTCATTAAAACCACAGAGGTATATGTTTAAATGGCAATACTTGATAGGTTGCTTGAGATGTGGGCTTCTATTCTTACAGACTTATCTTTAGACGTACACAAAAATATTAATTCAGTGGATTTATGGCTTTTTTTATTAGATGCATTACTAGAAGTAATAATTTGTTGTATGTTCTAACTATCTTAATGTGAGTTTATGAGCAGTGATAGTAAGTGCTTTTTTATTTTATTTTTTAAAAAAAATAGGACTGTTTCTTTTTTTTAGGTTAATTAATCTTCAACGTGAAGATTGATCATACGAATGGGATTTTATAAAGTAGTCTCAGTAGTAAGAAATTTTAGAGTGTATGCATAGAGCTAAACCAGTACAGGCCCAGAAAATATAACAGTCTCTTTAAAAATATACATTGTCTCGACCTTTCATGCACTTAAACCTAAATATAGGAGATAATTCCAGAATACCAATAGTCAATGGTAACAGCCATATCAGCAGAATGTCAAACCAGTATAAATAAATTAATGATGTAGATATTGTTATCTCGATTGATATATTAAGAATTCATTTTAAACATAATTGAATAAATTTGAGCTCACTTGTATAAGTAGATTTATATATATAAATATATATTTATCAGAGATTAATAGTTATTGATTTTCTGTGTTCTGAAGTGAGGAAAGACACTCAAAGACCATAGATGTTGCTCATTGCTTACAAGAGCGGAGATATCTATCTCTGGTTGAATTTAAAGACGACCATACCAATTGCTAAATACTTTTTGGCAATAAAAGTATTTTTTTTATTACAATAATACATGCTCTATTGGATAGTTGAAGTCGATATATAAAAAATTCATAAAGTGGTGGTTATAGGAAAGCAAGAATTGAAAATGAAAGATTCCTCTCGAAATTTGAAAGGGCATACTACCTTCTACATATCACTTTATTAACTACAATCAGATGACTAAATAAAGGTACCAAAAAGTGTCTTTAAGAAAAATAGTCTCAATCGGAATCACATTAATAAAGTTAGACTATTTTTATGCCTATAATAGAATTTTGAAATTAGTAAGAGGTTAAAGTTTCAGATTAGACATTATATTTAGATTACTAAAGTACATGATTGAAAGTCATCTAAAAAGGTTTAGAGCTACTACTAAAAATATAGATAAAAAGTTATGGTTGTGAATTTGAAAGATTTTTTTTTGCATCTATCGTGAAAAGTTTAATAATAATTTTTATTATTGTACAGTGATTACTGATACTATATTAGAAGCATGGCTCATTAGAAACATAGCTGGAGCTGGTTTTGGCGGTATTTCAGATAAACGTAGCAATAAAGACTAAATAAATTCTGCAAGAACTGCATCGTTTTATTATAGGTTGTCACACAAACAGATAGCACTCTCGGAAAATGTAAATGTTCTTTTCTTTATACAGTTCAAAGTATTTTTTATTTTTCGGTGTGATTTGCTATTTGCGCATTGGGCATATTAGCCACCCTGTGAGATCGTTTGAAGATTTAAGAATAAACATATAAACACTTCAAATACATAAGTGAAAAAAAAATTGAAAAATGAATGAGAAACAGAAGGACAAAAAAACACAAAACCTCAAATGAGGGAAAAATAATGAAAATGAGTAGAGATGATGGTAAAATAAGAATTATGATCTACTCTCTATACAGTATCAGGCAAAAAAATAATAAATTATTTCATTTTCCGATATGATTCTTGTTTGGGGAAATACTTATTACTTTTAATAAAAACACACACTAAACACACAGTAAAGACTTCAAAATAGGATGAAGTATAAAAAAGGTCAACAGGATAATAAATAAAAATTTATTGAATAGAAACCTTTAATATTTGGTGTTTCCATCCTTGGCCTCAATGACAGCCCTACATCTCCGATGCATGCTAGCAATGAGGTTGTTGGTAACATCCTTGGAAATTCTTTCCCATTCTTGGACCAATAGAGCCTCCAGATCCTGGAGGATGCTTGCTGGAGTCATCTTCTTTCGAACTGCTCTGTCCAGATCCTCCCAAAGATGCTCAACTGGGTTCAGGTCAGGGCTTTGAGAGGGTCATCCCTCTATTGTGACTATGCCTCTCTCATCCCTCCTGCGCACTACTCTGGTACAGTGATTGTTTGAGATGAGCTGAAACTTGGACTCATCAGACCAGATAACTGTCTTCCAGTCTTTATCTGTCCAATGAATGTAGGTCTTAGTCTAAGTAAGCCTCAACTTCTTGTGTTTAATGTTGAGAGAAGGTTTCTTAACCACTCTGTAAGAAGAAAGACCAATCCTCTTTATCATTTTTTCTAAAATTGCTCATTGTAAGGAACCACTGGGAACAGGTAGGAAGAGGGTACTAGGTGTTGTGCGAATAAGACAAGATATGGTAGATAGTATATGCTGATAGCAGATATCAGAATGCAGATTTATTGATGACAATTAGATGAGTATTTATACTGATGTCTCTAAGCTGCTATCTAATTGATAGGTATGAAATGCTATATCAAAATAAAGGAGTTTATGATCAGTTACATAGAAGTGATGCAAATAAAGTAGTGGTATTGATGGAAGGGAAAATAGTGTAAATAAAAGAGTGTTCATATTAGGTCATCACACTCATGCACACTTTGGTTGTCATCTATTTGCAAGGTTGATCTATTGTCTGAAATGAATCCCTTTCCATCTCTCATACAACTTCTCTCTCGTCTTTCTATGTCAGAATGGACTTGTGCCTAAAGCCCCTTCATGATTTGAAGCAGTCAATTTCCCTATATCTCTTCATGATAAGGCTGACAGTAGGATTACTGACACCAGATATGACTGTAATATCCACCTATCTGGTGCCATTTACGGTGGCCTCATGAACAATGAGTTGACGAGTAAATTAATCAATATTCTTCTTTTTGTTTCCAATAGACCTAGTTGGTTGTTCAGTAGTGTTAGACATAATAGACGATATAATGGGAAAAGAAGAAATGAGGAATGTGTAAAAATAAAATAAAAAAGAATTTATTTTGAGCAAAATAGAAGTCGGAAAATAAAAACCTTTATATGTTTTTCACCGGACACTGTACTTATTATTTTTGAGCAGGAACGCCAACGCCGTCATAGAGTGCAAAGAATCCTTCAGCAACAGACGCTGTATCCTCACTTCTCCTCCAATCTCTCCTCTACCACCCATTCTTAACCCGTTTAGCAAAGACAGAAGCTGCTAGTGTATTTACTGTTTTTATTTTCAGGATTGTCCAAGTTGCTCTAAGTATTCTTCGTTGGATTTCGAATCACCATAGGATGACGGTTATCTTTTTTTGGTGTCCTGGTTTCCTTGCTGGCATTATGGCCTTTTGGATATCTATTCTTAATTATCATTTACTTTCACTTCTCGCTTTTCATCATTATTTTTTTTCTCCTTTGAGGTTTTTTTATTTCTCTGTCCTTCTGTTTCCTTCCTCCCTGCATTTATTTTCTCACTTTTGTATTTGAAGTGTTTATATGTATATCTTGATTACAGTTCAAAGTATTTTTTATTTTTGGGTGTTGGTTGCTATTCGCGCATTGGGCATGTTAGCCACCCTATGAGAACTTTTGAACAATTAAGATATACATATAAACACTTTCAAATACAAAAGTGGAAAGAATAAATGCAAGGAAAAAAGAAACAGAAGATATGAGTATATAAAACCTCGAAATGAGGGAAAAAATGAAGAGAAATATGAGAAATGGGAGAAAATGACAATGCAGACATAGACATTAGTTTGAGCCTAGTCCCACAAGCTTCTCAATAGACTAAAGATGGGTCTATTTACAAGTCTTGTTGGGTGTGTTGATTGTTTCCCTCGACTTCTTCCATGGCTGAGTCAGACCCAAATGCCTGGAGGGCTTCTTTTTCAAGGGTGGCGGGAGGGCTGATGACTGTGGCCTTGGCCTTGAGGTCTGCCAAGAGCTTCTCAAAGGCAATGGTAGATAGACGGGGTGTGGCAATGCTTGAGCCAAAGTGGCGAGCAATGCTGTACCCTAAATGAATGGGGGCACGAAGACAGGTGTTGGACATTCGTTGCTCAAAGAGTTTTTGGGCCATTACAGCCTTGGTGCTATCTGACTCCTGCTGGAGCTTAGGGTCTGCAATCACCGTTGCAGCTACTGGATCAAAGCTTGCCTGTAGCTTGATCTTTGATTTCTCGAGTTTCTCCTTGAGTTCTTGCTTGAAGCTACCGTGTACAAGCAGTGCAATTGTGCCCCTTGCTGGGAAGTGGATGTCTATGATCCGTGACTGTTGGATCTTCAGTGATCCCAACATCTTGCGGATCTGGCCGTACTTGAGGTAGCGGCGACAGGGCAAGTATACAAAGTCGTATACTGAGGGCCCAGTAGGCTCTTGTAAGGCCCGAACTGTTTGTGCTCTAAGCACTGCTCTGGCCTTTGCTGTCTTCTTTGCTGGGGAGGCGTTCTTTTTAGCCATGTTGGCATAAGTGACAGTAGCCTTTTTTATGGCATCTGTGGGTTTCACTGTGGGGATGGGTGTGGGAGTAGGGGCGGGAGGTGATTTGGGTGGATTATCTGCACTCTTGGCATTGATCTGAGCCTGGAGAGATGTAATAAGGTCATCCTTGACCTTGACTTGTGCTTCCAATTCCTGGATGCGGAGTCCAATTGTTGCCATTTGTCTCTGAATATCTGACAGAAATGCCATCATCTGCTGGGTGAAGGTATCAAACTTTTCTACCTCAGTCATTTGATACTCGTAAGTATTTGCACGAGTGCGCTTACTAAGTAGTCTGGGTTTTCTGCTGTCTGAGTTAGGAATGGTGGTGGCAGTGGTGGCCTCAGACACAAAGGGTCTGACAGGTGCTGGTACAGGAGGTTGCTTGATGATTGGTGGTTGGCCAGGATCCTTAGTTGGTGTATCCAATGTGTACTGTGTACTATGTGGGTGGATGGGGATTGTTGCTGATGGATGGATGTTACTTATGTTGAGTTTTTCGATTTGTATTTTTACTCTTTTGGGGTAATATTGATTACACGAAAGAGCCCCTCTTATATCTTGATTACAGTGGCTTTCAATAAAACAAGGAAGATTTCAAATTCAGACCATAATTTTACCCTTGAAATTATTATTTTTAATTAAACATTATTCATTTATCACTTTTCCACTCTAATGTCTACCTCATCTAACACCACCTAACACACCAAAAAGACCTCTTGGAAACAGGAAAAAATAAATAGTGAAGACTATAATCATTGTCTCATTGATCAAGAGGTCACTGTCAATGGGACCACTCATGTTGCCATCTATGCTAGGTTTGGAGTTTGTCAGCAGTCTGTTTCCCGTATCGTAAAGAGATACAAGGAAAATGGTTGCTTCAAGGCCAAAAAATAGCACTGGGTGAAAGCCCATCCTTAATGAGAGGGAAGAGAGAGATGCCAGTCGCGAATTGGGAAGGGATTCATTACAGACAATAAATCAGTCTCGCAAGCAGATGACCACCCAAGTGTCCATGAACACTTTTAGAAAATTGATGAAGAGTTTTGGCTTATTTTCTTGCAGGGTGGTTAAGAAACCTTCTCTCACTATTAAACACAAGAAGCTGAGGCTTGCTTGGGCCAAGACCCACCTTCATTGGACTGAGGAAGAATGGAAGACAGTCATCTGGTCCGATGAGTCAAAGTACCAACTGATGATGACCAACAACCACAACAGAGTGGTACGCAGGAAGAAGGAGGGGCTACTCCCAAAGAATATCAAGCCCACCATGAAGTTTGGTGGTGGTAGTGTAATGGTGTGGGGTTTTTTCTCTGGTGAAAGTGTTGGAAGGTTGGTGCCTGTGAAGGGCAGTATTGACAGTAGAGGATACATTGAGATTTTAAAGGAGAATTACTGCTCTGAGATGGCTCGACTCAAGGCGCTGAATCCAGAGGTATGTTGTGTTCTTCAAGAAGACAATGCTAGCTGTCATAAAAGCAAAGAGTCCAGGCTGTGGAAGGCACAGGAGAGCATTGTCACTATGGAGGGATGACCCTCTCAAAGCCCTGACCTGAACCCAGTTGAGCATCTTTGGGAGGATCTGGAGGCTCTATTGGTCCAAGAATGGGAAAGAATTCCCAAGGATGTTACCAACAACCTCATTGCTAGCATGCATCGGAGATGTAGGGCTGTCATTGAGGCCAAGGATGGAAACACCAAATATTAAAGGTTTCTATTCAATAAATTTTTATTTATTATCCTGTTGACCTTTTTTATACTTCATCCTATTTTGAAGTCTTTACTGTGTGTTTAGTGTGTGTTTTTATTAAAAGTAATAAGTATTTCCTATTACAGAAGTATACCGGGACATGAAAAATCTTCCTTATTATTTTGAAAGTCACTGTATTCAAAAGTTCTCATAAGGTGATTATTAGGCTCAATATGTGAATAACAACTCAATACCTAAAATAATAATAAAATATACATTAAACTGTACTTTTGCTTCTACATCTTAAAGCATAATTCAATTGTTATTCTTAGTAATAAACTACTACTCTGACTTCATTATAAATTGACCCAACAAATGTAATTGGTGGTTTTAAATACCTTTTTTTTTCGATTCATACTTTATCTTAATAGTGTTATAACTTCATGAATTCATTAGCTAAAGACATAAAACTTTCAATAGATACATAGAAGAGTGTTTATAAGACAAGAAGAAAGTTTTATTAGAAGGTTAATTAATAACCACTGTGGCCACCCTTGGCATCAATGACGGCCTGGCATCTCCGTCCCATGCTGGAAATGAGGGTGTCTATTGCCTTTGATAATCTACCCCATTTCAGCATCAGGGCCGCCTCCAACCTCTCCTTGGCAGAATACACTCCCACGTAATAAGTGACTGGAAAAAATATTAATTTCCTTTCTTTATTCTTCAAAAATAAAATAGACCTCTTTTCTTTTCTTTTATAACTTATTCAAAAAATGTCTTCAAGCAATGAGAATCAGCCAACTCTTAGCCAAGAACATGAAGATACTTCTATTAAAAGAAGGGATCATGATATGTTTATTAGAGGTCAAATCATTGGACAATGGGAAAGACATGCTACTTATCAAGAGATTTCTGACGATCTTGACATTCCAAATAGTACAGTGGGCAAGATTTTCTTATTGTATAAAAACAAAGGCACAATTCAACTCAAAATGCATACAGGAAGACCTGAAAAGGTCTCATCTACTTCAAAACTGGCAATTTTTTTATCTATTCGCAGAAACCCTATGCAAACAATTGCATATCATTTGAAGAATATCGATGATGCAGGCATGGATATTTTCCGTAGCACATTTGTAAAATACATGAATGAACTCGGGTTTTTTTCATGCTCACCATCAAGTAAACCTGTTATGACACTTACTCATAAGCAAAGGCGATTGGAATGGTGTAGAAACAAGGCTGATTGGCCAGTGGATAGGTGAAGTAACGTCGTTTGGTCTGATGAGTCTCGTTTCACAGTTGTGGGCAACGATAAAAGAACTAGAGTGATCAGAGAAATGGATGAGAGGTATGAGGAGCGTCATACGCAAAGGACATACAAGTATGGCAAAGGTTCAGTCATGGTTTGGGGTTGCTTTTGGCGTAGAGGTGTAGGACCTCTTGTACTCTTGGAGGGGTCAGTTGATCAAGACAAGTATGTCAATGTACTTGCCAAATACTTTCTTCCCTGGTTCCAGAAATTGCAAAAGAACCTCAATGAGATCATGCTCTTCCAAGAAGACATTGCTCCTTGCCATACTGGAGGATATAGCAGATGGTACAAACAGGAGAGATGTATGATCGAAGGTTTTGATTTTTGGCCTGTACAAAGTCCAGATCTTAACCCAATTGAACATGTTTGGGCTTATCTTGAAAAGAAGATCAATTCGCATCGAACAAGCATAGCCAATGCACAACAGCTTGAACAATGCTTGCGTAGTGAATGGGGGAAGATTCCAAAAATTCATTTGGAAAATTTAGTTGATAGCATGCCAAGGAGGTGCTCTGCTGTGATAAAGAATAAAGGCTTTTCTACAAAGTACTGAGAAATATTTATATAATGAAAATGTAGATAATCATCTAAAGAACAACTGTTCCAAATCTCGTGTTATTCCATGAACTTTTTATTATGAACATCTTGGACTGATAGAAATACCTTTATTTTTCAAAAAAAAAAAAAATTCAAAAAAATTAATATTTTTTCCAGTCACTTATTACGTGGGACTATACACCATCCTGTCCTTCCTGATAACCTTATTGAGGTGGGCCCATAGATGCTCAATTGGGTTGAGATCGGGACTTTGTGAGGGCCAGTAAGAAAGAGTCTCCACACTCTTTGCTGCCTTCCATTCGCGAGTTTCCTTGCTCGTATGGAGTCTATCATTGTCCTCCTGTAGGCGGTAACTGACTCCAGGTTTCATGAGAGAGAGAGACGCTCGAGCTCGGGGCAGTAGGCCTCTCCCAAGGCATTGATGTACTTGTCGGAGTTTATCCTACCCTCCACTACGATCCATCTCCCAACACCCTCCTCACTGAAACAGCCCCATACCATCACTGCACCACCTCCAAACTTCCTTATTTCCATAAAATTCTTGGGCTCAAAGGCCGTACAACACTGACTGATGACTTTTGCGCCCCTTTCATAGCTCATGAACTCTACTCTGGACTCATCAGACCAGACGACCCCTTGCTACTGCTCATCGGTCCAACCAATGTGCTCATTGGCTCACTGGAGCCTTGCCACCATATGTTTCTTGGTGAGAAGAGGCTTCACCACTGGACTGAAAGATTGGAAGCCCATTTCATCAAGGTACCCCTTCAAAGTCTTGTCTGATACCTTAATGAACATCTCTGCCATGATGGCTTCCTTGGTCTAATGGGAATCACTGACTATTGTTCTTCTCAACCACCAGAGGGCCCTGTCGTCCAACTTTCTTCGTCAGCCACTCTTAGGAGAAGGTACTACCAAGCCTGTCTTCTTGAAGTGTCTCACAATGTCCCTTACAGTGGTGGGAGGAACATTAAACATACGAGATGTCATGGCCAGAGTGTTGTTCATGTTCAGCATCTCATGGAGAATGGCTGAGCAAGTCTCAAGGCTGGTGTGCATTAAATATATCTCAGGGGTCTTAGTGAAGATGTTTACAGTGTTGGATGAGTCAGGCATTAGAGAAAAAGAATTGTTATTAAAGAAAGAAAGAATGATATTTATTATTTTTGGTATAAAAACAGTCCGGAATTTGAAACCATCGATTACATTTGTCGGGTCACTTTTTATATATATTTGTAAATAAAATAAAGCGTTTCAGCTTTCTTAATTTAGGGAAACATTCACTGGATCAACCATTCATTATTAAATGTTTATTTTATAGCATTATATCTTTGCAGTAAATAACTGCTTCAAATTTACTGGAGAATATACTTTGTTGATATATTAACTCATGCTTAACTAAATTAAGGCAGTTTATGATATTTATTATGGTAATATTCAGTATTAGAGTATATTTTACAATATGAATATACCTGTCATATTCTTTAATATTTAAAGTTTTGTTATACCTGCTTTCTTAGAATATATGTTAAAAGTATATTTGTATACTTTGTATGGCGCTCAATAATGCCAATGAAATTACTTATATTACTATAATAAGTGTAATCGGTAAATTAAAATAATTTTTTATTCACCGATATGCTTGTAGAAAGTAAAGAAATTCTTGTTCATGAGAAAACATTAAAAAAATGGCTGAAGTGTACAACATCAGTCATATGCTGAAAAATAGTTTTGAATTCAGTCAATGGTGGTTATAGGTAGATATAATACAGTAAATGCACGTATCTTAGTTAGTTACTTGTCTAAAAAAAGACAACGGTAAAATGAATTATTTACCGTTTAACATTAAGTTTCAAGTGTTCATATCTTTTCTCAATATTTTATATCTTACATTTATCATATAAAGCGCTGTCCTCACCTGCTCTTTATACAGTGACTAATTGACCTTTAGTAATTCGCATTGTTTTATCTAGGAAATAGGTCCATATATAATAGATTTCCTCAAAAGAGGAAATTTTTCTTTTGATATCTAATATCTTTTACTTAAACTGGTTTTTAGAGTCCTTAAATCAATTACAACATAATTGATGACGTTTGTTTTATTTTTTTAAGTATAGTGTTTGACATTTATAGTCACTATTTACTATTTTGAGAAAGTCTTATGGCTATATAAAGCTACCAATTAACTTTGTTAATTCTGAAGACACGTTGTAGTAATATTGTATTAAATAATTACCTTTATAGGTGCATTATCTCCTGATATTTTAGCTTTTCTCAATGAGGGTACTGGCTTTATTTTTCTTTGAAGATCAGACCAACGGTTGTACCCGCAAGTATAGAAAACGGTGGTTAGCAGGTGGTTGGGAGCAGAAACAGTGCAGCTTCTAAGGTCTAGATTCGAATTCCATAGAATATGCCTGGAATGTTTATAAGTAACATTTGAAAAATTGGATGAGTTATATGATTAACTGTCAATATCAATCTTTGCTTAAGTCATGTGGTATATAGCAAAACTTTAATGTTTCTGGCTATTTCAATAACAGAACATTACAATGTTTTATAGAAAGTAGATCATTCTTTTAACATCATTAAGAAATAGTAGCATAAGTGATTCTTGTTTTGTTTTTCTACTCTATTGTTTTGAAGGCTTTAGAAAGTCTATTTAAATGGATTCAATGTTCTGGAAACACATTAATAGCTATCGTTATCGGATATCAGAAAAGGGAAATAATTTAGCAGATTCTGTATGTAATCTATAGAAATCCAGAACACTGCAGCCTTTATAGAAAAAGTAAAGTAATATACTATAAATACTATTTTTTATTTCAAATATGGATTCATGAAGAGGATTTCTACTATTACCAAGATGCTGATAATAATGCTATGTTAATCAATACACCTAGGTAGTGTATAGTAGGTGTTGTTTTTATATTAAATATTCTGATTAAAGGATGATAAAGCTTGCAAGTTAATAACAATCTTAATTAAATATAATTACTTAAGCGTAAGGCAATCAGGTCCGAATAAACAGTGGTATTTGAGATAATATTCATCGAATCAGACAACAGGAGAATAGAGGAGATTAAGTTATATTACACTACATTTGGATTTAAATCTTTTGTTCCTTATTACACTCAAAATTAAGAAAATACTTTCTGCCATTTTTACATAAATATATATATATATAAACAATAAAACTAAGGTAGAATGTATAGCATATCATGATATATATTTTTAGACTGTATATTATATTGAAAGATTATAGTATATGGGAATATATTGTTAAATAAAATAAACACTCTAAGTACTATAATGAATGTAAGAATCGGAAAATACAGATATTTTGAAGTCATAGGGAGTGGTAAGAATAAAAAACTATAAGATCATATACACGTAAAAATGATGAGACTAAATTAAAATAAGTAAATAGAAGCGTGGGATCAAAAACATAGCATGTAGTTGAATGAGATGGTGGTAGTAAATGAGAGAAAAGAGAACGATAGAAGAAAGATGACAATAATAGTGGTAGTGGTAATAATAACAATGACAAATGTACAGATGCATAACTGGGTTTACATGCTCCCACAGCCGTTTTCAACTTTGAGGTGACGACCAAGAGCATCTTGTCTTGCAAATGGTTTTTCACATTCTGGGCATACATAAGGCTTGACTCCTGAGTGAAGTTTTTCATGACGATTACGGTCATGCTGACGTGCAAATCTTTTATCACATTTTGAACACGCAAAAGGACGTTCTGCTGTATGAGTGCGCATATGAGAGACAAGATTGTAGGGACGTGTGAAATACTTATTACACGTTGGGTGTTTGCAGTTAAAAAGTACAGAACTCATGTCTTTAGTTGTACTAGTAGGCTTGCATTCGATGCTATCTCTTGGTTGTTTGATTTTCTTAGATTTTAATTGGCGGCAGAACTTAGTTACTTCGATACCAGGCCGAGATTGAGAGTGTGATTCAATGGATTCAATAGGGATTAATGAGTGTTCAATGTCTATTCGAGTAGACTTGACTGTATATGAGGGCGTACTACGTTCTTGCCAAGTTGTACCAACACAGTCTGGACCTGGATGGTCTATTAAGGCCGATTGATGATGTGCAATAAATTGATCGATTTGAGTAAATTCGCAGTCTTCAAAAGGCAAAGTAAAATTTATCAAAGGACGGCCATTTGATTCGACCCATTGCGGTTCACATTGAGTCGTGCTGACCATACTGTGTGAGATTATTGATTGATTCTCAGAACCACCCAAGAAAGACCGGTTAGAATAGTTGTTTGTTAAATCTTCACAAAAACCATCAGAGTTCTGGACATAACCACAAAGTACAGGAGAGTCTACTGGGCTCGGGTAGCTAGGTAAAGACATCACTTCTAAAGCAGCCTGGCTCAACATGTTGTTTTCTAAACTGTGCAGAGAGGTAAAGTATCCAGTTGAAGATACTTCAGGAGAGGAGGTGGGCGTAGAAATGGATCTTCTCTCTTCTAGAAAACTCCATGAGTACTGGGGAATACAGTAAGACATATTATTATTTATAAGTTAGTTGATATAAAGGAGTAAGGTAAGATAAAGAGAAAAGTGTCTACGGTGGACCTTTTTATAAACTAGCGGAGTTTATAGTTGTTTGACTTCAATTGCTTTAGTATTTACAAAAGAAAGTAACATTATTATAGCTCTATTTTACTACATAAACTCAGTTTTATGCCAGAGGGTAAATTTTGTTGTTATGAAACATAATTCTAACAGCAGGCAATCAAGCAGCCAATTAGTCAGATAACTAATTAGTAAAAAGGTAAAACAGTCCTCTCATTAAATAGTGAAATAATCCTATGTGCTTTCAAACAAGTCCCGATTTCTTCATTTTATTAAAATGAATTATACTCAAAATAAAAAATAAAAAAATAAAAAATAAAATCATTCGTCAAAGCATATAATGCGTCAATTATTAGCTAGGCAAAAATACCAACCATAAGATCAAGATGTTGGTATATTTTAAACATCAACTATCAGTCACGAACTAAGATAATGTAATACATTAAAGATTGAATGTGTAATACTGACCATATAGAAAACATCACATCAATTTTATTGTTTCTTATGCATGGCCAATGTTTATTTTTTCAACGTGTTGATTTATTTATTTAGAGAATTTTGTACATCACATTGATAAGCTACGTGATGTTTCTTATTAAAAACTCTATCTCTCATTAATGGAGTTCAGACATGCTCCATGATCCACCTGAAGATAATCATTAAGACTTTTCAATCTATAGTTGTTTAGCATAAAAAAGCCTATCCGAACATTTAACATGGAAAATATCCATTAATTATAATAATTAATGAATAAATATAAAAAAGATATTCTATTTCAATTTGACATTTGCAATGATAACCTTATAAGTATCATAAGATCGTCTTCACTTGTGCAAGCTAGGCTACGATTCATTATTCTGTGTGTAATAGAAAATCTTGAAAATCATTAATAAACCTGTAGTACTACAGGACCTTAATAGGCACATGCACATGTATTCCTTTTTGCACAAGTCAGACATATTGACAGATTTAAAACCAGAAGCCCATTGCTATGAATTCAGGCTTTATTGTGAAACTTAATAAGAAAATAAGGAAAAAAATAAGATAATTTTTCTATCTTTATTCAAAAAAGGAAAAAGAACAACAATGATAATACAATGTCAAAGCGATGACAAACGGAGTTTAGGGTAAAGAATTGAACAATAAAGTGGAACAGATGAGAAGCTGGCAATGCCAAGGATTACACAATAGGGTTAATAACTAGCATAAATATTTTTAGACAATGAATGAATGTCTTGAGCAGTCTATCACTGAATCTGTGATTAAAAGTAAGGGTCTTGAGGAGTATAATGAGGTTGATGGTACTGAGGACGAGGGCTAGGATTAGGGCTAGGGCTTGGTACATAGGTAGTTTGGGAATTAGGGTTATAATGGCTATATTCAGAGCCATGGAAAGAAGAATTTGAGTTATAATACGGATTAGCAAAGTTACTCGATGTCCCTGACCATGGCTGGGGTTGTGCATGCAAGGTCAGCTCCAGCTGATCACTTTGCATTGAAGATTCACTATTTCTTCGTGCAAATGGTGGAACAAAGTGATTATGGACACGGTCAGCACCAGGATGATGTAACATTTGCGGCTGAGTCTGATAAGGCGATCTATTGGACCCCATATCTCCCATATTTACGTTTGGAAGTGTTGGTTGAGGCAGACTATTCATTTCAATCATTTTGTTCTTGTTTTTGGATTTTCCACCTGTTTTTTGATTTGCTGCCAAGCGTCTACGTGCCTGCTTTTTTAAGAGCTCAGAAATTCTATCAGGCAGAATGTATTAGTTAGAGACACTATGTGCTTATAATCCATGTGAGTTACCGTTTATCGACCTTGTGGCAGCAGTATTCTTTAAGATTACCTCGCATATGACACATCAAGGGTATATATGCGATGACAGCTACGAAGACTAGAATTAAGGATATGGCAAATACGATGACCGAGAACAACATGGTGCATGTCATAATCTTTTGAATCAAGCTTTTTCCCAATGCTTGATTATTCAGATTCAACTGATTTTTATTGAGCTTAATCCACGTAGGAATAAGTGTAATCAGGGTAACAACGTTAATCACTTGGCGAGGTGCCTCAGCTAGTAAAAGTCTTTTCCAACCTGCAGACTAATGTCAGTATTTTATCTTACCAAAAAAAATATGTAGGGTGTATGTACTGTGTATACCTTTGAGTGTGAAGAATACAAAAAAAGTGATTGAATCGATTGTTTTTTGCGATTTTGATATTTCACAGAATAAGCAGTAGTATCGGTAGTCCTTCATCGAGTAGTAGCGACTTGCCATAGTGGATGTAAAAGCAAAAGCAATATCTCTCGAAGCTATAATGCTACGTGACTTTCGAATATCCCAAAACATCAACAAAAAAGAAATCATGATGGCACCCAAGAAAATCCACTTGGAGATAGAATATGGAATAGCAGAGTCGGCTGAGTCTTGCTGATCAATAGCCAAAAGAGACACTTTAAACAATAAATAAGTAACAAATATATGTATACAGTCATTGATAATAGTATACCAGCAGTCCACAAGTCAGCAATATAAACAAGAAATGACTTTAGTATAGCCAAATAAACAAAGCTATAATTGAGGCGTGTAAGACAGGAGGGGTCGTAAAATTCGTCGATATCAACATATTCGAATTTGTGCTCTTGCACAACCTCACGTTTCCATTTGGGACCATTTCTACTGCTACAGCACTAAAGAAGATAGTGAGCTAGCAGCATAGAAAGTTAGTTTTCATACTAAGTACCATAAAGTATGAGAGAAAGTGGTGTGAAGGTATATAGGTCGAGATTAGGAGTTAAGGAAAGATGGTAACACTAGATATATGAAAGAAGGTCGGTTGATGTACATTGGGATGAGTCGAGATTCTTATCATTGAAGCAAATACACTTACAGTGAGGGGATTCTAGCAAGGAGTGAAAAAACAAATAAGTGAAAGAGAAGCGTAACGATAGGCTAATTCTGTTTTCAAATTCAGACATTATAGCAATTAACTCTTTCAACTAATACTGGTGACTAGGATAGCTGATTTTCAAAAATAAAATGGAAGATAGAATACATTTTTTGAGCTGTTTTGATCATTTAATTATGATTTTTATTAGCTGAAGACTTAATAGAACATATGTCTATCTTTAATGAATGATATCTCATAGATAAATCAAAACAAATACAAGGGGGAAAAAAAGGACAAAAGAAGGCTATAGGACAAATGCTCTTTTTATTATTATAAAAAAGAGGTGTATAGTTGTTTACTCAGACTGTTAAGGTGGGTAGATTTCTTTCCTTTGTCTCATTTAGTCTTGGTTTTGCTTCATTTTAAGGCTCATGAGCCACAGCATATTAGCTGTCAAAGATGCTCCTGAGCCTTTAAGCTTATTTGCACAACTTTATTACTTTTCATGATACGTTAAGTGAAATATACTTGCAAATATACGCCTAAAGTTTATTTGTCATGCAGGGTTTTTAAATTGCATTAATATTTTAGTAGTAGACTGGGAATCTGATTGTTTATTTATTTACAGCAATGGATCATCCCACATACTCCTAATCAACGTGCATTACGATCATAAAGAATTAATTTAATTTATACTTGGCAGCTGTATAACATAATTAGTACTCAATTTATTTTATTTAGTCCAAATCTATCATTTTCATGAGTTGAGATTAGTGTACTTATTAGGCAAACATATTGATAATAAAGAGGCTTAAGTATATGCTTTATCGTAAGACTTACAACCCCAAGGATAATGCTTTTTTATACTCAATTCTTTTCTCATAAGACAACTTATTATGATAATACTATTTTACTGTCACACTTCATGGTGAATGGTGTCATTGGAAAAAATATATAATGTAAATATGAAGAATAGTATTCTATATAAATAATAAGTGAGAGAGCTAGGTGTGTGCATAACAGAATTAGTGACCTGAGATCAGATAATCTAATCATTCTTAATAGCTGAGAAATTCAGGGTTTTTAGTATGAACAGGATAGCCCCGCCTTTGTATGTATGATATATAAGCTACCTTATTAAAAAGGCTGTTAAATAAAATATACAGATCAAAGAATACTTTTTAGATTTCTATTAAATTTATAGAAATTTTGTAAACAATGGAATATCTTTCAATAGAGAGTTATCAAACTCTTACCATTCAATAATACAGTTTGATAAAATCCAAACAAAATATCATTCTATCTGTGTGTATGAAAGGCTTATTTATGTATTATCTGCTAACAGGGACAGTGCTACACCTATTTACTAACAGTCTAGCTCTTTTCCAATAGTCTTTATTGTCTAAACATTATGGCCAGATCCTCAATTATAAGGTTTGTAATGATAAAAACAGTAAGAAGAATCTCAGATTTAAAGAACCTTGATTGTACTAAGACTAATGAAATATACTGAGCTTTTAAGTGAAAGGTTAGTAAACTTGATTTGATTGCAACAAAAGTAGTAATATTTTATTGATATATTGTCCCTAATACTCAAAGGATTCTTAGTAACAATGTGGAGCCATTTATTATTATCTGTGACTAAATATTTTAATAATATAAGGTATGCTGTAGAGTCTTAATAATAATTAAAATCACTACAAAGTTACATAGATCTTTTTTATTATTATTAAAAAAAAAGTCAGAGAAATACTCATGCCTTGTCAAGCAATATTATCAAGGGAAAGTGACTCATAGTGGTTATTTCTCCAGTTTCAAAGAGGATAGTCTTGATTTATCATATACATACCTATTAAGGAGAAGTTATTGGTGTACTATATCCAAATAATTATGATATATGTAAAAATTCAAAACATTCTTTTGTCTTGAGGATTCTCTCTACTATTCAAGTATTCGATCTTATATCCATTTTATGATTTCTTTTGAAAATAAAAAAGGTACTAAGTCAATATATTGCCAATTGATCAGAATCTTCATCCCAATCTAATATCCTTTTGTACCTAATTTGGTCAAAATATCACAAAACAGCCTTCTTTCTAATAATTATTACCAAATTTAATTCATAAAGTATTAAATTTGATTTTACAGGTGATCAATTGATGTCCAGAAAAGGACCAATTAACTGTGAAACAACTGTACATGAGAAGAGAATATATTTGTAGAACCCGTAGAAAGTATTGTGAGCTTCAAATTTCGAATTACCTTTTCAGTTAAAATATATGCATAAAGATTGGTATACAAAGTAATGTACTTTGGAAGTAAAAATGAATTTATTACTAAACATTTTTCTTCTATTAAATGAGATATATATCTAAAAGATTCATGTAGTTATAGTTATAGAGGAAGTCTAAAAACTAACTAAACCATCCCCGAAATTTAAATCCATCATTCTACGGGTCACTATCTTTTGATAATGTCTCTTTACTTGTCAGTTACTTATTGGTAAAGTCCAGTCTATCTATAGTTCAAGGGGTTTTTCCGGATGCTATAGGTACTATTTGCGCATTAGGGCTGATAGCTACCCTACGAAAGCTTTAGATAGCCATACTTTTTTTCATTTTTTTCTATTACACTAGTCCATCCACTAATCTAAAGTTTAAATACTAAGAAAAAAGAAGAAAAAACTCTACACAAATACCCCAAATCATCATAGTTCCTTCTTGCTTTCTTTTAGTATTATTATTCAGAATTTATTCTTTTTATACTTTTACCAAGTATATATATGATATATAAGGTCGTCAGCATTGATAATATTAACCAGATTATAAATATTCTATATAGCCAAGTCTCTATGTACTTAAGGCCTTCTAGTTTGTGAAACAGCTGTCTGCTATTTAATTATAGTACTGTTGTGTTTGGTCAAGACAATTTCTATCTGTTTAGGTAAGCAAATTAGGAAAGAAAATATGCTCAATTCAGTTTTGAGTAGGTTCTGTATTCTTATTGATTTATCAAGCTTCAAGATAAGATACACTATGGAAAAAAGGAATAAAAATAATCGGCGAATTTTAGATTCCTGACCTTTTTTTAGCTAAATAATATACCCTATTGTTTTTTCTTATAACAATGCTGTCGTAAGACTATCTCCAAAAATGGATGTTCATCTTTTGTGTCACATAATAGCCAAAAGGGAGAAGATACAATATACGTCAGGGACGCGCAAGCATTACCACACATTATATCATCAAACGTATATCTCATATCATAGCTTATAGCAGTAGAAAATCAGTAGAAAACAAATAGAAAACAAGTAAAATAGTAGTAGAAAACAGGTAGAAGGTAAGTATACAATTGAATGAATAGAGAACAGAGTTTAACCACACGTTAGCTGGCGGAACTCCTTTAATACTAAGATCAAAGACGATAAGACTTTTATAATATCTCATAAGCCCTGTCCTTTATATTTCTTAATCTTTGAAGTATCTAACTAAGAGTTTCATGAAATTATTACAATATTAAGATCAAGCATAGAAAAAATAATACTATATCCGAGTATAAAATATTGAAATATTTCATTTATTCACTTTAATAGATACAGACATGCCGTGGTGATTGTCCCAACCGGAAAAAATGTCTGTTTGCCAGGTGGGAAGGTCGCTAGTTCAGATCATGGTGTGGAAGAGCATTTGTTGATCATTTCGTGTTGTACTGTATTTCCTGTTTGAGGCTATTTTGCCTACCCAATACTTTCTGTATGACATTTAGCTTATTCTTTTTGGCTCTTAGTGACACTTATTATGGTAGAAATCTATCTCAACTTCATTCATTTGTCTTATCCCATCTATTCTTTCCTTCCATGCCTATTCGATTAACTTCACAGTCCCTTCAAACCATGTACACTGTGCTTTATACGTGTTAAGTAGGAGTCTATAAACATTTAGTCAAGCGTTAAAAATAAATTTCGATGCAAACTACGACATTATACATTTAATAGATACAGGCATGACCTGTGTTAATGTTGTTTTGGGAATAACTAAATGGTAGATGAATTTAAAGATATTCTATTTAATTTATTTCTGTTTAAACTCTGTCCAATTTAATAGTGTTTTCATATATTAAACCTGATGTTTGTTTGCAGTAGAGATGTTTGCTAATATCATTATAGGGTAACACAGATCATTTATCTATTTCCAATTTCAGGCTATTTTTTCTTTCTCATCTTTCAATTTCTTATGATTGTAAGATTTTGAATTTAATAAATAAATAAACCATAAGATGATAACATAAGATAACAACTATAAGAACGGCTTGTGAGTTAATTAACTACAAAAGATTAAGCAATGACAAAGAAAAAATAGCCTGGAATTGGAAATAGATAAATGATCTATATTACTCTATATTTAGTAATGAACCTTGGAAGGGTAAAGTAAGCAGGGCCAGATTTTTTCTTTCTCCGCACTTTCTTTTTTCTTTCTTTTTGACCAGTTTATATTTTATAATTCGTACAATTCCATAGATTATTATTTTTTTTGCACAAAGTGTGCGAAATATATCAATAAGGATTTTTACTTAAACATGTTTCAAATATCAAAGAAGAGTAACAACAAAAGCCCTTAAGATCACTGATAAGAACATCGCTACATGCTTCAGTGATCCTCATGTTTAACGTCTCACTTTCTAATAGTTTTTCTCTTATAAGCTTAATCTTCATAACAGACTAAAATTGTTTAATTGAATTAAGCCTAGTATATTACAGTAGAAGAAATGAACATCCATAGCTACAACCTACAATAAGTCTACTAATTCTTTTAATGAGAGTATGCCTTATCATTTATATTTTGCATGATTTGTTCCTGATTTCTTTTAAGCCAGTCGTATGCGGTTCGATAAACAATACCCAGCTGCTTAGCTGATTTACCTGTAGGCATACCTAGTTCATAAATTAAGTGAGAAAAGTGACCCTTAATATCATCACTAGGCTTCTTTTAGTAATATACAGGTGTTGAAGTAGAGGTTATATTTTTTTTTGGTGGTCTTGGGTTTTGACTGATATTTCTTAAGTGGTTTTTAAATCAAAGTGCCGTGGTCTGCAATATTTTGAAGAGGAAAACATTCTTTATCTACATCCATCAATGTGGGTTCATTGACCAATTCTTTGATAGAATTTCCTTGTCCATCTTTATAGTAGATTTGTAAGCTCATTGTTGAAGAAATAATATTTATAAAGTTGTGCAAATAAAAAATCTATGAAATTGTGGAAAAAAAGCATGCGGAAAATGAAAAGAGAAGTGTCCAATTTTTTTCTGAGATTGTGCGAATACTTTCCAAAAATAGTGCAAGACACCTTTTATTAAGCGTCTCTACGCAGTCATACGTCGCACTGAGAAGTCTGACTGAGAAAACATAGTAGATACAAGTCACTTGCAGAAAATTGAACATAGAAAAGAGAGAAAAACAGAAAGAAAACATAACTAGCTAAAAGAAATAAGACAAATTTAAGAGAAAAATTTAAAGGTGAATATACACTAGAATATGAAATATCTCCGTTTTCACGGATGAGGGTGGTAAGAAGGGATCGGGCACGTTCAGAGACGGTGGAAAAAAGGAAAAGAGAGTTATGGAAGTGATGGCCTAGTAGCCGTGAAGCCGGGTTTTTTTTATACAGTGCATCTACCCCAAATGATTCATTCTCAAAAAATGCAACACTGAGTTAAAAAAAAACAAATCATCTGGTAGCTTGCTCATTGAGGCTGCTGATGGGTGTGTTGAGCGGGAATGCCAACACCGCCATAGAGTGCAAAGACTCCTTCAGCAACAGACACTGTATCCTCACTTCTCTTCCGATCTCTCCTCTACCACCCATTCTTAACCTGTTTAGTAAATCCATAAGCTGCTAGTGTAGTTACTGTATTTATTTTCAGGATTGTCCAAGTTGCTCTAAGTATCCTTTGTTGGATTTCGAATTGCCACAGGATGACAGTTATCTTTTTTGGTGTCCTGTTTTCCTTGCTGACTTTATGGTCTTTTGGATGTCTATTCTTAACTTAGCATTTTAATGTCATCTCTACTCATTTTTTTTATCATCTTTCACTGACTTGAGGTTTTATATTTGAAGTATTTCTATGTATATCCCATTTTTTTCAAACCATCTCACAAGGTGGCTACAATGCACGAATAGCAAATCACGCCCAAAAATAAAAATAGTTTGAACTGTACGTGTACAGATGACTTTTCTCTAGTTAATCAAAGAAGCAAAATTATAGTACACATTATCTCTAAGCTCAAATGCAAATATAGATTGCTTAGTTAAAAGTGTAATAGCTACCCTGTTTATTATCTGGATTATATAAATATAATATAATTTAATTGATTCTGCTTATGGTAGAAGCTATAAGAATGATGTAGAATAGGTGGTATGTTAAGGTGTGAGTTAAATGTATGGATATGTTCCGTTCAATCGTAATATCCTATTCTCGGTACAATCTGAATCTTAACTAAAATTAAATCTTAGTGTAGTGAGGTAAATATCACTAACAGATACAAAATAAACTCTAGATTTTATATAATTCCCTTTTGATATCGTGCTTTAGAACAGTATTCTGATTGGACAATTATTTTAAAATTGTTTCTATTCACTAAAGTGAATAATTTCAAATCATTACTATGCCTTTTTTCTGATGAGTACCACATTGTTGTCTTTAGGTTTCTAGGTCAAAGTTAGACGGAACAGTAGAACGTTTAGTTAAACTCTATTGTTTATTGAATGGAACTACTAAGTCTTTTATACTTTTTCTAATGAATTTAGCTTTAGGGGTATACTATCTAAGCACTATGAACTATCGACATACATTGATATTCGATAGCGTCCCCTTCTTAGTTTAGTAATAAATGAGTCCTAATTCCCAAAAGTGTGATTCTTCCAATTGTAGAGAAAAGTCTTCACGACAACGTGCTCAAAACATACTTCAATTTTTAAATAGGAGCATTTAGTAGCTGTCAAAAACATAGGTCCTCACTGTTAAGAAGCAGAAATTAATGGAGCAAAGTCAATACCTTTCATAGAATAGCCCACGAAGTTTGAACCATGTAAGATATATTATTTTTAAAAACTCAATTCAATTGATTCATTATTGATTATTATAATGCTTTTTATTTTCAATAAAATAATTACATAAAAGGAATCAACTTTATATCTCATAAAACTCCAAAGATATTTTAATAACTTTATGAATCCATTATATAGAGACGTAAAAGCCTTAATTGATAAATAAAAGAGTGATTATACTAATAAAAAAAAGGTGGATTTCTTACAAGGTTATATAACAACCACTGTGACCACATCTGGCATCTATTACAGCCTAGCATCTCCGCCCCATACAGGTAATGAGGATGCCTGTTACTTCTTTCAATATTTTACTCTATTCCAGTATCAGAGCAGCTTCCAACTTTTCCTTGGCGAATTAAACCATCTATAGTTTTGGGCAATCGGGATGAGTTAAGAGACACGCAGGACCTTGGGGAAAGGCTGGTTACTCTTGCGGGTGTATAAGCTGGAGGGCTCGTGTGTGGTAGATGGGGAAACTCGTCTTTCTAAGGCTGCGAGAAATTATGGCTGTGGCGGTCTGGTAGAGATAATCTGAGAGTAGGCCTGTAGGAGCAGAAGAAGAAAGATAAAGGTGATCTTCCTAAAGGCAGAACAACGAAAAGGAAAGACAAAGGGAACAAACAGGAACAGAGCAAGAACCAACAACTATTCTTCACCTTAGGGTATAAACCACTCTTCTTGCGGAATCAAAGATGTGTGTTGAATTCTCTTTATTATTATTATTATTATTAAAAGGTACACCTAGCTATTATATACATTTCCCTTATGAAATATTTTATTATTCTAACTATTTTCAGCAACTTCGCCGATTTCTTACTTTTCTACGGCCATCCATGCGAATAGGTGTGGCATCACTGCCTATTCTATACCTCCCGTTCTTCCTGATTAACTTCCTGAGGTGGGCCCACATATGCTCAATTGAATTGAGATTGGAACTCTGCAAGGGCTAGTAAAGAGTCAATAATTATACTATTTATAGCCATCTATTATCGAGTTGTTTTACTAACATGGAGTCTATCATTGTACTCCTGTAAGTGGTGAATGGCTTCAGGGTTTATGAAAGAAATGTTTGAGTTCATAGCACTAGGCTTCTCTCAAGACATTGATATACTTGTCAGAGTTTATTTCTATCCTACACTACAATCAATCTCCCAACACCCTCCCCATCGAGACAGACTATACCATCACTCCACCACCTCCAAACCACATTGCATTTGATCTAAGAGCTTCGAACTTAAGCAAACCAAAGCTCAACATATCTATTTTCAATAAATAGAAAAAATAATAAGAATTAATACTTTGTATGGCCTCCTTTGGCATCAATGACTGCCTGATATCTATCTGTCATACTCTGAACTCATCGTTATACAATTTTAACACAAAATCTCTCTCACTCTTCTACAAGTAGAGCCCTCAAACCTTCTACATTGTTAATAGATACCCTTCTTAATTCAATTTGTCTTTCCAAGGCCCACCAGACATGTTCAATTGGGTTTAAGTCAGGACTTTGTGCGGGTCAGTACTAAGAAAACCCTAATTTGATGCGTCTCTTTCCACCATCTGGCATAGGCCCCAGTATGACAACTAGCACCATCTTCTTGTAACAGAAACTCCCTATCCTCTTTATGATGCAATTCCATGAACCAAAGATGGAAATCACCAGCCAAAATATTGATATATTCATCTTGGCTTACAGTGCCATCAACAGGGACTCATGGGCCAAATCCACCCGCACAAAAAAACAGCTCCAAAGCATGACCCCACCACCACCAAACTTCGTTGTTGGAACAACATAGTTAAGACTATACCATTCTCCAACTTTTCTGATGACAAGGGCACCTCTATTGTTCCCTCTCGCGGTGTACCTGGACTTATCATACCAGATGACGCCTTTCCACTGGTTGTTCGTCCAATTGACATGTTCCTTAGCCCAACGAAGCCGTTTCTCTTTGTGTTTTACAGTTAAAGCTGGATTGTGAACTAGAGAAAAAGATCCAAACCCTAACTGATTGCAGTAGCTGATAATGGTGTTTCTACATACATCCACCTGAATCTTCAACATATTCGATTTCAGCTGATCGCATGAAGCAAATAAAATCTTTCTAATAACATATTCCAAGTGTTCAGGGCCATTCTCATTAACTTTTTGGGGTTTTTATGATTCCAAATGTGATAGTGATATGTGTTTATTAACTTTTCTAATACTATCCTGAACTGTGGTTTTTTTTATATCTTAACTATACCCATGATCACAGTCAACGTTAATCAAGTCTTAAACTGGTAATAGATATCCCATAATATTCTATCTTTTGCTTTATCCTATTCGTGGAGAATATGAGTTTCTGACAATGTATATGACGTGTTGTGTTGGTTTAACACTATTTTGAAAGAAGAAGAGTTTTATGCAAAGATAAGAGTTTTATATTATAAAGTCTTTGGTAATTATTAAATTCAATTGGGCGTGGATTATTTATTCAAGGATTGATACAGTGACTCTCAAAAATCTTAGGTAGATTTCAAATCTACAGTGTTTAGCAGAATATATATAACCTTTTTCATTTTTAATACTTATTCCCTATTTCTTCCTTTTTCCGCTATAATATCTATTATTTATGACACCACTGAATAATCCAACAAGCCTATTGGAAACAGAAAAAAAAATCGATTAATTTGCTTGTCAACTCAATGTTTGCGAGGCCACCATAAAGGGAACCAGCCAAGTGGATATTGCAGCCATGTTTGGTGTTAGTCATTCCACTATCAGCCTCATTATGAAGAATTACAGGGAAAGTGGCTATTTAAAATCAGAGAAGGGCTCCGGGCTAAAACCTATTTTTAGCTAGATGGATGAGAGAAAGGTTGTATGGGAGGTGGAAAGGGATTTATTTCAGACAATAGATCAACTTTGCAATCAGATGACCACTCAAGTGTCCATGAACACTTTTAGAAAAATGATGAAGAGTTTTGACTTATTTTCTTACAGGGTAGTCATAAAACCTTCTCTTACCAATAAGCACAAGAAGTTGAGACTTGCTTGGGCTAAGGCCCACCTTCACTGGACAGAAGACTGGAAGACAGTCATCTGGTCCCATGAGTCAAAGTACCAGCTAATGAGGACTAACAACCGCAACAGAGTGGTGCAAAGAAAGGAGGGGATGCTCCCAAAGAACATAAAACCCACCATGAAGTTTGGTGGTGTTGGGGTGATAGTATAGGGTTCATTTTCTGGTGGTGTTTGTAAACTTGTTACGGTAGAGAGGTCTATAAACAGTGCCAATTACACCAGTATTTTAGATAAGACCCATTGCCTCGATCTGGATTGTCTTTACGTACTGAATCCAGTGGCAGGCTATGTTCATCAACAAGACGATGACAGTTGCCATACTAGTAAGGAGACAAGAAAATAAAAGAATCGGAGAGGCATAGTCACTATGGAGGGGTGGCCCTCTCAAAGCCCTGACCTGAACCCAATTGAGCATCTTTGGGAGAAGCTGGACAGAGCACTTCGGAAGAAGATGACCCCAGAAAGCACCCTCCAGGATCTGAAGGCTCTCCTGGTCCAAGAATGAGAAAGAATTCCCAAGGAGGTTACCGACAACCTCATTGGCAGCATGCATTGAAGATGTAAGGCTGTAATAGAGGCCGAGGGTGGAAACATCAGATGCTAAGAGTTTTAACCCATTAAATCTGTATTTATTATCCAGTTGACCTTTTTTATACTTCATCCAATTTTCACGTTTCTATTATGTGTTTAATGTGTGTTTTTATTACCTGTAATAAATATTTCCCCAAACAAGAATCCTATCGGAAAATGAGTACTTTTATATGTTTTCCACCAGACACTGTATTATAGAAATCCATTCATTGCTTATTATTATTTTTCACTTTTGTATTTGAAGTGTTTCTATGCTTATCTTAATTTTTCAAACAATCTCACAGGGTGGCTAATATGCTCAATGCACGAATAGAAAATCACGCCCAAAAATAAAAAACACTTTGAACTGCATTATAGAACTGTGAGATAGTACGTACAAGTAGTTGAATACAAGTCAATGTGTAAGTGTTGTATTTGATACATCGGCATGTTGGACTATTAATTATGAAGAAACTAACATGAAGTTTTGGTATTGAAATGAAATATAGAATATTACCTAAGATAGTCAGTTTATGGATAGTGGTATTTTTTATATCATTTTTAATTTTTATTATGTGAAGAAGAATAGACAGAGAAGAAAAAGAGTATTTCGGCTTTGACATTGCCATTTATTTAGAATACCGGTGTATTTGAAATGCTGATTTACTGGCACTCATGCAGTTCAAAGTATTTTTTATTTTTGGGTATTTTTTTTGTTATTCGTGCATTGGGTATTTCAGCCACCCTATAAGATCGTCTGAAAGATTAAGATAAACATATAAACACTTCAAATAAAAAAGTGAAAAAATAAATGCAAAGAGGAGGGAAACAAAAGGACAGGGAAACAAAAAACCTCAAATGAGGAAAAAATGATAAAGAAAAATGAGTAGAAATGACAGTAAATGCTAAGTTAAGAATAGACATCCAAAAGGCCATACAGTCAGCAAGGAAACCAGGACACCAAAAAAGATAACTGTCATCCTGTGGCAATTCGAAATCCAACAAAGGATACTTAGAGCAACTTGGACAATCCTGAAAATAAATACAGTAACTACACTAGCAGCTTATGGATTTACTAAACAGGTTAAGAATGGGTGGTAGAGGAGAGATCGGAAGAGAAGTGAGGATACAGTGTCTGTTGCTGAAGGAGTCTTTGCACTCTATGGCGGTGTTGGCATTCCCGCTCAACACACCCATCAGCAGCCTCAATGAGCAAGCTACCAGCTGATGGCTCTACCTTAAAGTCTCTAGTAGATGTGGCTCGATCAATGGCTTGAATCAGGATTAACAAACTGGGCCAGAGATCTCGCCATTTAACAAAAGATTTAACCGTACGCGACAGAAGATTTAGACAATAGTCAATTGGATGAACGTCTTGTGGTGGTGCAGGAACTAAGAAGAACAAGAACGTGAAGTGTTCATGATCAACGAATGTGCAAGTGAGAAAGTGGTCCCGATTGGCAGATGGGTGGCCACATTGGCAGTGGCACTCATACAGTGGAAGTCAAAATAATAAGGATTACTTTTCATTTTCCAGTATGCTTCTGTAATAAGAAATACTTATTCTTTGTCATAAAAACATATATTAAACACACAGTAGAGACTTCGAAATTGGATGAAGTATAAAAAAGGTCAACTGGATAATAAATACAGATTTAATGGGTTAAAACTCTTAGCATCTGATGTTTCCACCCTCGGCCTCTATTACAGCCTTACATCTTCAATGCATGCTGCCAATGAGGTTGTCGGTAACCTCCTTGGGAATTCTTTCTCATTCTTGGACCAGGAGAGCCTTCAGATCCTGGAGGGTGCTTTCTGGGGTCATCTTCTTCCGAAGTGCTCTGTCCAGCTTCTCCCAAAGATGCTCAATTGGGTTCAGGTCAGGGCTTTGAGAGGGCCACCCCTCCATAGTGGCAATGCTCTCTTGTGCCTTCCACAACCTGAACTCTTTGCTTTTATGACCGCTAGCATTGTTCTATTGAAGAACATAATCAATCTCTGGATTCAGTGCCTTGAGTTGAGCCAGATCAGGGCAGTGGTTATTCTTTAATATCTCAATGTATCCTCTACTGTCTATACTGCCCTTCACAGGTGCTAGCCTTCCAACACCTTCACCAGAGAAGGAACCCCACACCATCACGCTACTACCTTCAAACTTCATCATTGGCTTCAAATTATCTGGTATTAGTCTCTCCTTCTTCTTGCGCACCACTCTGTTGCGGTTGTTGGTCCTCATCAGTTGGTACTTTGACTCATCAGGCCAGATGACTGTCTTGCAGTCTTCCCCAGTCCAGCGAAGATGAGCCTTAGCCCAAGCAAGCCTGAGCTTTATGTGTTTAATAGTGAGAGAAGGTTTCTTAACCACCCTTCAAGAAAACAGGCCAAAACTCTTCATCAATTTTCTAAAAGTGTTCATGGACACTTGGGTGGTCATCTGCTTGCGAAGCTGATCCATTGTCTGAAATGAATCTCTTGCCACTTCGCGACTGACCTTTCTCTCGTCCCTCTTATTAATAATGGAATTAATCTCGGTGCTTCTTTTGGCCTTGAAGCATCAGTTTCCTTGTATCTCTTTACGATACAAGAAATTGACTGCTTACTAACTCCAAACCTAGAAGAAATGGCAACATGAGTGGTCCCATTGACAGTGGCCTCTTGATCAATGAGACAATGGTTATATTCGTCACTATTTATTTTTCCTGTTTCCAAGAGGTTTTTGGTTTGTTCGGTGGTGTTAGATGTGGTAGACATTAGAGTGGAAAAGCGATAAATGAAGAATGTTTAATAATAATAATAAATTTCAAGGGTAAAATTATGGTCTAAATTTGAAATCTTCCTTGTTTTATTGACCTTCACTGTATTTAAATGAATATCTTCCACAACTCTCCTTTCCTTTCCTCCACTGTCTCTGAACGTGCTCGATCCCTCCTCACCAACCTCATCCGAGAAAACAAAGCCATAGCATAGTCTAGAATATTTTTATTTTTATGTCTTTTTCTCTTATTTTCTCTTTCCTTTTCTTTCTTTTTCTGTTTTTCATTTTCTAATTTTCTGCAAGTGACTTATTCACTATGTTTTTCCCAGTCAGACCTCTCAGTGCGACGTGTGACTGAGTAAAAGACGCTTAATAAAATTAAAAAAGTGTATTATACAAAATAAAAAAAGGTAGTTTTCAGGAACCACTTGCCATTGTTCTCTGTCTCTATTTCACTGTTTCCTATGAGTTTTCCTACGAGTCAACGTATTTTTATTTAGTGGTACTTTGTGTGCAATGTTGATATAGACCTTTTTTATTTATTTATCAATTGGATCATATTTCCATGAGTAGGTGATTGAATAAAGGGAAAGAGGGAAGAATGATGTTAATATAGGGCTATTTTAGACATTAACAAAGATGCCTATTCACTTTCTTCATTTTCTTTCTTACCAACTACCCTAAGAGAGAGAGAGTGTGTGTGTGTGATGATGATGACTATTTTTCTGTAATAGAAGGAAAGAAGCCAGTGTTTACTACTGGTGATTGGCCATAGAAGGTAGAATGCCTTGATTCTCTTTATTCTCTTACTCTAATTCCACCAAGGCCCATTGACTTGCTTCATTGCTCTGCTATCTACACTACAGTGGCACAAACAGAGATAAGACACCCTACATAGGATGCCAGTTTAATAAAGGCAAATGAAGAGAAAGAAAGAAAGAAGCCATCCACTGTATGCAATTAGCTCTACTTATCTGTCTACCTACTTATCCACCCACCTACTTATCTACCCACCTACCTACCCACCTACTTATCTATTTATATACTACCGCCTTGTGTTCTGATCTTATTTTATTAGATGTCTTGTCCATGCACCGATTTATTGGGATTTCTTGGTAGCTACTGTGCGCATCATTTGTCTTTTCACTAGTACCATGGTATGAATGGCCTCACTAAGAATGAGCATCTGCCATTTGTTTGTTTTTGGATGAGTGTTGTTATGTTAAAATAGACATACCAGAGTCAGGAATCCATTGATGAGCAGGGGGAAGGCATAAATAGTAACAATAAAGAGTCCTGAAGGATCAAAATAATTGGTGGAGGCAAATGAACGCCAATGCTCCGCACCCAGGGCATTGAGGGGCTGAGTGAGTGCTGCCATGCCTACTGTAAAAGAGGGCAAGTCATAGTAAGGACTCTCTTTTCTCTTAATGTTGCAGTTAAATTAGCATACAGAGAATAAAGAAATAAACAGAGAGTGCTGTGTGTTTCTTGCGTATTAAGATGGGTACTAGCATACAGAGACAGTGGAATCCAAGGAGAAAAAGAAGCCACGGCTGGGACCAATCAATCTAAAAGCAGCTCAGTAGGTATCAGAAGAAGAAGAAAAAGAAAAAAGGGGATTCACTTACGGATTGGAAAAAGGCGAGTGTCTCTTCTGCAAATTGATCATAGACACTCTGTTTTGCTGCATTCTCCAACTTGGACTGGAGTGTGTGCAAGATGCCTTGGAGCAGATCTTGTGCCATGACGGATAGAACAAGTGACAGTGTCTGTGCGTCAACATTTAAAGGGACTGCTGTGTTGTGCTGACCAATGAAATGTCCCCACATAAAGCGTTCTCTCTACTGATAATGAGCCGTCGTTTTGGCTTATGGGGTAGAATCGACGTTCCTTTTCCTCTTTTCTTTCTTTCTTTCTTCAACCCACATGAAGCACCCCTTCCTATTGGCTTGTCTCCTTCCTCTCTTGCTTCACTCATCTTCCAGTGTGTCTGCCAAGAGCACTCAGGAATACCTTACCGAGGGCAATACATATCTTACCGCTGGACAGTACAATGATGCTGTGATTAGTTTTGATGCT
This sequence comes from Spinellus fusiger, assembly GCA_025094145.1. Lineage (NCBI taxonomy): Eukaryota > Fungi > Mucoromycota > Mucoromycetes > Mucorales > Phycomycetaceae > Spinellus > Spinellus fusiger. The sequence goes on along the minus strand of JALLLS010000002.1, from coordinate 211,002 downwards.
GCTATCAGTAAGTGGATTCTGACTAGCCAACATGCATTGACGCCTTGTTCCTTGTGTGAATAGGCCAGGATCCAGAGAACTACCAAACCTACTACAAAAGAGCCACTGCCTATCTCTCCCTGGGACGCACCTCTGCTGCCTTGGATGATTTCACTACCATCCTGACCCTCCGACCCAACTTTAATCTGGCACTTATTCAGCGTGCCCGTACCTATACAAAGGGCGGTGATTTCCAACTGGCTCAGGTGGATCTTGAGTCCTTTCTAAAAGCCCAGCCGAAAAACAAAGAGGCTGCTGAATTGGTAAGAAGACACATCGACAGTGAGGAGTAAGAAGAGTGAATTGAGTGTCTTTTTCTTCTTCTTCTCTTTAGCTTGCTTCTGTAAAGGTGGCAGAAAAGGCTGCTCAGGATGCTCAGAGTGCACTTAAAGACAAGGACTATGACCAGTGCATTCAGCATGTCTCAACAGCTGCCCCTATTGCCCCTCAATACACTCTCCTAAGAAAGGTCAGAGCTGAATGCTACTTGGCCAAGGGAGACATTGAAGCAGCTGTGGGAGATCTAACGTAAGTCCCTAGAATGACAAGAAAGAGAAAGAGCAGGGACTGACCGTTCCTGAATGAATGAATGAATGAATGAATGTCCACTGTTTTAGCCGTGCTGCTCATCTGTCGCCCTCCGAACCTGCCCTTCTATTGAGGCTATCCAAGCTCAACTACTTCTCTCTTTATGAAGCTCAGCATGCATTGGCCCAAGTGAAGCAGTGTTTGCACTATGACCCAGAACAAAAGGCATGCAAGGCTCTCTTCCGTCTCATTAAGAAGATGGAAAAAGAATTGAACAGTGTGCTTGCTGATATGGGGAAGAAGAAGATACAGACAGCCCTGAATAGACTCATAGGCACCTCCTCCAAGCAGGGCCTTGTCAGTGAGATTGAAAAAGAAGAAAAAGACATAGAAAACGACCTCAATTTGAAGGAACAGCCCAGACGTCTTGCTCTCAAGGCCTATGAGACTGCCTGTAGTATTTATGGACAGCAGGAAAAGGAGCCAGCCAAGATTGACAAGTGGTGTTCTGCTACTCTTGCATTGAATGGAGATCACGTGGAGGCACTGATTGCACGTGGAAAGATGTACTTGGAGAAGCGTGAGTTTGAAGCAGCAGTAGCAGATTTAGAAAAGGCCAATGAGCTGTCAGGTGGACAAAACAACCAAGTACGGCAATTATTACAAAAGTCACAGCAATTCATCCGTCAAAGCAAACTGCGTGACTACTACAAAATATTAGGTAAAGTAGAGCAGTGCTGCACACAGTCACACATGCACCTCCTCCACAGTGACATTGATGTTGATATTTGGTTCCTGCTTTTGTTGATGATTAGATGTGGCAAGAGATGCGGACACACGTGACATCAAGAAGGCCTACCGTAAATTAGCCCATGAATGGCATCCTGACAAGTATTCAGGCGACTTGACAAAAGAACAGGCAGAGAGTAAGATGGCAGAGATCAACCAAGCCTATGAAGTGTTGAGTAATGCGGGTACGTTTATTATTAGTGTTGTTATTGTTGTTATTGTAGGTAGACAAGTATCCACAAGACTGATTCCTTCTGTATAGAAATGCGTCAACAGTTTGATAGTGGATCAGATCCATTTGATGCTGAATCACAGCAAGGAAGTCATGGATTCCACGGTCAGAATCCATTTGCCCATTTCCAAGGTGGATTCCCCTTCCAAGGTGGATTTGGCGGTGGAAGTCAGCACTTTGAATTCAACATGAACTTCTAGACTCCCTACGCCACTTTCTGAGATATGGATACTCTTTATTTTATTATTGCTTTGATTTTCTTGTTTCTACACACACACACACACACATCCCTTCTTGATCTTTACTTATCTACCTGAACATCTGTAAATTATAATCCTCCCTTCTTCCATCGGACCCTACTGCTTCAAACTCTATTGTTTTGAACTCCTTGCACTTTGGACTACCGTGACTTATCCTTGAAAAATTTTCATGGCAAATACCAAAGGCCTATAAATAAAGAGAGCAAGCTTCAGTCCTTGTTGTTTTTGTCTTTACTTTTCTTATGGCTGCTGGTTAATATTTTCTATTTTTTATTTTCTATTTTTTAAAAGAAAAAAGAAAAAGGTAATGCATGGTTCTATTCTATTTTATATCTCTGTCCTTGATAAAGTGTCTTGATGATACAACAAGACATTTGCACGTCAGTCTGAACTGTACATGTAGAGTAATTAGCTATACCCAAATTTCTGAACACTTTATCTATTCCTTTATTCTTTGTTTGAATTGTTCATAGCATTGGTCAACTCACTGTTATTTATATTCTAGGTTGGTTCTTATGATAAGTAGCTAATGGAAATATCACGAATAAAGAATAAAGAATAAAATATCAACCATCACTGTACAATGTCTATCATAGAGTGTGCTTCTGCCACTTGTCCAAGTATATTAAAGTATCTTTTTATTTTATTTTTAAAAAAAAAAGATCCTTGGACTGGCTAGTCTGTTTCTTTAAGGTTATATCTACTGTCTATGAAACAGAAGTTGTGTATGGGTGTTGTACAGTGCTGCACTTTATGGCAAGCAAACAATAGGCAGGAATAGGCAGGGCTGCTGGATGCTCTTATCTTTAGTGTCCGGTAAGAATCAATGAGTTGCTTCACTCCACACCCTTTGACCCATTCCAAGGACTGTTTGTTTTCTTCCTCCATCGTCACTCCTGCTATTAAATAGGAGCTGTGTAGGTAGATACACACCCACTTTGCCATACCAACACTAGAGCAGAGAAGGGATGAATGAGAAGAATATAAAGAAAAGAATACGAGGAATATATTCTCCAATGTACTCTACAGGTCAATGGATTTTTATTACTACACACCAGGAGATTTTTCTGGCTTTTAGGCGGTGATATCTCCTTCCTTTTACGTCTAAAAATCTCTTGCCTTTTATGGACCTGTGTTTAAAATCAAAAGAGTTACAAGTATCCAAATAATTGTTTCCTTTTGTAGTATACCTCAATATCAAATTGTATTATCAGTAAAATATAGTGTTTATGAATAAAATTGTTTATTGTAATAGTATAGATAATACTATATTATGACTATAGCCACTGCCCAAGTGCATTCCCTCATAGCAATAGAATCTACAACCTAAAAACCCAGTTCTTTGTTCTTGGAAGATAGATAACTATGCTCAGTAGTACACCCTAGAGACCCTAGATAGTACAGAAGACCACCTAAGACTGACTTGAGAAGAGTATTAACTTGCCTAATAACAATACATTGAGTGTCTTGTGGAATGCAATGAGCACAAGCCCAGATGAAGACACTGCTTACCTTTTTATCTCAAGAATACCCTCTAGTGGTGTCTACAACTTCTTTCTATTGTTTTTCTTTGTTAATAATGGCACATTACCTTGATTAGTTATGCTCATCTTGACAAGTACTTGGGCGTTAAGTTGTATGTGCAGTGTGAAAAATAACAAGATAATAACAAGAACAAAGAATAAAAAATATTCTTATTTTGGTGAGGTATACAGTCCCATGCAAAAAATGAGTAGACGGCAAATCAATTTTCTATTTTTATTTTACAGTTTATTCAAACAATGAAAACCAGCCAACTCTTAGCCAAGAACATGAAGATAGCCCTATCAAAAGAAGAGAGCATGCTATATTTATTAGAGGTCAAATCACAGGACAATGGAAAAGACGTGCTACTTATCAAGAGATTGCTGACAATGTCGACATCCCAAAGAGTACAATAGACAAGAGTGTCCTATTGTATAAAAACAAAGGCACATTTCAACTCAAAATGCATACAGGAAGACCTGAAAAAGTGTCATCTACTTCAAAACTGGCTATCATTTTGTCTATTCGCAGAAACTCTATACAAATAATTGCATATGATTTGAGAAATATGAATGATGTAAAAACAAGGTTGTTTGGTCTGACGAATCCTGTTTTACAGTTGTGTACAATAATAAAGGGACTAGAGTGATTAAAAATAAAGACTCTATTACAAAGCACCGAGTAATATTTTTATAATAAGAATATAGACAATCATCTAAAGAACAACCATTACAAATACTGTGTTATTTCATGAATCTTTTATTATGAACATCTTAAACTGATAGATGTACCTTTATTTTTCAAAATAAAATAAAAAGAATTCTGTCAACTCACTTATTGTATGGGACTGTATATGTGTATAGAAACCCATGGGATTCACAGTTTCCATTGATAGATATACAAATATTATGCTTTAACACAACTTCTTGGTTTTCAAATCACGGATTGAATCAATGGCATGTGGAAACCAATTATAAAACAGAAATAGTATAAAAAGAAAAGGTCAACTCGTCTTTATTTTATTTTCTTCATGGAACCTGCTCTAAAGATGATAGCAGTGAAAAGCTCAATCACTGGTATTGGATGGAAACCGCAGTATCTTTTGCCGCTCAAGACACTTGTATCTATTGTCCATATTCTTGTAACGCATACATTCGCTTTTATAAAGTACATATTCATTCAAGAATTGGAAAATAACCCTGCCTTTGCTCTGGAGGATTTTGCCAATGTTGATTTTTACAGTGGTCTTTTTGTCGCTTCTTCAGAGTTACAAGCCAAATAGACAAGCAAATTCTTCAAAGTCAAAAACCAACCGAGAACTTATCAACAGCCATCGAGACATGTACTTTCAACACAGTCTATATGAGCCAGTCAGTTTAAAGTATGCCTTTCAAATAGCCATGTAGGAAGCAAGGAAAATAAACACAGCGTACCTCAATGGTGTCTCATTACACTTTAGAAACAAGCTGCGCATGTTATTAAACATACTTTTGAAAAAGAATGAACGAATAAAGACAGTAAAAGAAGAAATGAAGAAAAAGGGCAGCACAGAGACGGAAGTATCAGCTGTAGTAAAGGATATTATTGAACAATGCAATAAAGTCAAAACAGTCATTTCATCTGGAAAAATCGACAATCTACCAAAAGAATTCCTCTCTACTCATGATATTGATATGATTCATGATATCTTTAGCTCTTATCCCATGAACTATCAATTTTCCAAAGACTCTGTTTACTATTACTGCAAAGCAAACACCCCAAAGCATTTGAAGGCTTATTATAAGCTATCAAGCATGTGTGAAGTCCTTCAAGACAAGCCTCTCAACTGTTTTCCGCTGAGAAGAACATTCATACCATCTTATATGACAATAGATACGCGTATATTGAACACCCATCTATTGAAAAGACCTATTATCAGCCATTTGGACAAAGATAGAGTGTGGGGGGCTGTTATTGATACCACAACAAAAGCAATGAAGCCGCAGGGTGAAAGAAATGCAATGAAGTTTAGGGGAATGGTGATGACTGACGGTGTTGGTGTATCTGTGTTGAAACAAAACCATGATACAAAAAAAGGTGGCGGTGGAAGAATCAAGAAAGAAACAAAGGAACTTGATGAATTCCAATACATTGAAGATTTGGGGAAAAAAGAATTGGCAGCTAGTATCGGCAAGTGTGTGTTGATTGACCCTGGTCGTCGTGATATACTTTATTGCATGCATGAAGATAGCACTTTAGAGAACAAAAGAACATACCGATACACTAGCAATCAAAGTGCTATTGAAAACAAGTTGAGGAATTTCAGGAAGCTCCGTGAGAACTTGAAGCCTGATGAAGTGAAAGCAGCTGAATTATCCATGTCAGGACATACATCTTCAACAGTCAATTGTGAAAGGTTTGCAAGATACCTCGAGGAAAGAGCCAGAGTTACCCCAGTGTTGCATAACTATTATTTAAATGAAGATACTCCTGCTGTGGAAAACCGGAATGCCAATGGTTTACTCCCATTTCGTAAAATGAAGCTTTCAAGCTTTATTAATCAGCAACAATCAGACAAACGGCTAGCTAGAAATCTTCGAAGAAAGTTTGGCGATGATGCTGTAATGGTGATTGGCAATTGGTCTGTAGGAAACACAAAGTTCCATGAACCAGTGAGAGGTGTTGGAATAAGAAGAATATTGAAGAAAGAAGGGTTCAAGGTGTTCCTTATTGATGAGTTCAAAACATCTATTTTTTGTCCTTCTTGTAAGAACGGTGAGCTTGAGAAATTCAAGAAAGTACAAAACCCAAGACCCTTCAGAAGAGAGAAGAGCCCCACAGTGACATGTCATGGTCTTTTAAGGTAAAAATATTCTTTTTTTTCTATAAAAGTCAAAGAAAAGGCTAATAGGTTTATTATTTTTTATTTTTATTTAGGTGCAAAAACCAACAATGTTTGAAGATCATGACCAAAACTGCTGGAGTTTCTGATGAGATAATTTCTCAACGCTTTTGGAATCGGGACATGGCAGCAACATTGAACTTTTGTCATGTTTTTTTTGGACTACGAGAGGAAGGCAAGCGACCCAAGCGCTTTTGTCGATCCAAGAAAGTACAGTCTGTTGGTACCAAAAGAAAGGAGTCACCCTTAGCTAGTAGTAGTCGATCCACCAAAACATCAAAAAAGAATCCGGTGTAGTTATCGCTGTACTATATCAAGATACAAATGTCTTTTTGAACCATACTACATTTCTATACTATAATTTCCCCAAGGATATACTAATACTTTATGAAGATAGTGTAGCTATTGCTAGGATAGGCAGACAGAGTTTGAAATAGTCCATTTAGACAGCGAAAATACCCTTTTAAAACACATCAGCCAATCATAAGAATATTGCGATTTTATTGTCCGTGTATTTACTTTTATATCCCAAAAATCTTTAGGTGTGTACCTATTCATTACCTATCACTTAGTTACCACCCGCTTATTATCATCCAATAATCACTCCCTACGAGTAAGATTGATCCAATGATCTGGATAGGAATAAAAACATAAAATTGTTTATTTTTTTATTTTTATTTTTGCTTTTGGCACGAGAACCCAATAAAGCACCCTACAACACCTCAATAGAAATAGAAAGAAGAGAGAGAGCAAGTGGCATGGCAGCAACAGAGCGACAGAAACCAACTTCCTACGATCAACAGTGGGTGTCCCTCAGTGCATTGGTAGATGACCCTACGCAGGGTGTTCAGGACACAGAGGATATGGCAGATACAATAACACACAACCTTAAGCAGCAGCTGTACCTCTTGTTGGAAGCACCTTCTAGCAGTCGTGCTGCCTTTTGGACCAATGTTGTTGTGTCGCTATTGATTGTCCTGAGTGCAGTTATGACCACCCTAGAAACTATTCCTGCTTTCCGTTCTGCAGACAGTGACAGACTATGGCAAGCTATTGATTAACAATACTGTTGTTATTGTTATTGTTATTGTTGTTATTAGTAATAGTAATAGTAATAGTAATAGTAATAGTAATAGTATTAGAATGTAAAGTATCTTTCTTCTTCTTATGCTGCTGGATCCAATCCATAGGTTTCATCTCGAGGTCGCTATGGTTTCGTTATTCTCTCTCGAGTATATTTTACGTATCTTTGCCCATTCTGATTCATTAAAGATGATCAAGCACTTTTTCCTATGTAAGGCCCCATTAAGAAACAGGGAAAGAAAGAAAGAAAGAACAACAGATACTAAAGAGAAAGGACCTATGGGGTCTGTGGGTGGATGTCTTGTTGGATGCTGTTTCTATTATAAAGCACCTTTGTCTATTATTGACTTTATTTCTATCATACCGTTCTACATTGAACTGTTGGCTAAGCGTGATACGGTAAGACTCTACAACAAGTGCAGTTTCCCTTCAACTGATCCACGGAGGAAAACAGACCCATGAGTTTCGCTTTACTATCCTGCGACTGTTTCGACTGCTGCGTCTCTTCAAGACCTACAAATACTCCAATACGATCATCATGACCATCGAAGTGCTAGTGGCAGCCATGCACAGATCGAGTGATGCTCTCTATGCACTGCTGTTCTTTCTTGTGACGTGTGTGGTGCTGTTTTCTACTCTTCTGTACTTTGCAGAACGTGGTGTATGGGACAGCACCCTGGAGACATTTGTGAACCCTGATGGAAAGCCAAGGTGAGAGATCAACAGACACCTTCTCTTGGGAAACTCAACCTGTTCCTAGTGCCTTTGACAGTATTCCTGCTGCCTTTTGGTTTGTGATGGTGACAATCACTACCACAGGCTATGGTAAGCTCCTTTCCTTCCCAAGCCAGTGTGTTGGATCTATCAAGAGGTATTCACCTGCTTCTCTTCTTATAGGTGATATGGTGCCTGCTACCTTTATTGGTAAATTGGTGACATTTCCTGCCATGATGTTTGGTGTTCTGGTAAATACTCTACATCTGCATCTGATGCTTGTGTTGTCTGACGTGTGTTCTATCTGCAGTTGATTGCCCTGCCTTCTATTATTGTGGGTCGCAACTTCACTGCTGTCTGGGAACACATGCGGCGCTATAAGCAGCCATTGCAGGCCAACCGATACTCCATCGAACTTTCCCATCTTCCACAGGATAGACAAGGACACCCTTCAGGACCCCTTTCACAGGAAAACACATTGGACCCTACAGATGAAACACTGGACCAATTAAGAGCATTGACAGTCATAGCTCAACAACACCAGGCATCTCTCCAGCGCATCAAGACCCTTCTTTATCATAGTAATGATGATGATAATAATAATAATAATGATAATAATAATAATAATAATAATAATAATAATAACAGACACACCACAAAAAGAGACAAAGGCAAAGGAGTAAGGACGACAGCAATCCATGGTCAAGACCTTTCATAGTGCCCTGTCTTTCTTTGGAAGTGGTGAGGATGGACATTTGCCATTGGACTCTTTACTCTATTTCCTCGTATCTGTTAATAGAACCGTCCTTCAAATAAGGCCAAAAGAAGTCTGTCTGTGCTACTTTTATTCAATAAGAATAGGATAAACAATGCGTCTTTTTATTCTATTCGTTCAATCGAATGGAGGACACCCTATTAAAGTAGAAATGCCAGTAATAGCCAATGTTGTGGTGATATTAATAGCCAATGTTGTGGTAGGTAGCTGTGGTAGGTAGTAATACACCCGTGGACAAGGCACTATAGTCTATCCACATCCCTCCCCACCTTCCAGATCACCGATAGAGTGGAGAGATGAGAAAGGTAACCCAGTCTGACATTCTTCACTTCCATAAGCATAGATCTTTATTCTTTATTCTTTATTCTTGCATAATGTGAATGCCTCATAGTCTGTGCTTTGTGCCATGTAATATATGCCTTATGCTCTATACACCACGCCTATATAACTGTGTCCTTCTTCCTCTGGAGTTCATGCCTTGTCCTAATAGTGCAAACAAGCAGCTCACGAACTACCTCTTTCTATTTTACAAACTTACAAACAGGCAATAAGGTTCACTTGTCTGCACTATCAGAGCAAGGCATAAGCACTGTCTCACTGCCCACTCCTTATATCGACCTTATTTACAAACATGGACTGTCCTTGTACTATTTAAAACTTGAGTAGCCTCGCCGTCAAACCCGTGCTCTCCCATACGGAAATGCAACGAGAAAAGACGGGTCAAATAAGGGAGATAGAACATAGTGTATCACACCACCGATGAGCAGATAAGAAAGTTTTTTTTTTAATTATAAAAAATTATAAAAAATTATAAAAAATAATAATAAAAAAGAAAAAAAAAAGACAAATGGACTCCTGACAAATGGACTCCTGACAAATAATAAGCTTTCTATTGACTATTTTTATTGACATTTTCTATATCTGTGTATTATTATCAGTTATAATTTTGGGTTGGTAGACTTGTAATGTTATTCAAGATCACTTTAAATCAACAAAAAGGAAGAGTTAGTTCAAAAGAAAAAGGGAAAAAGAAAGAAAAAAGAAAAAAGAAAAAAGGAAAAGGATTATTATTTACACGCGACCCCGTTTGTCGTACAAATACAAGTCAGTCAGATAAAAACATGTTCTCTGTTTTATTATTATCTTGTCACGCTAAGAAGAGAGAAGAAGAGTTTGGATTATCAACATCAGAGGAATCAAAGAAATCCACGTGTATTCTATGAAAGAGAGAAAGAGAGAAAGAGAGAGAAAAGACTGTTTTCGATGGGAATGATTTCTTATGTTTGTTGGGCCCTACTGCAGAGATAGAAAGAGTTGTTCTTTTCTAGTCCATTGGGTCCATTGGGTAGGGTTAAGAAAAGACTCTTCTTTGTTTAGGATGAATACCAAGGCAATAGAAATTAACAATAGTTATTAAATAGATTCCTGTTGAGCCAATCAATAGCACTAGATAGTATCAGATAGTATTATTTATTAAGCTGATAGATGTGTGTGCGAGTGTGTGTGTGTGCAAGTGTGTGGAGAGGCGGACATCTCTCTGCTATTCTTTCTCTCTACTGTTCAGGTGCAAGTACAGATACAAGTACAAGTACAAGCACAAGCACAAGCACAAGCAGAGTCTTACAGAAGCACATTCCAACCAGCAAACAGGATTTGTTAGTCTACATTATAGTTCAACTATAGCAGGCAAGTGTTATGGAACTAAGATTCTGTCATTACCATGCCACAGTGTAGAAAGGTGTACACAGCATGAAACGAAGAAAGTTCAAAATAAACTCCCCCACATCTCTCCCTCACTCTAGATCTCTCCCTCATCTGCTCAATTCTCTACTGTCCACCCCACTCAATACACACTACACAGTGTACCATCCTCAGCACAAGCAAGTCTACTTATCCACTCTCGTCAAGACGATAGTAGTGATTCCATACAAACAGTGGGTGATGAGTGTCATATCTTTATTGGAGTGATGAGTGTCATGGGGTCATGTATGTAGGTGTTATGTAGGTGTTATGTAGGTATGGTGTATGTATACAATGGATTTTTTTTTTTTTAAAAAAAAAACAAAATATATAATATATATATAAATATATATATAAAATAATAAAAGAAAAAAAAAGACATTCACACCTTTAGTCTACTTGGAATGGCTCAAGGAAGGAACACTGTGGTAATGGCGCCATCCATTAGGAAGATCACCGTCGTTGCACGTTTCCACGCCTTGCATCCAGGCAGAGGCCAATGCCTGCTGAATTGTCCAGCGAGTGGTAGGATTGGGATCCAGCATACCTGCCAAGCACTCACGACATTCTTGTGATAATGAGTGGGTTGGGCCTGGTTCGCCCTTTTCTGTCATCTTCCATAGATCGCACTCTGCGCCCTCCATCTGCTGGCGCTGGAGACAGTACTTTCCAAACTCTGGATCACCGCCATCCTTGGCCTGGGCAGCCACAGCAGCAGGGGAGCCTGGCCTGGCGCTCTTTGGCACGCTGGGAGGAGTGGCGTGGTAAAAGGCACTGGAGAAGAGCAGACTGCGGAAACGAATACAGAAAAAGGTAATGCCCGCACTCCATACATCCAAGGCTTGGCCGTCGTAGGGTGTTTCTTCTGATGTCAGCGCCCACAGCTCAGGAGACCAGAAGGGCTCAGAGCCACACCACTTGTGACAGGGTTGGGGTTTGTTTTGGTAGTCGTTTTGAACAACATCAGCAACACCAAAATCAGCAATTTTGAGTGTGCCGCCCGGTGTCAGCACAAGGTTCTCGGGTTTGATGTCACGGTGAGCAATGCCAAGCTTGTGGAGATGGTCAAGGCCTTGCAGCAGCTGTTTGAAGAGACAATGCTGGTCCACCGTCGAGATGTTGATGTTGGGCTGAGCCATCAGATTAAACACATCGCCACCTGCACACTAGAAAGACAAGAAAAGGGAAAGGGGGAGAGGGAGGGGGAAGGATGAGTTCATGGGCTTATGCATCTTGCCAGGTCAACTTACATATTCCATCACAGTGCACCAATGCTCATGCTCATCCATGACAAGATCAATGGTGTTGACAATGTTGGGATGGCCAGAGACAATCTTGCTGATGCAATACTCATTCAGCATGCGCTTCATATAGTCCCGATGGTCTTCTTGCTTGGCCTTTTTCTTGAACTCCTTGACAGCAAGAATAATATGGGTTGAGGGGTGTTGTACCAAACGAATGACAGCAGTAGCACCGCTGGCAATGTTCTTTTTGGAGGTAGCACCCATCTCCTTATTGCCTGGAGTCCGAGCTGGTTTTATATAACTGCCGTATTTAGCAGACAGCTTGGGGACACTCTGCTGGCTGTTGCTGCTGCTGCTGCTGTGACTGGAGCGTCTTGAGTGTCTTCTCCATAGCTTTGGGTTGATGAAGGAGCTGAAGGAGCGGTGGCTTTTGGAACCACTGCTGCTGCTGCTGGTGGTGGTGGTGGTGGTGCTGGCCACACTCGAGCGGCGTATATCCGTGATGGAGGTGGGACTGGCGACTGCTTCATCGTCGGTTCCAACAGAGTCAATGGGAGTCATTTCCAGAATAGGTCGAGGGTGGGTGGACGAGCTGTGGTGGCTGTGGAAAAGACTGCCCAGACGGCTGTGTTTCTTTTTCACTGCAGAGAGTGGGTGGTGGGTGCTGTGGGTGTGTTGTGGGTGGTGGTGGGTGGGACTGGCATACAGGGAGGAAATGCTACTGCTTCTGGTGTTGTTGGAGGCACTGGTGGAGACGGAGGAGGAAAGATCGGGACACTCGGAAGGAAGTGTATCAAAATCAATGGGGATTTGAGTCAGGGTGGGGGAGGTTTGGCTTAATTTCCAGAATCCCTGTGAATAGCTCATACGATCTCTAGGATCGACTTGGTGGCTGATGGTAGCAGACATAAAAGAGGAAGGAAAGAGTAGTGAAAAATAGAATAATATAAAATATAAAATAGAATAAAATATAAAAAATAAAAAATAAAAAATAAAAAAGAAGAGGGTGTATATATACAGGGATAAGTAGAGGGGCAACTACAAGGGTTCAATAGAAGTTAGACTAGCAAAATAGACAGCAGTACTATAGTATCATCAAAGGCGTATCAGTAAAGGGTCTGACTTCAACTCTGACAAAACAGAAGAGGCGTGGGCGGTGGACAGAAAAGAAGTGGAAAGAGAAAGAGGAGTGAGAGGAAGTGAAGTACATGCAGAATCATGCTCTTTAAATAATCAGTGGCTCAAAAAAGTGATTCAAACTACAAACCCCGACCGTCTTTTTTTATTTTATTTTATTTTATTTTTTATTTTTCATTTTTCATCTTCAGCCTTTCCACTTTTCATCATTGTTCATGCTCCATGTGAATTCTTAAGTGGGTTTGGATCTGTGGACTGGTTGTGGTGTTTGTTGCTTGCTATTCTATGCAGAGTCAATGGCATCACGTTGAGTCGTGGACAGTGGAAGCAGAAGATTCTCTTCTAGACCTTTATGTACAAGACCAGAAATTGGAAACCCATGGATCGGGCAATAGTTGCAGGTTATTGCCATGGAGATTAGAACCCTTTCTCTGCAGTAGATTATCAGAGATGTGACTATGAAATAGACAAGGGCATATTGGCTTTGTATTTATGCTAGGAAAGAGGACTGCTGAACAGCCCTAGTGAAAATAAAGTCGTTAACAGTAGAAGGGAAAAAAAGCCTTTTTTTATTTTATTTTGCTGTCATTTCAAGACATGTCAAGACCCACGATTGGTGCTGCTCTCTTCATTTAAAATACCAGTTCCTACTGACTAATCAAGTCAGCGCATCAGAAAGATTGTTTTACTGTGACCATGTTTTATTGCCCAAATAGGGAATCGTGAGATCTCGTCCCTTCTATTGTCTGTCACCTCCGGCTGCTAGTGAGTGAAATACAAAAGTGTAGAACGTGTCCTCCCACTGACACTCAGAAGAAAGATCAAGAAAACAAGTCCCCATGAGAATGGTAGAAAATCTCTGTTCTCCTCCACTCTATTCACCCACAACGGACGGACAGTATCGTCATCTTAAGTAGGTCGTAAATGGTAGTGCTCGAAATTATTATTTTCTTTTTCTTCTAGTGGTGATTTATTGGATTAAAAAAGAAGAGAGGCAGATAAGCAATCTCAGATAAAAACAGCGATGAGAGCAAGAAAGAGAATGGCTCTTACAAAGACCAAAAGACTTAACTAATTCCTAATTCTATTGATATGCAATGCTGCATGGCCATCAACAAAACATAAAAGAGGGAATGTTCTATTGTTGAGGACAGAAAGGGAGAAGGGGTTAGGAAGAAGAAGAAAAAAGAAAAAAAGAAAGGTTCATGCGTGGATGTTTGTAGGTGTCCATGGTTACTGTAATGGTGGAAGGAATGGGTAGTGCTGACTCCTATTCTTCCTGATTCGAATGACGGTCATCACCTATACCTTGTCTTATGCTACCCAGTGCACTTGTCCCTATAGACTTCTTCTTTGCTGATAGAGAAGAGCAAAAGAAAGACACTAGACTGCACAGGCATCCAATACGGTGCCTAGCAACATAGAAATGGAATCCTACTCTCCTTGTTAGGGTCCATCGAATGAATGATCCGCAATAGGATGCCATGGCAATTTTCCCTGATTTTTTGTTTGTTTTCTGTAACCACCCATAGATCTAGGGTTCAGTTAGATAAGCTGTTTCACTCATATCTTGTTGACCAAAACAAGCTATTGTTCTATATTAGTCCACTAAAAGAAAGAAAATCAGCTCTATTTCTCACGCCTAGGAAATAAACAGTGGAATAATCACAGAGGCAGTCATAGAACAGTAAGATAATACACATCAATAAAATAATAAAAGGATGTTCGGCTCCTCCTATCTTGGGCCTATCTCCCAAGGCCTATCTTCCAAAGCCTATCATGGAGGCTCTGGAAACTCAATATAAAACACAAATCTATTTCGCACGCTTAAATAAAACGCCGGTTCAACTAGAAAAGGTTCAAGTCTGCTATTATCGGTAAGAGACTGACTTGTACACTTGCTTGAATTATCTTTGTTTCAAGCATCCAGAATAGCCACGTGCCTATGAGTACTACTTGTTCTTCCTTCTTAAAATGGAAAACCCTTTTTTTTTTTACTTTGTTCATCAACAATGGATAGAAGGCTTGACATACTCCTATGATTCTGAGGAAGCAAGAGAACATTCGACATGGGGACGATTCTCAGGGAAACTATTTAGAAGACAAGACTATCATGCCAATACCATCGACAGTGAGCTCGGCTCAACTGCATCAACATTGAGTAGGGACTTGTCTACACAGCAAAGGCTCATTGCATCATCCTACAAAGCTATGCCGGTTTAGTCGTGCTGTTGGCTCGCATTTTGTAATTCATATCTCAGTAGTTCCTTTTGCACAACTGAGAAAACAATGAGAAGAGAGGGTTGCTATGTTGAATTCCCCAAGTCTCGGTCACTTTCGACGAGTGTGGGGTTGAGATTTCATCAAAACAATCTCTTATAGACATGTCAGAAGATAGATAATAAAAAAAATAAAAACGAGATAAATCTTAAGTTTTGATGATATCAGAAAAAACACCTGAAGCATACACATGTCTTTATGAATACAATGGCTAGTACAAGTATTATTATTATAATGATAACAATTACTTTAATTACTATGCTCATTGCTATGACTACTTGGTTGCCATGGCTATTATTTTAATTATTATTATTTTAATTGTTATTTTAATTGTTATTTTAATGACTATTTTAATGACCCTCTCTTGGGTAGAGTCTACACTTGGGCCCAGTCAATCAACAATGGCTCTAAAATATCCTCGATGGATTAAAATTTTGTTTTATTTCTTTGGTCTCTCCCATTGAACAAATAAAAAAAAGGCACAGCAAAAAGGGCTCATTGGTAAAGCCTCCTATTTTCTACTAGAGCCCTCCGGATTTAAAACGTCTTTTAGACCTGTTTGCATAAATAATATCGAATCTATTTTTATTGTTGAGGCAATACCATCAAAACTAGCCTTTGTAGCCAGAAAACGCCTCGGTATTTTAAACACCACACAAATAATTCCTTGAATAACTTATAAGAGAACAAGCTATCTTAAAAACAGTAGCCTACAGCTTTGATACATGACCAGAGATATACCTGCTTCTGAATGCCACTGTTAGTTCTCTCTCTCTCTCTCTTTTATTGACTCTTTTTCTTTCTGCATTTACAAGACATGAGCTAAGCAACAATAGGCTGGAGATGAGTTTGAACCCTAAACAATAGAATTCATTTGAAAGATGATCTCTATGAATCAATGACATAAAAAGGAGACAAAGTCAAAGCCAGAGAGACATAATACTTTAACTAGACAGATTTAAAATTAATGACGAATGAATAACTGGTGAAAGAGGATTTTACAAACGGGTATGACACATTTACTGCCATTGTCTTTTTTTAGGTTCTTCAAGAGTCTATTCTTTCCATGGCTATTTTCTACAAACCCAAGATCATCCCACAAGATCTATTGACAAGAGAATAAGATAGACTTCTCATAGGAATAAAGTAGATCAGCATAGCCTATATATAAAATTCAAATCAACAACTCACCCATCTTCCTTCTCTACTACGAATTCTTCTTTTGCTAGTAGAGATGTCTAGATACATGTAGATGTAGGATGTGTACAAACTGATATATATTTATATTTACTAAGCTCTATTCAGTCTAGAAGCAGCTACGATCATCCTATAGGCTCATTCTACGTATTTCTATGACCCATAGTATTGCTTTTATTTTATTTTATTCTTCTACATACCACCATTTGACTATCACACGGGGCATATTTACTCTGAATTATGACATCTTCGAAATAGAATGTCATTAGGGCTTGTACTGTCACCTATGAGTACAATACTATTCTATAGTCTATGAGGCCTGTTGGTACCAAGATATTAAATGTAGTGTATCCGTCTATTTGAGGATTAGCGTGTACAAACCATGTGTTGGAAAGTTCATTCAAATACACCCTAACTCTATTCTGCAGTCTACGTACTTGAAACTCCACTTTTCACCTTTGACGTTTATGACGAAGTTAAAGTCTAATGTCTTAAGAGAGAAAAAAATACTATTAGAAATATGTTTCATCTTCAAAGGTGCTGCATGCTACGTAGTGAGTCTTTCTTAGTTTTCTATTGATATTCTTTGTGTAGTCTTACAGGCGGCGTGGCCTATAGTCAGTATTCCAACAAAACCTTGTAGGTGTGCCTGAATTACTATTGCTGTAACAAAGTTTAAAGTCATTTATATAATTTTTTTTGTATCTATAATTTTTCATGTCAAGTAGTGCATTTATTTACACAAAGGGCGAATCAATGATAGATCAATCAAAACAATAGATCGAGAAAGAGAGGTGTGTGTATTATTCTAAAGAATCCAGATCCCATTTTATTTTGCTCCTCCACAACAGGCAGTTGGAATAAGGGTAGGCTACTATTTCCTCCTCCTCCTCCCCCACCACCAAGTTCCACTAAAACAGGGCAGGATAAAAATCATTCAATAAGGTATATTGTGCTAGTAACAAATAGGTAGTTTGTATTCCTGTTATTTCTATAAACAATAGTTCACTCTACATGTCATCCATATTACCTTTTTGTTTTTGTTTTACCTTTTTCTGCTCAGAGAAAACAGTAAAGAAAAGGAAAAGTATGTATAAATAAAACCATTCTAGCTGCATTCATTAAAAGCAAATCCACTGTTTGGCATGGACTTTCAGAGATTGTTTAACCACTCATCATTCGAGAAATTTGCTTGTATGGCCGAGTACTAGGGCACTTATTTACTATAATAGTGTCAATAATCTACTGCCTTTTAACTAGAAGCAATAGCAGATAAACAAACCACACCTTGTCCTCTTTTCTTTATACTTTATACTTTATACTTTATACTTTATACTTTATGATTTATCAATAGATGTCTATTGTTGATAGTGTCATTTATCAGTCTGTACTATGAAGAAAGAGAAAGAAGAAAAAAAAGGGTAGAAGCACCTTTTCCTTATTTTTAATGTTACCACTAAAGGTAATAGTTACGTTTGTGTTATTTGAGTTTTGATAATCTCTTGGCTGTCATTTACGACAATAAAAAATAATAGCGGCCAAAAACTTCCACTCTTAATCTAAGCATTATGATAGGTCAATGTGTTCTGGTCTTTCAAGGATGTGTTGTGCAAAAGTCTTGGTTAAGATAGAGATGTGTGGTTCAATAATGCTCATGTTATTATTACGTATCTCTTTGGCGATTTATCTGTTCCCAACATTAACAATGATTGTATATAGCTTATTGTTGATATAGTGCTAATAAAGTATAGAATAATAACTCATAATTTCATTCGCAGAACTCTTATCAGTTGTTATTGTTTTCTCTCTCTCTTTTTTTAATGAAAAGAAAAGAAAAAAGAGTCTGTGATGAATGTGATCCCGGCTTCTCGATTTGTTTTCTAAATTAAAAATAAATAAATAAATCAATCAATCAATCAATCAATCAATAAATAAATAAATATAAATTACATTCATTAAGTTAGTTGAGTAAAGATAGATCTCTCAAGGCAAATCTCCAGGTAATAATGACAAACTTTTTTTCCTTCATTTTTTTTAATAAAAATAATAAAAATATCCATCATTCCCTTTCCCTTTATTGATATTGGTTGAAGTTACAATGAATTATAATTGTTCATGGTTTCATTATTTCCCGTCTCTTTTACGTTACCTCACCAAACTGTGAGAACCTTGTTTTATTTTTGGTCTTTATGGTATTGCATTTGCTTCCAAGAGTATATTTGTGCTTCATTCTTTTTGGAAGTCATCATTGTATTCCCCACTTCTCCAGAAAAAAAAAGTAGTATGTTTCTTCTATCCCGCAGAAGAATTCCCGCAATCTTATTATATCTAATTAGAAAATGTCTTCTTATTTATCTTTTCATTTACAATTATCTTATCAAATTTATTTTGTACGTTCTTCTTGCCCATAATATCATATTTGTATTCCATAGCCCTTATCATCATGTTCACTAGCTATTATGCCCAATGCAAGTCTGAAAGTTTATACTTATTTAACTGAACACTTTAAACTGTTGAGACGTGAGTGTCCAGTGCGTTGACACATTGAAACTCAGAAACTAAAGCACTGTAAACAACCAAAAGGATAATTCTTGTATAAGAATATTTCTCCAGTTAGAGATAAATATGTTAATAAAAAAAATAGAAGCATGAAAGATTTTCATAGTTTTAGTTTTATTTAGTTTTCTATCAACAGCTATTGAACTAAATAAGCTTTAGTATAGAGCAAAAGAATAATAGCCACTAGGCTATATTTAGATATTCTGAGATCTTTAATTGGTATAGCTGTTTATATCAGTACTCCACTCACAGACATTAAAGACAAATAGGGCCAATTATGTAAAAAGAAAAAAGAAATGGGTAAAGAATGGTAATTCCCGTTGCTATGATCGAATATCCGAAAGCATCAACCACTCATTTTCATACTAATAAACATTTATCCCTACTTTACAGAATCGATACAACCCTATTCATCGGAAGGGTAAATAATGGCTAATTGTTTTCACCTTTTTTGTTATTATTTACTTTTAGGGCATTCGGGTTTCTTTGTTCCGGTATTAAGAGCAATTTCGGGAAGCCTATCAAAGTATTGAAATGACAAATGTTATTTCTGTTTATTTTATTTTCATTTTTATAGCTAGAACATATTTTTATAATAGAAAGAAAGAAAAAGAAAAGACAAATCCGATAAGTCTATAAACATTACAATAAAGTAATCAAATGGGCAATTAAGATAGAGATACCAGTATAAACTTCTGTTACTACGAATAAATAAAAGTAATAAATATGTATATCTATTAAAAACCAATGTCGACATTCATATTTTAACAAATATACTTATCTCTACAGTGTTTTGATTTGTATCTAATATATATTGATATATTGATATATTAACTAACCTTAGAGGATTTAGACTTTGAGAATAGCAGTTGCATCAACTTTAGTGATATGAATCAAAAGAGTGTTCTAGTCGAAAAGTATAATATTTCTCCTTAAAATTAATATTGTTCACGCCATTATCATTATCATTATCATTATCATTATAGAAGAAGAAAACGTCCTACATTATATATTCATAGACAAATAAGTATACTATTGTTTTATTTTATTGTTTTATAAAAGGAAACCTGCACATTAGCATTCTCTTGTAAGATAGATAATTATTTTGCATACATCCAATATGTGAAGAAAAAATCGGCGGCTCAATATATCTTCTCGGAAAGAGATATATAATAAATGAGCTCATTTCATATTAGGTCATTTTATTTCTTATTGCTTCCATTTTGTGAATTTCTTGGTGAATAACATGAGCGTTTAAATTAATAAAGAAAAATCGTTTATATCTGAACCACTGATTAAATCAATTGAAAATTGCATTAATAAAGTGACTACAAAAGATTGTTTGAATTTTTCATAGTTCCTTATCTTGTCATCCAACAGATACCACTGGAAAACCTTGACAAAAAAAACTCAATACTTTAATAAATCATCTCCATTGCTATTGATAGTTCATTAATGATGTGTCAGTCATTCAAAAAATAAAGTTGTTGATACCATAAAAGATGATCGATTAGCCTGCCGATCAACTCATGATTTATAAAAATAAAAATAAAAACTCTTTATGGATTGAACCTTTGAAATTTATGACTGAGAAACTTATGAAATTACAGACAGAGAATAAAGTCTGAATATGGGAAACCATCCGATATTATAAACAGCGTACTCCCTTGATATTCGCTTTGCATTAGACTAGTTTTCTTCTCAGACTATCGACTATAAGATGCAATGGTGTCTTACCTTCTATTTAGACTATAATGGGTGTTTATTTTAGGTTATATTGTGTAAAAAAGAATAGCTTATCAAGAATGGTACTAAGTAAATAAACAATGATAACAGCCACAGGTTTATCCAACTATGTATAAAGTGTTTTTTTATGTAGAGTATAAACATGACGCTGCTGATTAATAAAAGTATATTCATAGTACTACCTTGGCATTGTTGCTTACAAGATTACAGAACTTTATAGATATAAAATACTACTGCTAATATCTACACATCAGGAGATTTTTCTGGTCTTTAAGCGGTGATATATCCTTCCTTTTAAGACCGAAAATATTTTACCCTTCTATGGAAAAATGATTAAAATCAAAAGGTTTGCGGATATCCAAATAAACATTTCCTTTTGTGATACCTCAATATCAAATTATATTATCAATAGAATATATTGCTTATGAATAGCATTGTTTATTGTAATAGTATAGCTAATACTATATTATGACTATAGATACTGCTCAAGTGCATTTACTCATAGCAATAAAATCCATACCCTAAAGGCCTTGTGATTTATTCTTGGGAGATAGATAACTATGCTCAGGAGTATACCCTAGAGACCCTAGACAGTATAGAAGATCACCTAAGACTGACTTGAGAAGAGCCTTAACTTGCCTAATAACAATACATTGAGTGTTTTGTACATTAGAATAAGCCATAGCCCAGATGAAGATGCTGCTTACCTTTTTATCACTAGAATAGTCCTTGGTAGTGTCCATCACTTCTATTGTTTTTATTTGTTAGTAATGGCACATTACCTTGCTCAGTTATGCTCATCTTGACGAATACTTAAGTATCATGTTATATATTTAGTGTGGGAGATAACAAAAGGAGGGGAATATCAAAAAAAAATCTTTCTTTCTCTCTATTCTGGTAATGTATACATTTTAGTCTTCACTCATAAGATCCACAAGTCAAAATTCACAAGTCAAACAATTCACACTCTACTTGCCTTGAGCCCAAAGTCCAGTATTAGAAACAATATCTTGTTATCATCAATCATCACTGTTAATAACAGTTACAATAAGATAATTGAGGTGATTGTGAATATAGATTCAATGAATGGCTATACAGTTCTCAACACAAGTAAGTTTGGTTCTATTTTATGGACAATGACCACTAGAGTTGATTCAGTGTGTTCTATAATAAATCTTTCTCAATCAATGTTATGCTGAAAATAGTGTGGGCTTATGGATAGCACATTATGTTAATAAATTCAGTGATTGAGTTGCAATGTCAGCTTTACCTTTTCCTTTTATCCAACTTTATAGTGTTTAATTGCACAGCTCATAGTCAATGCTAAAACAGACAGACAGTGAAAAGGTTCTTTTCAAACACATTAGCCAACAAAAAAAATTGTAATTTTATTGTTCGTATATCTCTTTATATATCCCAGAAATCCTCCGTTGCTATGTGACAAGAGACACACAGAACCTCGTGAGGCTGGTTACTCACACAGAAATTGATAGAAAAGAGAAGGGTATGGAGTGACAGAAGGCAAGCTGGTGGTTGGAATAATAATGGCACCAATGTTGAGATAAAGAAAGAAAACAAGTCAAGAATAAGAAAAAGTCAGCTACTCAAGTCCTTAAAGCCTATCTTGTTTATACTCTAGGAAGCTATTTGGATCAAAGTCTATTTTATTAAAGATGTAGATAACTACACTTTTATATTAGTTTGGTATTTCTTTTTTTTACTATGAATTTGAATATTTTGCTGTTCTCAAGCAATAGATATGGTCTTCATAGAACATTCAGGCAGACTGGGAAAGTTAACTGTTCTGTTATATAGTGTGTATAATCTTGGTCATGTATTTCAAGGCCATAGAATTCCATAAAGTGATTTTGTTGTAAAATATCTCCTTTATTTTGTAATAAAGGGCACTATGGTTATCAACAGAACTACTAGAGAGACGAATTGGTAGTAGTTCGGTCTCTAGCAGGAACAACGAAATGGAGTATTGGATACAAAGGCTAGTCTAGGGAAATCAAAGAGAGTACATGAACAGGAACACAACACACGATTTGATCACAACGGGTAACTAGGCAACTGTTCTTTAAGCAATTCTTTTCTTTCTAGAATGTTGTTATAGTCTGCATTACTTTGGTAGTTCTGATTAAGCAAATGACTTGTGAAAATTCGATTTATTCTTTTCTGCTCAGATATTAATACCTGCCAACCACACTGTCTGTTGTTCTTCATAACTTCCATCCTCTTTAACTTGTTTGCCTTTGTCTGGCATATAAACCAACAGTTGTGATCTGGTGAGTGTTTGTGTATGTTTATTATGTCTGACATGTTAGTCAGTTTCTATTTTATATTCTTTTACTATAATAAACCCAATGAATCCGTTACAAAGACAAAGGCAAAAAGAAGGTGCCAGTGCAAGGGTAATACGACACAAACAGACAGAGAGTACATTAATACATCTCAAACTAATTATTTTTACTGTTTTATTATTGAAAAGGGGTATTGGCACCTAAAAGGATTGGAGTATGATCCTACCAAACTACCAGTCGTTGCTTATGGCACAGGAATAAAGGTAAAAGATGCTGTCAAGTTTAAAGGTCATCGTGTTGGTTTGACGAGAATTTTATATCAATCATTGAAAAAAAGAGACAAAAAGATAGAGATCTTCTTATGGTTGATGTTGATGAGTTCTTTACATCGAGAGTAAACCTGATTGACCTCTTACCCAATATGAAAAGCTCTTCTAACAGCTACTCTGTTTTCTTTTTTTGTTCTAAAGATCTGCCACAATTGTAGCGCACATAATCTCACCGAGGTATTAGTAAATTTCAACAGTATCCGCGCTTGCCAAAGTTGTGGAATTGTTTGGAACAGGGATGTGAATGCTGAAAAGAATATATATACAATTACAGAAGAGGCTTTGAATGGTCACCACAGACCAACTCTCTTCTGTCGAGAAGAATAGATATTCATATTATATATCGCTACATCGAAGGTGGTTTCCTTTGGGATTCAGATATTTACAGGTAAATCTACATAATAATCTTTATTTGTTTAAAAAATAACATGAATGCATCTTAATTTGTTTTTGCTCCTTTTCAAATCAATGTCATTTCTTAAACAATTGTATTTCGACTATTTCCTTTTATATCCTAAAGATCTCCTGGTGTGTAAGCATAGCTCCAAACACCATTAAAAAATAGTTGGGATAAAAGTTACTTATTATTGTAAAAAGAACACATAGTATAAGGTCATTTGATGGTAAAAGTAAAATTATTAGACTATATAAGGGCTATTTATACAATATTCAGTATATATGTGTGTATATATAAAAAGTTTAAACATGAAAGAGGGCTTCGTTGGTATAATAAGAATTAGATTAGCACGGAACTTCTACGGCAACAGGTGTTGTTGCGATTACTGCTGCCGCAGCTGCTGCCTGGGTTATTATAGTGAGACGACGAAGGCGTTTTAGATTTAACTAAAAGCAGAGTACATAAGTTACAAGGACAAACATAAAACATTTGAGAGAAAGAGAGAGAGAAAAGACACTAACCCATGCAGGCAAGTACTTCTGAGACCGTGTTTCACGAGGACCTGGTATCTCGAATGGATTTGTGGTATCATCAATAGCAACAGAGTCTAGAAGTAGAACGTCACTCTTGTCACCACTAACGACATGGGATGCTACTACTTTCAATATATCTGGTCGAATAGGATTCTAAATAAATAAAGGTCATCATAATCATGTTAATAAATAAAATAAATGACTATAAATGCACATAACTCATCTACTTTACCTCGTAATCAGCAACATGGTACTGTGATATCAGCTTCTGGATCTGTGTGGGTGAAAGAATCCAGCAAACATCATAGATATTCTCAATGTCTTCCAAAGAAGCCTGGTAGGATAGAATGGTTAATTATGCTGTGTTTAATACAGCAAGCTAACACATGCCTTTTTAAACTGTAACAACTTGGTTGTCTGTATTAAGTGCTCTAGCTGTAGGGTTCCTTCTGAGATGTCATGGCCCTTGCACCATTCTTCAATACGTGTAGTGTTGTACTGTATTTGCATGGCTATAGTACACGAGGAAAATATTGCTTAGTGATATCCCCTTTTTACGCATATAGTTAAATTACCTCTCTTCCAAGATGAAAAGTTTTTACGCATCAACAAGTCATTAAATGCAGTGACACCAATCAACTTGAGAAGTTCAGTCAAGACTTGTGTAGATACGGATGTTTCAATGTAATAACACTTCATGGTACGCCATACTTTGTTCAGAAAATTAAGCAGCTCATCCATATTGTAGGTAGGCTGTGAGGAGCCTGTCAAGAGTTTGTTAAAGAATCGACCAGAGTCACTGGTGATGAAGCCAGGGAGTGATTGTCCTTCAATAATGGCGGGAACAACCATTTTGCTTAAGCGTTTTTTGAGCTCCTTCATCCAGGCATGGAATATATTGTCTTCCAGGCACTGCATTTCATACTTGACTGATCTCACTAGCTTCTCAAAGTCCTGCCAAGCTGCTGAACGACGTCCATTTACATTTCCTTGGAACATTCCTTGCTCCATTTCCTCAAGTGTTTGACATAGAAGGGATAACAATTCATGGACATTGGTTAGCCAGAAAGCACAGGGAACAACAGCATCATCGCCTGTGAAGCTCTATCAAGAACACGAGTTACTATTACTGTCATTCCTTACCCTCATCCGTATCCCCCTCCTTTCTTCTCTTCTTTCTCCTTTCCCTCCCTCTCTTTCTGCTCCTTTTTTTTCCTTCTCTCTCTCTCTACCCATAGGTAGATATAAAGCAATGCTTACAAGGCACTGTTTCTGGATGGTATCCATGACTGTAAACATAAGGCGTTCGGACTCTTGAACATATTTCAGTCGCCACATTTCAGTCACACACATGCTGATCATATGTGCAGGGAAAAAGATCTCTTTCTGTGAAGGAGGGTTTTGCAGACTAGGCAATGGCATTTTTAATGCCTTGATTAAACCTTCATGAATTTCTTCTTGAAGGCTATCTTCATCGCGAAGTATGCTATGAATCTTTAATTCCACAGGTGTTAGCAAGAATAGGAATACTAAGATAGTGTGTATGCATTACCTCGTCTTCAGGGGATTCTCCATTTTCACCAGTAACACTTTTACCACCCAGAATATTAATAAGATGGTCGACAGAAGTTGGACGTGGTGTCTTGTTACTGCTCAATACATCTGTCTGTCGAATGGCATCAATAGATGTCTTTGGACGTGTCTTCACTACATCTGTAGAGCTATTACGGCGTGATCTTCTAGGCATGGCTATAGTAGCAGGTGAAATACTACGTTTGTGAATAGGCTCCTTGAGTGAATCTGTATCTAAGAAGCTAGCTGGTGATGGGGATAGATTTCTTATAGATCTAGGTGCAGGAGACAATCCTCTGCTTGTACTTGCTGAAGGCTGTGGTTGTGGTTGTGGTTTACGTGACATATTAAGAGCCTGTCCTAGTTGAGTCTTGAGAGCTGCTATCTGACTCTTTAGTTCGGCTATCTCTGCTTCATTGGATGGTTTGTTAGCACGCTCATTGGCTTCCTCCAATGACTTTTGAAGTTCGGTTACGTTCTCCTTTTGAGCAGCTATCTGTTCCAACATCTGGGAAAGTTCCTTATCTTGGGACTTTATCTTGTCCATAGCCTTCTTGTAGTCTGTTGCTAAGCTGTCTTTTTCAGACTGAAGGGTATTCCATTGAGCCTGAGGAACCGTGGGCTCTTGTAATCTCTCTTCAAATCCTTTTGCTTTTCGTTCCATCTTTTCATACCGATCAGACCAATTCTTTACTTGACCTTCTAGCTGCAGTGATCTGTCCAGGGCTGCTTTTCTTTCATCTCTTACAGCTGTCAGTGTCTGTGTTAGCTCCACCACCTTGTTCTCAAGAGCATAAGAAACCTCCTTGAAATGTACGACAGAGCGAGCTTCTGTAATCATGGCCTTCAACTCTTTGTGTGCTACTCGTCTTCGGATGCATGATTGAAGATGAACAACCATACTGATCTGCTTCTTGTAATGTTTCCGAGCAAACCTAGACATTTGTATAAGTATTTTCAAAGACACACATGTGTATGTTTATGTGCATATTTATAGGTGTGGATGCATATACATTTATACATATATATGTACATGTATATATGTATATATGTATAGATTGATAGCTTACCATCCTCTAACAAGTCTCTGGATTTGAACTGCAGCATGATTCTCTCTCAGTAATTCAAACTGACGACGACCATTGTAAGCACGAGATACTAGAAAAGGTCAACTCATATTAGATTTTCTCCATGGTTGATTCATTCAATAGACTGACCTGCTTGGAGTTTGAAGATGAATGCCTGTATAGCAAGGTATTTTCTTCTCTCTACTACTCTACGCCAGTTCTTTTGTATGGTGAGGGCTGCTCTGTTTTCTAACAAAGATAGCATATTTGCACAGGCCACTCTGCGTCTTGCAATGCATTGTAGTTTGACGGCAAGTTCCTGCATACGAACATAGCGTGTACGGTATACAAATCGTCGAATGTTTTTTTGAAGCAGGACAGCGCATTCATTGAATCTATCAGTGCGTAGCTTTTCAAGATAGGCAAGCTTTTTTTTTTAAAAAATAAATAAATAGCATATGGGATATAGTGCTATACAATAATACACCATGTGTGCTATTCAACTTACTTGACCAGCCCGGAAGAAGATCTTTGAAATACCTGCTTGGTACATTGAAACATCTTTGATAGATGTCTCTAAGATGATAAAACAGAGTTTTTCAACTTCTGGCTTCATCCTTGGATCCCAATGCTTGGAAGAAACAAGTGCATAGTAACGATCAGCAAATTCTTCATAGGACCATCTTGAAGGATAACCAGCACAGCTGATCCTAATCGTCTCCAGTACACCACATGCACGTAACTGTGAAAGCACCATGTTGGGATCAAACTCCCAAGCAACCTTGGCTTCATTTGGTTTAATACAACGGATGTAATGGACATTTGTATTGCCAATAGTGTCCATCAGGTTAATAAGCGAAAGCTATTATTTACAAACAACAATAGAGTTATTTAACATTCAGACTGCATTATTTGTTTGGGCCTACCTTAAATATTGATCCCAACGTTGGTTTTCTAGATGTCATGCTTAGGCGTTTGCTGGCTTCTGGCTATGTCCATACAAAAGAGTAAATACAAAAGTTTGTTCCTTTGTTTCTGTCTATCCACAGTATCTCTTACAGTAGGTACTGGTTGATTTAATGCTGCCTTCTCCATAATTTCTTTAAGATAGTCGAATTCAGATGTTTGTAATAATGTCAGGTGTTCATCAGGCACGGTATCTTTGTTTTTATCCAAGAAGTTTTCTGCCTCATATTCGACATCATGTGCATAATGAGCAATTGTAAATGCAGTATTGGAGAATCGAGGCTTTTTGAATACTTTTCGAAAGGCAGCATTATCAAAGTTGGAGTAAAGCTTCTGGATAAAGCCTTGATCTGTTCCAGAAGGAAGGCGAGATTCCTGTATACAGATGAATGAGCCTTATTTTATTCTATGCCTAGCAAAACTCACCTCATCTAACAGTGAGAGAACACCCATCTTGGCCTCAATCAATTCGATACATTTCTGATTGTCACTAAACTCAATAAATGTCCAGTTGATTTTCTCCTGAATGTACTCTTCTTGCTCGAGTTTGAATACATGTTGGTTGAACTACAATGGTGAGTATAAATAAATTACAAACACACTTACTTGTTGTTGTAGCTTTTCATTGGCATAATTGATACAAAACTGCTCAAAAGAGTTCTTTTTAAAGTGTTCAAATCCATAAATATCCAAAACACCAATAAAGTTGCACACATTGCTATCGTCTGGACAAGATAGACTATCATTGATGATATTGACAAGCCAGTCAAAGAGATTGGCATAGATGTATTTAGCCACCGAGTCTTTGACTACTGCAGCTTGAGTTGGGCTGAGGTTGGTGACAATCTTCTCATTACGAGTAATAATCTGTTTACGAATAATCCACTTTCTGAACTCATTATGATCAATCCCAAGTAGACGAGTAGCAGTGAGTAGTGCAGGATCACTTTCAGAGAGCATAGCATCCCCACGTCCTGTCACTTGAATATCGCCAAGATGCAACAAGGCAGCCAGCAGTCTAAATATCTTCCATTGCAACTGAACAGAAACACCAATCGTAGAGAGTGCTCTTTGAGTTACTTCGAATTCTGCTGCATCATCCATGCCAAGGACTGTGCCTGTACCGCTCTGATTCAAGTAATGAAAGTTGGAGAAGTCTCCTAGCCCAAGTTCTCTTTTTTCTGATGAAGGTGCACCCGCACACAGCTACAAGTCTTATGAGTCAGTGACTCATAAAGATCTACACACCCAACACTCCTTACCTGATAAAATATGTGGTAGTTTCTCTCTGTTTCTGGTTGGAATATCAATCGAGAGCGCTCAAGCAAATAGGTTCTGATCTTTGCTCCAATAATATTGGCACCATTATCAAACTGGATCTCAATGTATTTACCAAACCGAGAACTGTTATCGTTTCTGGTGGTTTTGGCATTACCAAAGGCCTCCATAATGGGGTTGGTGGCTATTCCATCGTAGGAGTCAGAACACTGGGATGCCTATGCATTTCTATCGGTTGCTTACCAAGGATCTGTTCTTCTACTTCTGTCATTCCTCCATCTGACTTCTTCTTTCTCGCTTTTGTATCTTGATCATCGGCCATGGCAAAGTACCGCATGATGTATTTGGCACTCACTGTCTTACCAGCACCACTGCATGGAGAGTATTTAATCTTCCCAGCCTAATTTCTATTTCTTCTAGTAACTCACCTCTCACCAGAAACAACAATGGTCTGGTTCGTCTTTTCTCGGATCATACATCGGTAGGCATCCTCAGCAATGGCAAACAGATGTGGTTCCAATTCTCCCCGCCTTCTTCCGGAGTACTGTTGGACAATATCCGGGTCGTACAGTGCCAAACGGTCAAATGGGTTCATGGCAATTAGTACAATGCCAGAATAGGTGTAGATGAGATGCTGTAGGTAACGCGTACGGATGGTATTCATTACTTGGATTGGTAGACCAAAAGTTAGTATTCATGGTGTAGGGACATCTATTTATCCACTCTGTCTATCTATTTATTTACCTGCAGGTTCATTCAAATAACTTAGATTCGTCAGATCATCCGTAGCCTCCATCTTGGGTGGATTTCGAAGGGGTGGTAGTTTTGACCCTGCCGTCTTTTCAATATCTGCCCAAGTGGCTTCAAAGACATATTCCTGATACAACAGAAATAGAAGAAGGACATAAATAATGCATATTTTTCAAACTGAACCTATTTTCATTTACCTTTTCGTCTTCATTGTCGCTCTGGAACACAAGGCGTACAGACTGATCATTGACTGTGTTGGATAAGCAAGTAGCTGACACCCAAGCCTCTCGCTTGTCTTCGAACCAAGCCTTGGTTCCCTTTGTATATATTTCTACAGACTGCTGAGCACTAGTAATGACTGCCATAGTGAGCTCTAATCCTTCTTTTTAGAGAGACAAATGGATAGACAGATAATAGACAGATTTCTCTATAGATATGTGTTCTATGGACAGCAGAGTAGAGTCAAGTGAAAGAGTGTTCCTTTCTTATTAACAGAAGAAATTGGGTGCAGAAGAAAGAAAAGAAAAGAAAGAGGAGGAGGAGGAAGAAGAGGAAAAAGAGGCAGTAGGGCTAAACACTAGCTACTTCCATTGACTCTGCTTCGGGGAGTCAAAGAATAGATCACAGCCAACATGGACAGTGTGACATTTTGGAGTTACTCAAAGTGACCAGGCATACAAACTCAAACAGGTGCTTTGCTATGAAGCACCCTAAAGTGCATAGCCAACAGAACAAGAAATAAGAGAATAATAAAGAGAACAGTTTTAAGTTTATTTATTTATTTATTTTCAACTGCGTTTAGGATCGTCCCTTCCTTCTTTTTTCTTCTTCTTTTCCCTCTTCATCATTGCATCTTTTATGACTCTAGGACAAGTCAATAAACCCGTAGTGAGCTATGCGTTTAGATGGCATGGGATTCTGTCGAGTTCAAGTGATTGGCAGATAGATTCCAGTTCCTGCCAGTGAACTCACTTTAAGGCTATGTTTTTTATGAGAGGCGTTTAGGTATACTTTATCTAAGTAGGTCACACAATGTTTTCATTTCTTTCAGCTTCGGAGAGCTAAAACAGCCCAACAGCCACCATTGCAAGGAGCTCAGGTGCTTTGGAACTGGTTGGTTACTTTATTTATTTTAGCCTTACGCAGATATTCCTGTGGTACGTTTTCTAGTATGCACTCTCTTGCCTCGTGACTCTGTTCGGACACTCTATATGTCAGTCCCAAGCAATAGTCAATAGCAGCACATTCAACACATTGAGCAAAGTGATAAGGAAATCCTAATACTCATAAACATCACTACAGAACTCCCTGTTATTTAAATATAAATAAGCTGTCATGGCTCTGCAGTAGGATACATACAAATAGAAGACATGGTTCTTATTCTATAGAACAGACTGTCAGCTGGTGAATGTTATTGGCAAAAGAGTCTATCTATTCTTGCAATTCATTATAATGACTAGTATCTGCCCTTGGAGAAGACATACAAAGAATAAAAAGTAGTATAAAGTGTAGTATAAAGTGTAGTATAAAACACAGTGCAGTGAAGGAGAGGCACGCTTGAATTTTAAAGAGAAAAGAAAGAAGAAAAAAATAAAGATATGTATCGTTAAAAAGAAACCCACAACTATTATGTGCATACAGTATTAAGGATAGAAAACCAAAGTCCTACCTGTAAGGGGAGTGAACACCATATGTATCTATTCAATAGCAGTAGTAAGAACTGCCTCAATAAACTCACAACGAAAAAGACGGAGTGTCTCCAGTGTTCTTTTTTCTTTTTTAGCAGCATTTGTGTCTATTTTAATCATTAACACACCTTCATAAAGGACCGCCTATTCCTTGTGTAGGCATCGAAAGAATAGACCAAGACTGTCTCTTTCTCTTTTCTAAAGTATCAACAGAGTACATACAGATAGACATATGTCCTCCAACTGCAACCACTCTATGCACCAAGACACAAATAATATACACTTGTTAGAATAAAACAATTTTATTTGAGTTGCCTATTCTTTAGATTGAACACATACAATTCTATGTCTTGATATTTTATATAGATAGGTGGGTGGGTGGGTAGGTAGGCAGGTAGGTAGACAGGTAGATAGGTAGACAGGTAGATAGGTAGGCAGGTAGGCAGGTAGGTAGGCAGTCAGGCAGGCAGGTAGACAGGTAGGGAATGAAAGAGAATGGGAAATATCGAGAAAGAAAAGGCGAGGCAAGGAGATCAACAATAAAGACATTTAGCTTCTATAAAATAGTTCTAACTCATAGGTCTAATTGTAGCCCAAGAAGACCTCTCAGAGGCAGTAGCTGAAGAACGGACATTAGGCGCACCTGTGTAGCACCCAGCTTCTTCGACTTGACTTGTAACACCTATCTCTTCCGGACTATTCCAGGGAATACTTCCTCTCTGTTGGGATCCTGTACGCAGAGTATTATAAATGGCTTTTCGTCCCTTGGAACGACCAATACTTGTAGCCTCCAAGGCACGTGACACTTCTGCAATGGGTGCACATTGACTAGGCCCAGATCTGTTCTTGTGAGCCCTTCCACTCCATGTCTGGGCCGCATTATTTGAAGTCACTCGTGGCATCCCAGGAAAACCATCTTTCACAGGGTGTTGATGTGTTGGGTCAAGAGTATCCGATAAACCACGAACATACATGTCCCTAGTGGATTCATTTTTGTAGAGAGAAGTCTGTCCGTCTTCTGAAAAGGCATGGGTCACACTAGGTCGCTGTATTGACTGTCCTCGCACTGAAACAAAGTGTGCTGAGTCTGCATAGGCTTGGGAAGCACTGCTCCTTTCTGAATGGATGCTTGTAGTAGATTCACTCCCATTCATGCTACTTGTCCAGGTAGACTGTAGCATACGACGGAGGGTGGCTATTTCACCTCCTTTCTTTGCAGAAACAGAGCCACTTCCCCTCTTGGATCCAGTAGGCTTTTCTTTTGTTGCATAATCATTGGCCCGCATTGCCATATCTTGATCTGTGATTGCATATTTAGCAGAGTCCAATGCTTGTGTTTCTGTTTCAGAGCAGATCTCTGGAGGATAAGAGGCATTCTGTTTCCTCTCACCCCACAGTGATACAGGTCGTTGGGACAATGGAGGTTTCTGATGGCTCACGGTTTTAGAAGGGGACTCAAACAGGTTCTTAAGGGACTTTACACCATTAAGACTCGCAGGCGGCTTTTGTGAGCTACGGCCCAAGGTGCTGGCTCGTTTAGAACCACTACGCGTGACACCTTCTCCCTTATTACTAAGGATGTGCATGTCTCGAACCGCTAGTGTCTTGGAGGCGGCTGAATATGTTCCCACAGGAGGTGCAAGACGAGATAAACCTGCAACTGACATGGAGGGCTCTTTCTCCTCCTCCTCTCTATGGGTCTGGGCCTCTTCTGCTTCCTTATGCCACCAATTAGCAATCTCCCGAGCACCCGGATTGGGGCTTCTGCAGACACCTGCCGATACAGTTGCTCTTCCTTCTGTTACAATACTATCTCGGACCAAACGTCTGACAGACCCAGACGTAATAGTAATATTTTCAAGTGTGGTTGGGTCACGGCTCCGTACGCTTGCATAATAGTTGGATTCCTCTGTCTTTGGAATGGGTGGTATACGAGAAGTTGTGCCTTCTTTTTTCAATTCTTCCAAAGGCTGGGAAAACATGATGGTAACAGCATCTTCGTTGATAAGTACAGAGCGTGTTTTCATTTTCCTAGAGGCAGATCGAATCACACGCCGAGCAGCATGAACAGCAGTAACTTCCTTGAGAGGAGTGTCAGCCAAATCACAGCCATCTTGGTCTTTCTTTTCTTCACTTGGCATGTGTTGGCTTTTTATACTTACTGGACTAGAGACCCAGTCTTCGGGTGGTGTGGACCTGATACTAAAAGTGTTGAATGGTTTGATTTGTGAACGAACAGCAAGAGACTCCACTGCCGAAGCACCTTCTATGGGGGACTTTGGCAATACATCTCTGGACTTTGTCTCTATAATTCTCTGTGGGTAGAGAGAGGCATTGATAGGAGGAGAGAGAGGGTCTTCACTAGAGGAAAATAGGTGGTGGACATCTGTAGAGAGCTTTAATGACTTTTGACGACGGATAGATTGATGAAGTGTGTTCTTTATCGTTGCTGCCTTTTGTTGGATCCTCTCGAATTCAATAGAAACAAAACCACGCTCCTGCTTTGATTCTGCCACCTCCTGGCTAGCTATCATACAGTTACTGTATAGCTCCAAGGCTTCGTCAGAGTTGAGCTCCATTTTGTCTGAAAACAAAGAGGTAGAAGGCGGCAGAAGGGGCAATGTGAGTTTTGTCTCATGTAGTTTTGGAGAAGAGAGCTCTGAAGTAAAATATTTCTCCGATCCAGGACTCGATATTCCTACAGTATTGGCTGTGTCTATGCTTATGCTTGGATCTGTTTGTATTAGATGGCCTTTCAGTGGTTTAAGAGGATCTTCCCGGACAGTATCTACACTGTCAAACGTTTTTGAGCGTAGACGGCGTTTGCGAACAAAACAGCATCCCACAGAAGACAATATCATAGAGAGTACTTCGTCACAACAGTATTACTAATTATAACAATACAAAAGAATTACTTGGCCCTATGATGAATTGGATGATTTTGGTAAGTCTGATACGTCTGATGAGATAGTGGAACAAACAAACAAACAAACAAAACAAAACAAAACAAAAAAGACTTGATATGAATAATACCTTGAACAGAAGAAGAGTAAAGTATAGTAGTAATAGTGGTAGTAATATTAATAGTAATGGTAATAGTGGTAGTAATAGTAATGGTAGTAGCAGTAATGGTAATAGCCGTATTAGCACACCAGACAAGAGAATGATATTGGTTAGTCTATTTCTCTTCTTTTTTTTTAGTAGTTTTCTAGTATAAAAAGAACAAGAACAAGAACATCAAAAGGAAACAAAACAAAAAACCGAAACAAAAAGACAAGGAAAAGCAAGACAATAGAAATGATAAAGCATCTCTACAGGCAAAGGGGCATTTGCTCTACGGAGAGAGAGAAGGGGCAAGGGCAGTACTGTTGCAAATGGTAAAGGTGTATGACAGCAGTACAGTAGACACCTGCTATAGGGGCAGTCTTTGGAAGGAGGTCAGAATCGATAAGGGGATTATACTAGAAGATTTAGTGCTAATGACAGACTCCTTTTAACACAGTGAATCCATCTCATTTTTTATTCTTTTATTTTTATTTTTATTTTTGTGTCATTATGTGGCAATGGCACGCTATGATAATACTGCTTTTGTACTTTTACATTAAGAATATTAAACGATTCAAATAAAAGGGATAACAAGAACTAGAAAGAAGACTTATTTTCTGCCACTACTCCCCATTTCTCATGTAGACTAATTTTGTTGAAAAATGAAATAGAACCTCTTTAATGTAGTTGATAAGTCTTTAAATAGTGTCAAGAGAGGAATCATCTACCCACCTTGCAAGCATAATAGACTACTTTGATACTGTTCAATATGTACATGCAGCCACACACCTTTAAACTATAATAAAGAGGGAGATGGTCTTAACTTGTTATCTTATATAAATTTCTATTATTTTGTTTGATAAATGGCTTAATTTTAATGTAGTATCCTCAGATGATAAAGCAGACCATTTTCCTCCTCTCCCTCACTCTCTATTTTATAATGTATCCAACAGACTATTAAGTAATGTTTAATTCCAAATCCAGTATTTTATTTGAGACGTACTATTACCATATCATCCTTTGTACAGAATATCGGTAGGAGTCAATGTTTTATTATAGCAAAAGTATTTAGACCAGACTCAACATACAGCGTCAACTACTCTGACCAAGTTGGATCGATTGATAACGCATTCAGAATTTACATAGCCAAGTATATCAACGATCTCATGACTCTTGCATCTTTGGATTCTTGATATCTCAATGCTTGAGTAGTTCACAAGACCCTTTCCAATGATGGTGTCAATAGAATCACCACCTTCCACTGATTTCCTAAACACAATCTGAACTGCTTGCTGGGCTACAAAGTTTCCTTTGACTTCCACAATGCCTGCTGCAAACAGACTAGAGCGGAGAGATGATGTTACTGCTTTTGCAGCGCCTTCATCTATGACAATACTTCCTGCTGTATGAAGGCCATGTAGAATCCACCACTTATGATCAATCAATGGATTGTTTTTTGCAATGAATCGAGTATTAAGAGGAACTGAGTTATTCTCAGGCAGAGTGCCATCAGATTCAATGATCTTTAGGATGTTAAAGGGTTTAGCGCCATGAGTGATGATAGTAGTGACGCCAGCAGCAGTAGCCAGATCAGCAGCCACCAGCTTTGTTTCCATACCACCTGTACCCAACATGGAGCCACTTGTGCTAATAGAGACTATTGTTTGCTTATAAGAGATTGATGTTAAACACAGTCTAATTACTTGTTTCTCTCAAGAGGTGGATATTGTCGCATACATGGACAGGTTTTGCGTCTGGGTTATTGCGTGGATTATCTGTATAAAGACAGTCGACATCTGTCAATAGAAACAAATAGTCTGCCTTGATCATTCCTGCTGTAATAGCAGAGAGTGTGTCATTGTCTCCAAAGCGAATACCCTGGATTCTATTAGATATTTGCCCCGAAGAAATCCATTGACAGGAACATCTATAGGCTTCCTTACCTGGGTAGAGATAGTGTCGTTTTCATTAACAATAGGGACTACATCCATATCTAACAGCTCTTCAAGACAACCCACAGCATTCAAATATTGGGAGCGCTTATAGATTACATTAGACACACTTTTTTAAATAAATAAATAAAGAATAAAGAGTAAAGAATAAAGAATAAAAGACAACCACTCTACACACTATCTTACATCTGCTAAATCATTCTTTGTCAATAGAAGCTGAGCAATAGGCTGACGGAATTGACCAAATAGGTTATCATAGAGGGCCATTAGCCTAACTTGACCCACTGCAGCTACTGCCTAAAAAGAAGTATAGACTATTGTTAGTTATAAAGAATAAGACAATAGCCCTTGTACCTGTCTAGCAGTTAATTTAGAAGGCTTTTCAGAAATATTCAGACGTCTTAAACCAGTGCCAACAGCTGCACTTGTCACTATCACTACGCGATGACCATGGCTTTTTAGCTTCAAGACAGCCTCTACAAGAAGAGAAAGACTGGACAATAATGGAAAATGTGTTTTTTCATCACAGATGGAGGTTGTTCCCACTTTTATGACGACTGTAAGCGACGAGTCGTTGGAGCGACGGCTATTTTGTTGGTTTTTGTAAATCATAAAGCAGAAGAATACACTTTTGCACAGTGAGTCATCTTATTCAAAAGACCGATAGTGGGGATTCAGTTTGACATGTGGATCATGTGACTAGAACTTGGCTTGATTTTCTATTCGTTGGTATTTCTCTTTTTAAAAATAAATTCATGCAAAGACATTCCTTTAGTTGTCATTGGATAGAAATGTCTTTAGCTTTCTTTTTCTATTGTTAGAATCTTATTAACGAGAATTTCTATAGAATAACTTCTCATGGAGATATAGACAAAGAAGTCTGATATTTGAGTGACTATTGAAAATCACAGGTATAGCCATGGATTCTCTTTCTTAGCATCATTGGTAGTGAAGTGGACAGTGACTGCTGCTCATTCAGCACGATAGATAGGCATTCTGTATTCTATAAAGACAGTCTGTTGGCCCAACTGCCAATGAGAGAAAAGCTCACTCTTTATGATAAGGACTATAGCTGAAGAGACTAGTATCATGAAAAGACAGTCGATTCTTCACTCTCAGCCTGTCAATTAAAGCAGTGGATAAAATGCAGAGCATAGTTTATAAGTGTACAATAATATTTAGTACAAATACATTGTGAATATTTACATTAAAGTGACGCCTAGTGTTTTTTAATGAAAGAAAAGGGATCTAATATACATATTGATCCATACAGAAGAGTAATCCAGGTCTTTTTCTTGATGGTAACCTAAATAAAAACAATAGCCTTTATATTGGCCTACAATATGTAGTGTTAGGTAGTATTATCAATCCACTACAACTGATAAAAACGATGTCCATCATAGAAGATTAGGCATTGCTGGTTTTATCTTACAACTAGCCAAGCACCATAAAGCAAACATTAATATTTTTCAAATATTTTATTATACTCAACATAGCTTATTAGGCTTATTTAATTTAAAAACTGAATAATAATAATCGTAATAATGACAGACATTCTATAGAGTAGATTGTTTAGAGTGTCATAAAGATGAGTGTTGCAGAGAAAATAGCACCAAGAACAGCAAACTGTAATGCAACTGAGCCAGTCTGAGTACCCATACTGTTGGGAGGAGCAGCTACAACAGTAGGGGTTGCAGTCGCACTGCTGGCTGCTGATGACAATGAGCTAATGGCGCTTTCAACAGAAGAGCTGGCCTGAGAGGCGGAAGAAAGAGCGGAAGAAATAGAAGTGATGCTAGAAGATGCACTAGAAACAACACTTGAGGCTATACTGGTGGCAGATGTAGGGTCTTGGGTAGCGCTGTTTGTAGCTACAGCAGCAGAAATACGACTGTAAGCGGAAGAAGCAGAAGCCAATAAAGATGTTTTTTGAGGGTTATCCGAGTTTTCAAGGGAAGAAATTCTATAGAGTGTAGTTTTTTTATGAACAAAAGGTTAATTTATTTGTTGTACATGAAATTATTATTGATACTTACTTGGATGCAAGAGACGAGAGAGCAGGAACTATAGAGAATAGTGTTAATTTACTGATCTCTTATGAAATAAGCCTACCCTGAGCATTCACCACGGCAACACAGACAATGGCAATGAAGATGTTGAGTGTTTTGAACTGCATGTTGATAATTGAACTTTACAAAATATGAATTGTGGATAAGAGTAAAAAGTGAAGAATGTTACTTACTTTTATACTCTTTTGAATACCTCTCCGATAGACTAAAACTCTTTTTCTTGGTTAACAACTTATTCGATTAAATAATAATGACATAGAAAAACGACATGATATACTAACATAGACATTATTCTTTCTTCTATTCTCGATATTTAGAGCCCTCTTCATGGTCTACTTGGCTGAGTGTTAGAATTTAGCGGCATAAAGTCTCATTATTGTTTTAGAAAAAATTTGATAATTCGACCATTACCAAAAAATTATATTCCTGAGTAGAATAAAATAGACGCTAAACATAAACAATCACTCGATATCTCTCATTTAATTACTTCCTTGACAGGCTGAGAGTGAAGAATCGACTGTCTTTTCATAATACTAGTCTCTTCAGCTATAGTCCTTATCATAAAGAGTGAGCTTTTCTCTCATTGGCAGTTGGGCCAACAGACTGTCTTTATAGAATACAGAATGCCTATCTATCGTGCTGAATGAGCAGCAGTCATTGGTAGTGAAGCGGACAATGATGCTAAGAAAGAGAATATAGTCCCCTAGTGTCGAATCTTTCTCAATTTACTGGCACTATTGAGCACTTTCTAGGGGTGTGTTCAGCCAAGTGACCTACATGTTGTATTCTTTATACATATCTCTTTTTTCTTTTGCAACAGCTTCTCTCTTAAAGAAAAGAATGTTGTTGGCCAAGTGTATATAATTATTTCTTAGTTCTACATAGATATTCTTTTTTTAACAGTTTTCCCACGGTATCACCGCTCAGTGTGACGTGTGCCCGTTGCTAAAGATTTAATAAAATTAAATTCCTTAAAAAAAAGAAACTTGCATGTTTTTGAACTCATAATTAAACTTGGGGTGTTTTCGCACATATAAAACTGCTTTTATTTTTCAGATTCATGATGTGAACTGGTTATATTATATTAAGAATTGTAAAAACAATGGACCATGGTAACTAATAGAAAGGATATATTTTCCATAATTATATGTTTCTATTCATATTGGAATTGCTACTGAATAGAAACTAAATATTTCTGGACCAAAAGAAAGTTCCAATGGATTTACTTGTATCTGATTAAATCTACAGCTAATTTTCCACTCAAAACCTTTTCTTTTTTTTTTTAAAAATAAAATAAAATAAAATAAAATAAAATAATCTAAAGGTCCTGAGAGTGTTTATAGTTGCTATTGTAAATCTTCATAAATCACTCAAATGACAGTAGAACATAAAACTAAATCCAGTCCATACCTTTGTAGAGGTTTGTCTATCTTTCAAACTCATTCAGTAAGAAATACTAATATTATGCATGTCTATTCAGGATTTAAAGAATAGAGTGCAATATTTGAGTGGTGAGGTTTGTGATAAATATCACAGAAGTGTGACAAATCTTTATCGAGAAAATCAATAGAGCTTCTCCTCTAGAGAAAATGCCCTAAAAAGGTAATGCATGGT
The DNA here is from genome assembly GCA_025094145.1 of Spinellus fusiger. Lineage (NCBI taxonomy): Eukaryota > Fungi > Mucoromycota > Mucoromycetes > Mucorales > Phycomycetaceae > Spinellus > Spinellus fusiger. Next base: position 170,711 of record JALLLS010000002.1, on the reverse strand, counting down.
TATACCTATATTTGGCAGGAGACTGTCACTTAAATATCAGATTCTTTTGCCTACACACCAGGAGATTTTCTGGCTTTTAAGCAGTGACACAATCTTCCTTTTACGTCCATCCCGAATTTTGCCCTTTTATGGAACTGCGTTTAAAGAAGTCAAAAGGTTTGCAAGTATCCAGTTTTCATTTCTTTTTGTGGATACCTCAATATAAAATTATATTATCAATAGAATATAGTGTTTATAAATAAATAAAAACAATTATAATATTATAGATAATACTATATAACTATAGCTACTGCTGTTCTAGGCGTATTCCTTCATAGCAATAGAGTCCACACCCTAAAGGCCTTGTGCTTTATCCTTGGGAGATAGATAACTATGCTCAGTAGTACACCCTAGAGACCCTAGATAGTACAGAATACCACCTGAGACTGACTTGAAAGGAGTCTTTAATTGCCTAATAACAATACAATGAGTGCCTTGTGGATTAGAATAAGCCATAGCCCATATGAAGACACTGCTTACCTTTTTACTTTCAGAATAGTCCTTGGTAGTGTCTATCACTTCTATTGTTTTGCTTTGTTAATAATATCACATTACCTTGCTTAGTTATGCTCATCTTGAAAAGTACCTGAGTGTTAAGTTCTATGTGCAGTGTGGGAAATAAAAAAATATTAATAGCCTAAAGAATAAAAATATTTTCATTTTGGTGAGGTATACAGTCCCATGCAATAAATGAGTGGACAGAAAACCAATTTTTTATTTTATTTTGAAAAATAAAGGCATATCTATCAGTCTAAAATGTTCATAATAAAAAGTTCATAGAATAACACAAGATTTGAAACAGTTGCTCTAAATGATTGTCTACATTCTCATTATAAAAAAAGTGTTCTGTACTTTGTAGCAAAGTCTTTATTCTTAATCAATGGGGCACTTTGAAAGAGCATAGTCTTAAAGTCCTTTTGCAATTTTTGGAACTAAGAAAGAAAGTATTTGGCAAGTACATTGACATGCTTGTCTTGATTAATTGATCCCTCTAAGAGTACAAGAGATCCTACACCCTCCCTCCAAAAGCAACTCCAAACTATGACCAAGCCTTTGCCATACTTGTATGTTTATTGTGTATGATGCTTCTCATACCTTTCACCTATCTTCCTGATTACTCTAGTCCCTTTATCATTGCCACAACTGTAAAAGAGACCCATCAGACCAAACGATGTTACCCAACCTTTCCACTGGCCAATCAACATTTTTTAGACTATTCTAATCGTCTTTGCTTGTGATTAAGTGTCATACTAAGTTTTCTTAGTGGTGAGCATGAAAAAACCCCGAGTTTATTAATGTATTTTAAAAATGTCCTACGGCAAATATTCATGCCTGTATCATTAATATTTTTCAAATGATATGCAATTGTTTGCATAGGGTTTCTGCAAATATACAAGGTTATTGCCAGTTTTGAAGTAGATAACACCTTTTCATGTTTTCCTGTACGTATTTTGAGTTGAGTTTTGCCTTTGTTTTTATACAATAAGACGATCGTGCCCACTGTGCTCTTTGGGATGTCAATATTGTCAGCAATCTCTTGATAAGTAACATTTCTTTTCCATTGTACTATGATTTGACCACTAATAAACATATCATACACTATTATTTTGATGGAAATATATCTACGGAGAAATCTTACCGAGAACTAGTGCGAGGATCTATTCTTGCTATTATTATTTGATTTACATGCCAATAGGTCTATGCTATTCAGATACCTATATTTAGAGTATATAATAATAAAATCTGTTATAGAACATAAAATCCATAAATACATATAGTAAAATTCATTATCTGATGATCAGTATTAAGACTTCCGATATGTTTACCAGATGAATGATATAACTTGGATGAGATAATATGCTTTGGATTCCAAATAGCATCATAATGTCTATCAAATAGATTCAATGCCATTGTATTTTATACTAAAAAAAGGAATACCAACAGGTATAAGTTCATATCTGAAGATATAACTATATATTAATATGATAAGAATAGATTCTCTAGAACTGCAAAGAGTGTATACGACAGAACATACGCACGGAAGACATGTCCACTGAATTCCCTGACAAACATAAACGACTATACAGTTTTAATGATTGTCCAGATTGTATCATCACCACTTTCTCACACCAAGCATATGACAGTATGAGCATTGGGTATGGTGATGTGAAGTAAATTTCAATGGCAAAAAAATTTGGGTCTATTGGAACTCTTTATGGCTTTCAGTGTTTGAGATGAAATCAATCGATAAAAAACAAACTGCATGAAGATAGGTTGTATATCATAACTAAATTGTCTCATGTGCAATACCTAATGTCTATTTTGGAAGTGTCTGTTTACTTAACAAACTTCAGTCGTCTAAGAGATGTTATCCATATGTCTGGATCTCATTGCATGCTATCTTTTGTTGGTGTCGTAATTCCATGATGACAGACGATATTATGTTTACACTAAAAAATAAAAAATAAAAAATTATGCCTCAATAAATAGTAATAAAAAAAAGTATTCATTGTTATTGATATAAAAAAAAAGTCAAAGCAGAAACGTATTTCAGAGTTGTGGTTTTTATGAAAAAGTTGTTCATAATTGAGCTGTCATTACTCTACTACCTTTGAAATAACGATAGTCTACTACTAGTATCTAATGCTTGACAATACATTCCTATATAAAGACTGTATTTGGAATGTTAAAAATAAACAATAAACTACACGAACATTTCAAAAAAAAATAACATCTCATTACATGTACTTGTATATGACTCATATTATTTGCTTTTTTATTCACTTTAAGGCCTACATTACACTAGATATCATATCATCTTATTTCTATACTAATAAAAAGTGATTTCTGGCTTCCTGAGATTGGTATAGAGGTGTTATCATCTTTCTTTGTTAAGGCACCTACTAAAAAGATTCAACTGAATTAGAAATAAATCCTTTCAATTCCATTAAATATAAACTGTTGCATGTTTCAATATTTTTAGTCATTGGAGGTTCTATTTCTATCAAGTTATTTTATTTCACTCTACTCTTGACAATTGACCAAAACCTGCTCAATTGAGTTTCAGTTCAGTTCAGGAGAGCACAGAGAAAGATGGATAGATATTCTCGAGAGTGAATACATTTCTTCTATGCCAATTAAACTAAGGAGAGAAACATTCATCAGAAAAGACATAATATACTGTAAAGTATAGGTTAATTGGACCACCATCTTAGTCAAGATAACAGAAGGATTCTCATCAGTGTATTTGCAAAGAGACTGCTTATACTCCCCCTAAGAATGTGATGTCGACCTGACTATTATTATTTCTCGAACATGCTTTTGACTTATCTCTGGGCTGCACGAGTAAGAATACTGAGTTGTTTTGTTACTGCAGAAACAATTGAACTTCTACTGAAAAATAGGTGAATTAATATAGTTTTTTCTTTCTTTCCACATCATCGGAGTAAGCTATATAGCAACACTTATTGTATATCTCCATATCAACATCTTTAATATTTTTTTTTCATCTGCAGCTGAATGCGTTGCAGGAATAGATGGTCTTTGCGGAGGTTTATTCATTAAAAGTAGAATATATGACCTTATTATTTCTATGATAAACAAATAGCCAACAACAAGATCTGCCGGCTCAATTCTGTGCTTACCAACAGGCCCGTGACTATCTTTGTAAAAAAAAACAATTGTAAATAGATAAAAAAAAAAAGGAAAAAGGAAAAAGACTAAGGGGTCTATCGCTTCTTTTATAGATAAAATAAAAATACTACGAGATTTATACGGCAGCTACTAAGTGGCAAGTAAAACCCAACAAAGTTTATGATATGTGAATACGGCTTCAATTTTAGACACATGGATTATTGTTTTTTGCACGACATCAAAATCCAAAACAGCGATTTTGCTTTTTGGAATAACTAAAAGTGATCTTCAAGAAAGGACAGGGCATCTCTTTAATCAGCAAATGTCAAATCCCTGCCTTTGCTCTTTCTCATATAAAGTGTCGATTATTAGATAGTTCTTTGTTTTTTTTTGTCTTTTGTTGAACATGTGTAGTTTTAGAATGAATCCGGATACATGGGTAAGTCCTAGCTCACAGATACTTTGACCAAAATAATGCCTATATTGCTACTTTTGTCAAACAAAAGACAAAATACAATAGGGTAGTACGAAATGTCCAAGATATAAGCATCAACAATGAATAAAGATTGTTTCACTGATAAAGGTGACTATGAAATTATGTCCAGCTCAACGAGTACTCATGCATATAGAAAGAATGCTGTTGATATTTTCTGAGTGATAGAAACCATAGTATACCCATGCAACTGTTGAAGTGTCTCTAGGTTCAATTGCACCCCATACTAATTCAACAAGTAGTAATAGATATAGATTCAATAGTATCTCTTTTTTTTACATTTCAAACAAGCCTACCCTACATACTTTTCAATGAATAGAAATGTGGCCTTTTTGTTGGATAAATGTATGTACATACTATAATATGTTTCTACCTTTACTAGATCTTTGTTTAGAACTGTATTATTTCTCTGTTATTTGGACTTTATGAATCACCCCAAAAAAGGCATACATCACAGGCTGGTATTTGTTGGGATTCCCGTATTCTCCTTGGTTACAAATGGACTCCCTTCAGGTGCAACGTATCCACTACTCCTAGTGCATACTTTCTATGACAACAAGACTATCATGTGAAATGGATACAAGTATCTCATTATCCCCCCTCTCACATCAGGGTCCTTACCAGGGTGCATATTTCTCCCACTCATAGCTTAAAACACTTACAGTAATGCAAAAGCTGAGAGAGAGAAAGAGAGAGGAAAGAAGAGAGGGGGGGAGGAGGGGGTATGTGTGTGTACAAATGTATATAAATGTATATAAATGGCTGTGATGCCAAAGCCGCTCTTAGAGCTTATACTGTTTTTATTTGGCCTATTCTTGAGTACAGATCAGTAGACTGTGATGCTCGTAGACTAATCTACCTTTCAATAAAAACAGACTCATTTGCCTATCCAAGGATATGTCATTATGAACGACCAGTAAAGGCTTTTGAATAGAACAAGTGTGTCCAATGAGTCCATTTTTCTAATAAACCCTCCTGCTTCTTTCTCTCTAAATCAATTTAAGTGGGCGATCGGCTACTTTCCTTCAAAGCACACTCTATTGGTCTTTTTATTTTTATTTTTGTAGCTTGGATCACCAGAGAATAACTATAAAAGAACATATCTCGGTAACAATGGAATATAGAGAGTTACTTGAAGTTATTGGCTTTGTGGTATCGAAGGATCCACTGACACGGCTCTTTATGATTACCCATAATGTATAGAATGGACAGTCTAGTGTCTATTGAAAATCCGCCGATAGTCATTGTTGGTAGACATTATCCACCGGTTTGGATTTCAATTTTTATAATACCGTGTACACTCAAACAAAGGCATTGATAATTCCAGTAGTAGGTTATCTGGTGTTGTACTCCTTGAATTCAACAGTATGTATTGTTGTGTCTTTTCTTTGTTCTGTATATATACCTCATTTAATAAATGCATATCTCTTTGAATTTATCATTTGTGTAAAAAGTCATGCACAGTTATGAGTGTTTCATTGCTGACACTAATTTACCAAGAAAAGAAATCACTATTGATGCGTACTGTTCAGTGTCTCTGTTTCCAAAGCCCTTTTCCCTGTGCACTTTCCTTTGTCACTTTTATTGTGTGCTTCTTTTAATGTTCTCTTTTATAGGTGCCATCATAGAGTGATGATCCCTAAACTTGACTGTTTGCCCAGCACTTTAAAGCCCATGAGAACATAAATATCTGAAACTATATTTAATTCTACATTAGTTATCCTCCAGAGAACTCCTGATGCAACCAATCGGCGTTCTTAGTCTCCTTTTGCCCAATCAACAAAAGACGAGCCTTTATTTTGGTCATCATATTGTCTGTTTCATTTATAAGATATTCTCTCTACCTTTTAGAACATTTTTTCTTGGCTCTACACGTCTTAATCCAACTGATATTGAGGCCCAGGTATCAGATCAATTCTGTTTTGCACATATGCTTTGGGTTTGAGGGATAAGACTATGATAAAATGTGTAGGCTTTGATCATTGTCCACTGACATATATACAATTTAAGTATTTTTCATTTACATGGGTAGTGAGTGACAAGAGCGCATTGGACATATTGGCTGTTTTATGAGAACGCGGAATACAATGGGACATATATAGAAAACAGCTTAAATACAGGGATAGAAAAATCAAAACAGAGATATGCAGTGATGAGAATGAAAGATACACTGCTGTTAAATGGCCCACCTGTCATTGTAAATCACAGTACTTTCTCTTTATGTAATAAAAATAGCGCTATCACTGCATGTATTCTTACCATTAAAGAATTAAAAAGAAAAGAAAGAAATAACAGAAGAAAGGAAAGATACTACAGCCTACAGAAAGTGCATTTGCCATAGACTGTATTCTGTAGTCTACACCTGTCTTATATTTACTTTGGCATCATAAGAGATCCATTTCTTAGTTACAAATGTATTTATTATTATTATTCTAAACACAAGCACTGCATCCGATTCTGCCTCATAATTCAGTGTAGAAAGACAGGTATAACTCACTCTTCTGAAAGAGACACTGGGATGGCCAGCAATGTTTTCTAAATTGACATTGTCCTTGTTCAGAGCAGATATCTCATAGTATCACTGCAAAAACCTTATTGGCAGTATAAAAATACACTAGCTTTAAACCTCAGTTATTCTACGGGAACAGTGCTTCTGCATAGTTTTACTGAATAGATCTATTAGGCAACTCTTATAGGGTTATTTTCTTATCTCCCTGTAGTATTTTCTTTAAGACTTGTATCGATTCTATTTCTCAAGGGAAAGAGAAAACAGTGGAAGAGATTCAATTCCTAAGACACAATGATAGTCGGAAGATTAAATAGTTATTTTTCATTTTCCAAACTACACCTACTCATACAAATAGATATATTTGAGCCAATCATTCTTGCCTGATTTGTCATTGGAAAACAGTCAAATGAACCATATATGTCTATGCAATACCCATTGTATTTTTTTTCTTTTCCTTGTTTATGCATAAAAACACCCTTTCTTTATCAAATACACCAGCAAAAATAACAAATAAAAAATATAAAAAAAAGCTGAATAGCAAAAGCATACGAAATTTGAGTCTGGAATCGTGACGTCAATCAATGGGTGGAAATATATGTGTCCAATCTGCGGCGTTTCTTCTTTCAACCCCCTCTTCACCCTTTCCTTTAGCTTGGGCTCAAACTCGCGATCAAATCTTGCACGTTCACCTTTAACAGTGCTTTTTTTGTTATCCCAAAATACAGCAGTGCTTAAAAATAGAGAAATCACCGGTCCTACTTTGACATCACACATGGCACAGTCGCAAATAAGGAGGAGTAACTGGGAGGGGTATGTGGATCAGAATGAATAAAGAGAGAAAAGAACCATGGTCCTGATGAAGGCACCAACCAAAAGTGTCTTTTTTTTTCTTGAATGTTTCCAATGAAGGGTATCTGTATGAGATGGACTGAATTTTGTTTCTATAGACAAAACAATCGGCCGGTTGTAGACAGAGCAACAGAGCTATTGCACTTATACATCTATGACTACTGCAAGAAACGTAACTACCAACAAGCAGCTCGAGCCTTTTCTGCTGAAGCAAATGTCTCTGCAGACCATTCTCCTCCGGTAGACGTTCCAACAGGGTTTCTTTCCGACTGGTGGGGTGTCTTTTGGGATGTGTACCACGCAAAACATAAGGACGCTCAAGCTAGTAAGGAAGCAGTAATGCACGACGAAGTGAGTAGTATTTAGTATATCGTGTCTCACTTTTTTGTGTGTATATATATGATCTCAGTACCATGAATTTCTCCGTGCCCGTCGAGAAGAAGCTCTCCAGCAACAAAGGACATTCAATATGCAACAACAACAGCAGGCCCAAGCCCAGCAGCAACAGCAGGCCCAGCAGCAACAAGCACAACAAGCACAGCAAGTACAGCAGCAACAAGTACAACAGGCTCAGCAGCAACAGCAAGCCCAGGCTCAGCAGCAACAAGTACAACAAGCCCAGCAGCAGCAACAGCAGCAGGCACAACAGCAGCAGGTACAAGCACAACAGCAACAGGCACAACAACAGCAGGCCCAGCAGCAGCAGGCCCAACAGCAGCAAGCACAACAGGCCCAGCAGGCACAACAGGCACAACAAGCCCAACAAGCACAGCAGGCCCAGCAGGCACAACAGGCACAACAAGCCCAACAAGCACAACATCAGCAAGTCCAGCAAGCCCAACAAGCCCAGGCACAGGCACAGCAACAGCAAAGGCGTGCCTCTGAAGTACAAAGGGTAGCTTTATCTCCACAGCAACATCCTCACCACTCACACCCTCACCCTTCACAGCACGTAGGTCAGACAACTCACCTGCAAAGTATGCCATCGCAGCATACTCCTATGTCACGGGATCCCCGTCCATCACCCGCAAGCAGTGTGGCATCTTTGCCCACCAATGTCATGCCACCTCCTCAGAATAATATTGTACATACACCGCAAAGCTTACCTGCTTCTTTGCCTCAACAGCATATACAAGGTAGACATACTGCGTCGCCTTCTTTCTCTCCACAACAAATGCAGCGAGGAAATGCTATTGGAAATGAAGGAATTCACCCAATGACAGAGGGAATGATGAATTCACCCATGGCAGGTGTACAAGGTGTTCATTTGAATGCACAGGGACAGCCAATAATGAACAGACATCCCAATACTCTTAATATGCACAGTGCCATTATTAGTTCTGCCATGTCATCGCTTGGATTTGGTGGACGTGATCCACAAACGCTCAACCCTGACGAACGAGTAAGTAAAATAGCTCCTCTCTCTCTCTCTTTCTTTTGTTCTCTCTATTACCACTGGTAGTAGTACGAAGGAAGATAAATAGAAGAGAAGAGTAGTAAATGAAAAGTAAACACCGGGACCAATGTGCATGTGTGTATGTGTGGAGAATCGAAAGGATCTATACTATGACTCAAGTATCAAAGCTGTCGGTGCTTTGACAAGATGTCTTTAGAATATAATCTTGCAACTGTTCTTCAAATTACAAGAGAACACTTACTTTCTTCTCTCAGTCCATGGATGAGATAACTAATATCATATAACAGGCTCTTCTTCATACTCAATTCAGAAAGCACAATGCCCAGATGGCCCATAACAATATGATGCGAAACGCGTGAGTTATCTAAAAAGGGGTATTCGTGGCTATCTCTTTTCTAACTCGTGCATAAAGAATGGCACAAGGCAATACTGTTCAAGCACGTATGCAAATGCAACAACAGGCTCTGATGAGCCAACAGTTGCTCCAACAACAGGGTCAACACCAACATCAGGTTCAACAGCAGCAGGTACATCAACATGCTCAACAGCATGCTCAACAGCAACAGTTGCAATCTACCCCTCAGCAACAGCAAGCCCAGCAACAAGCCCAGCAACAAGCCCAGCAACATCAACAGGTGCAGCAACAGCAACATCAACAGCAACAGGCACAGCAACCGCACCAACAACAGATGGGACCGGCTTCTGGTGTTGACTCCAATGGCCGTAATGGTGCTGCTCCTCAAGCAGGTAATGCTCCGTATAGATCATTATAAATATGTTCTTTTGCTATATATACAATGCCATTAAAAACAGTTTAACAAACATATTCGTAATGATAGGAAATGGACAACCAGGAACTCCAGGAAACTCAAATGTGGGCATTCCAGGTTCTGTTGGACCAGGACAAATGACAGCTGTTGGAAACATGCAAAGTCCTGGTATGATGCCAGGCTCTTCTTTTGCAGGAGACTGTAAGGCGATAAGTTTTGTTATTGTCTCTCATACATTCTTATAGCAATGAGTCTTATAATAGCCCAACAAATGATGAACAAGGGGCATATGCCAGCCGCTCTTACTGCTCAAGCACAACAGCAACAACAAGTAGGTTCAATGGAGATGAAAATGAGAAAGAAAAATGACACTTATGGAGTATTGTGTGTTGATATGATAATTACCTACACAGTTAGCAGCAGCACAACAACAACAGCGAATGTTAGTAAATAACCACCGTCGGCTGATGCAACAGCAGCAACAGCAGCAAATGCAAGCCAGCCAAGGATCACCTAATACTATGGTAAGCCCTAACCCTGTGATGCCTGAATCACCTCAAGATCCCGAAAAACAAAAGGCATTGGCCAATTACCAACGTCAACATATGCAGCGTATGATGCACCAGCAACAACAGCACTATGCTCAACAGCAGCAACAGCAACAGGCTCAATTGCATCAACAGCAACAAGCCCAGGCTCAAGCCCAGGCTCAGGCTCAAGCCCAGGCTCAAGCTCAAGCTCAAGCTCAAGCACAGGCCCAGCAGGCTCAAGCACAGGCCCAGGCTCAACAGCAACAACAGCAATTGACTCACCCTCAAAAAAAACAAAAGCAAAACCATGAAGATATCAATGCTTCTGGATCTCAAGCAGGTCAATCTCCTCCTCTTCATACAATGGGGAGTCCTCTTGTTATGAACGCCAATCAACCTCATCCTTCTGCTGACAGAAGTCATCTTTCAGGACCTCAAGATTCTCCCGTTGCAGCACTCCACCAGCGTCAATTACAGCAAAGGGTACAGCAGCAGTTTAACCAAGAATTAGCTGTCAAGGCCAGTCAGTCACCCCAAATCAATCGAGGCAACCCACCAGGACAGCAAAAGGGCCAAGGACAGCAAATGCAACAACAACAACGCATGGCATGGAATTCAAATGTTGAGCTTGACTCACCTGCCTTGGGATCTGCAAATGAGAATGCCCAGTCTCCTGCCCCTACCATGTCCTCCAATGCAGCCAATGCAGCTAGTGGGAATGCCATGATGTCTTTTGACCTTGAACGGTTTATGATGAGTGATGGTGAGTTTGGTATATTTGTTCCGGGCGACGACAATCCGGATCAAGCACTGATGATGGGGGCGGACGGAAACGAATTGGATCCTTTTGGAGGTGGATTTCTTGCCAGTATGGGAGGTGGGTTAAACGTAGACAATGCCCTTTCTTTACCAGCAGCTGGACAATCCTTGCAACTTTATGGAGAACTTCAAGGGCATACCAATAAGGTATCGACGGTCGGGTTTTCCATTGACGGCCAGTGGATGGCAAGTGCAGGCCACGAGAAGAAGGTGTTGATCTGGGCTGTACAAGACAAACAGACACGATTGACACTGGAGGGTCATACTTCACAAATTACCTGTGCAAGATGGTCTCCAGACAATCGCAATATGGTGGCCACAGCCTCCTATGATATGAGCTTGCGTATTTGGGACGTGGGTGCGGCTCTGTCAGAAGGTGTGCTTTCCGCCAAGCAAGTAAACAAGTTTGATTGTAAGGCACAAGTCACTGCGGTGGATTTCGACTCTGCAAGATCAGAGATTATTTGTTCTTTAGATGCGGAAGGAGAACTTAAAGTATGGAATACTTTGTCGTCCAAGTGTGAAAAGACATTACGATTGGTAAGAAAGTGGGAGGGGGGAAGAGATATATTTAAGAAACGAGAGACTTATCCTAGTGTGTTTCCCGCTTCTTCATGGACAGAATGGATCAAAATCAGGTTTTTCTGCTAATCCTATGCGTTTCCACCCACATGCTGGTAACTATTTGGCCTGTGCTGTTGGAAACCAGCTCTATGCCATTGACATTGCAGCTGCCAAGAGCAGCACATCCAACACCTATGCAGACAACTCAGCTGTTCGAACCATTACTACTGACCATGCAAAAAACATCTCTTGTATCGATTGGTCTGACGATGGCAACTTTTTGGTTACCTCTTCCGATGAACAGATTTGTGTTTATGAAACATCCCACTGGAAGGCCATAACAATGCATTCAGCTCATACCAAAATATCGAGTTGTGCGTTTGTGGCCAGTGCCGGCACTGGTACAAACGGTGTGGACAAGCTTCGTGTGGTATATGGCGAATACGAGGCCATTTATGTTTGGCAGTGCGGTGTTCCTGGTGCACAACCTAAAAAGGCAGGCTCACAGGCAGGCATGGTGGTTGGCATTGCTTGTTCTCGATCAGGAGGCCAGACAGTGGTTGCCTCTGCAAGTAGCCAAAAAGAAAAGAATCTTATGCTGTGGACTATTTAAGTGAAGATTTGAAAAGGAGAAGAAAGGATATATATATATATAAAAGGACAATCTTCATACTCACACACTACACTCTACACCTATACTTTACACATATCATCTCACACAATTACTTACACGGAGAGACAAATACGCACGCCTCTCGTTATACTCACCCCAACACAAGGACACCCACACACTCGCACACTCACTTACATACTTACACATACTACAAGTATACGTACAGACAGGCACGCAGACAGACAGACAGACAGACAGACAGACAGACAGACAAACAAACAAACAAACAAACAAACAAACAGACAGACAAACAGACAGACAAACAGACAGACAAACAGACAAACAAACAAACAAGCGCAAACACCACATCACATCATATTATATAAAAAAAAAGAAAGTTCTCTTTCTTATCTATGGTTTTGCCCTCTCTATATATTGTTTTATTGTCTTTTTATATTGTTTTATTATTATTATTGTTTTATTATTATTATTTTTATCATTATTATTATTATCATTTTTATATATTGATGAAAAAATGAACAAGAGAAAAGGGGATAAAGGATAAAGACACCCAATGTCTTTAAAACACTCTCATTAGGATTTTGTTTAAATAATTACATGCTGAGCAAGTATCCAATCTAGAACCCTTCTATCAGTTGCTTCTTTTTAAAGAGATCAATGACATCATCCCAAGAGAAACAGATAAAATAAGTGGCTATCTATCATTGATAGATTGAGTTTTAGGATAAGAAGCAGCAATATCAGATACCTGTACCGTAAAAAGATTAAATTAAAAAAGAGGGGATGGAAGAACTTGAGAGAGAGAGATGTGGGGGTAGACAAAAATAACCCTAGAGTTACTTATTCCAAGTGTGTTAATTATCAACATTCATGCTTCTTTTATTTTTATTTTTATTTTTATGGTACTATTTGATCGAGACTTGTATTAACACCTACTTACTTGGATAAATATAACTCTCCATATAAGTATATACGCTATCTCTATAAATCATAATGTCAAGGGGAAAATAGAAAGATAAAAATTAAGTAGGCAATGCTTGTATAGAAGAAATGGAATGTCTTCTCTGCTTTTTCTATGTACAAATAGATAGAACTTTGATCACATATCTACACGTTTATCTTTTTATTGTTATTATTACTAGCAACTTTTTCTTAATTAAAACTATAGCATATGAATGAATTGATAGAAAAATGAATTGATATACAAAAAGAGATGACTATTGCAGCAAAAGATCATACATGAGATAATCACCAAACACCATTCTAGGAAGAAACAGACAAAAGCATTCATCTATAATAAATCATTTGTAAACACTTATAAATATATTTATACATAGATGTAGATGCGGATGTAGATGTGAATATGGATGTGGATATAAGTGTAGGTGCAAATGTAGGTGTAGGTGTAGGTGTATGTATATGTGTGTATAGATGTATGTATATATGTGTGTGTGTATGTGTGTGCATTTGAATGCAAATAGAAAACGGGAAGAGTTACAAGAGAAGGAGGAGAAGGGAGTGTATGGATTGTAAATGTGTATATGGCTAGGCGGTTAAGAAAGAAAAAACGGGGTGGATTGAAGACGATCTTTAAACAAAGCTATTGCTAAGCTAGAGAATAATTCAATGCAAAACTGTTCTGGCGTGAAACAAAAGAGAGAGAATCTTGCTGTTCTCTGTCTGCTCCCTTTTCATAGTGTTCCATTTAATTTAATAAAAGGGATGGAGCTCAGGATGATGTTGCATAACGCGGATCATGCTTTATATTTGAAGAAGAGTGATGAATGTCGGTTGTGAATCCAGACATGTAAGCATGTGAGCAGTAAGAATTGTGAGAAGGCTGATGGTTGTGTTTGCGAATGTAATGATTTTTTAGTGTACTGAATGTCCAACACCGAGTACAGTGCTCTTGTGGGCTAAGAAATCGATTGCATATGGTACATTTGGTATGGCAGTCAGAGCAGAACCAGTCTGAAGAGAGAACTTTGTCGCAAGAACCACATATCACGCTATCATCAAGGTAATGCTGTCGAGGAGACGTGGGTGGTGAAGGAAGAAATTGCATGGAAGTTTAAACAAAAAGTGAAATGAAAGAGAAAGAAAGAAGAAAAACTTGTCTAATAAGCTTGTATTTATAGAGCCACTCTGCCTGTTTAGCTAATGCACAGACACTATTATGTTTAGACAATGGCCAAAAGAAATTCAGATATCTATTCAACATCTTCCTATTCTCCTTTCTTTACTCTAATAGCAATAAGTATATATATAAATTGGGAAAGGGTGACTGTAAGTGAAAGCCCTAGAACCAAGAAGAAGGCCTTTAGGATGCAGGTGTGTCTTCTCGGGATATTAAGTGAAATAAAAAGAATAATAGTTAGCAATTATATTATCAGTTAGTTTGGCTTGTTACTTGTTGTGATTGGTTATTCCTCAGTTAAAGGAGAGTATTTACTGGTAACATTCAGTAGTTACGGCCAGTTCTTTTACCATGTTAGCTGCAGTTGCATTTCTCTCCTAAAAATACACGTGGTCAAGTTGCACTGTGAATACATACATCTACACGCACATCTATACACATATTTGCACACACGCATATAAACACACCCACACACATGTATTTGTAAACACAAACACACACACATATATATATACATATATATAGATATACAGATATACAGATATACAAAAACATATATCCATACGAGTATAAAAAACATATACACACTTATATATTTATAGATATATGGATATGTATGTTTATATGTGTATGTGCATGTATGTGTGAATGTATATAAATGCATAGATACACACATTTTTTCTTTTTTCTCAATCTATTCACACTTTGTATATTCAAGTGAGTAATTTATGAAATATTGGTCTATAATATTCTTTTAAATCTATACATCTGTTCACATTAACATGCACTGCATACATTATAATGCTATGGGCATTGTGCATTACAATTGCACATTATAATTGTACATTATACATGTCCATGGATACTCCTATGAATCTAACCAGAGAAATTAATAGAGAAATTAATAGTCAATGGAAGAAAATCCAACAAAGAGTAGAAACCCTATATGAATTAAGGGTTTAGTTTACTTGTCTATGGATTGTTCGTTGTCATAAATAATTTCAATATGTAATTCCTTTCCTCTAAAATGAAGTGTGACCATCGCCATTTTAAATACTTACTTTATTTGCTCTATTTATTCCAAGGACAAGTAACAAAGCATGCTGATCCATGTTACTTCCTGCTTGAAATAGCAAAGGAGTTGGAATTTCATTTTTCCGTAAATGGACAAGGTATCCCTCTAGTACTGCAAAAATCCTGCACTTGCACATTTCTTTTTGGCTCCTCATATTCAACTCATCTCCCTATTCTAAAGAGTCAATGACTTGGATACAAAGAAAAGCATAAGGTTATCTGACTATCTATTCTCTGTCTCTGTTTCTGTCTCTGTTTCTTTTATCTATGCATAGTATGAGTTAATAAAGATAGAGACAAGTTACCAAGGTTACTGTTGTTGTTACTGTTACTGTTGTTGTTGTTTTATTGTGATTAATTAATATCATTACTGTCATTACTGTCATTACTGTTATGATCATTATTATTGTAGCTGTTGTTGTTTTTATTTCTATTATTACTGCTATTGCTACTGTTGTTGATAATGCTATTACTGCTACCCTATTATTGCTAGTATCCAATATCATTATTATATAACATGACAGAATCTTATTAGGGAAATTGTTTAAAAAGAATCTATCCATTTATCTTCCTACCCATCAGATAATAACAATAATAAAGCAAATAATACACACAGGAATAGTAGTTATCTGATGCTGTCTCTACCCTTAATAGAAAGAAAAGAAAGTTACATGATCTTGATTGAATTGTATATGCCTATAACAAGCTCATTCATAGGCAGAGTTTCTCTTGTACTTTTCAATGTATATTTATTCATCATTGGCACTCTGTTACATAAAATACCGAAAATTCTATCTTAACAGAACATTATCCCATGAAATTTACACACCAGTAATAGAAATTGTCATTTGAGAATGGATCCTCACTTTCTGATAAGAATACTATTTATAAAGAAAAAGTCAAATTATCTGTATTTTTTTTATTCTTCATAAACAGCTCCTGTTCATCCTATTTATTTCATTTCACCTGTCTTTGTTCACATGTCTATGAACAAGGAGTATTTGCTGCACAGCAATCATCCTCTGTTGGCATGGCAATAAATTAAAATAATTTCATTATAAAAATGAATACTATAGTCACACCCAATTGAGTTAAATACTTTTGAAAATATATTTCAAGACAAAATATTTAGGATATGTTCAACATTACATAAAACACTCCAAATTTGATATAGAAGCTTCAGACTTAAGCATACCAAAGCTTAATATATTTAATTATTGAGAATAAAATGATAATAATGATAATATAGTTAATATTTTTATGGCCTCCTTTGGTATCAATGACAGCCTGGCATCTATCTGTCATACTTTTAATTTATTGTTGCACAAGTTCAATACCAACCCTCTCCCACTCCTCTGCAAGTAGAGCCTTCAAACTTTCAACATTGGTAATAGATACCCTTCTTGCTTCAATTCATCTTTACAATGCATATCAGACGTGTTCAATTGGAGTTAATTCAGGACTTTGTGTGGGATAGTTATCAAAGTACTCTAATTTGATGTGTCTCTTTCCATCATCTAGCATAGGCCTTAGTATGACCTCCCGCACCCTCTTCTTGTAACAGAAACTCCCTGTCCTCTTTCTGATGCAATTCCATTAACCAAGGATAAAACTCACCAGCCAAAATATTCATATATTTGCCTTAGTTTACATTGCTATCAACAAAGACTAATGGGACAAATCTATCTTCTCGAAATCAGCTCCAAATCATGACCCCACCGCCACCAAACTTCGGTGTTAGAACACTATGATTAATATCATACCTTTCTCCAACTTTTCTGATGACAAGGGCACCTCCATTGTTCCCTCTCACGGTGTACCTCGACCCATCAGACCAGATGACGCCCTTCCACTGGTCGTTCGTCCAATTGGCATGTTCCTTAGCCCAACAAAGCCGTTTATCTTTGTGTTTTACAGTTAAAGCTAGCCTGTGAGCTGAAGAAAAAGATCCAAACCCTAACTGATTGCAGTAACTGATAATGGTGTTTCTACATCCATCAATCTGAATCTTTAACATTTCTGATTTCAGCTGATTATATGAGGCAAATGGATCCTTTCTAATGACCCTTTCCGAGTGTCCAAGGCCCTTCTCATTAACTTTTTGGGGTTTTTATGACTCCAAATGTAATAGTGATATGTGTTTATTAACTTTTCTAATACTATCCTGAACTGTGTTTTTTTTTATATCTTAACTATACCCATGATCACAGTCAACTTTAATCCAGCCTTAAACTGGTAATAGATGCCCCATCATCTTCTATCTTTTGCTTTATTCTATTCGTGGAGAATATGAGTTTCTGACAATGTATATGAAATATTGTGTTAGTTTAACACTATTTTGAAAGAATAAGAGTTTTATGCAAAAATAAGAGTTTTATATTATGAAGTCTTTGGTAATTATTAAATTCAATTGGGTGTGGATGTATTTATTCAAGGATTGATACAGTTCAAAGTATTTTTAATTTTGGGTGTTTGGTTGCTATTCGCACATTGAGCATGTTATCCACCTGATAGCTTTTGAACAATTAAGATATACATATAAACACTATAAATACCCAAATGATGGAAGAAAAAATTGAAGAAAAAAGAAACAGAAGGACAGAGAAACACAAAACCTCAAGTGAGGGAAAAATGATAATGAAAATGAGTGGAAATGATGGTAAAATGAGAATTATGAATAAACATCCAAAAGGCCATAAAGTCAGCAAGAAAACCAGGACACCAAAAAGATAACCGTCATTCTGTGGCAATTCGAAATCCAACGAGGGATACTTAGAGCAACTCGGACAATCCTGAAAATAAATACAGCAGCTACATTTGCAGCTTCTGGCTTTACTAAACGGGTTAAGAATGGGTGGTAGAGGAGAGATCGGAGGAGAAGTGAGGATACAGCGTCTGTTGCTGCAGGAGTCTTTGCACTCTATGGCGGCGTTGGCATTCCCGCTCAACACACCCATCAGCAGCCTCAATGAGCAAGCTACCAGCTGATGGCTCTACCTTAAAGTCTCGAGTAGACGTGGCTCGATCAATGGCTTGCAGCAGTATTAACAAACTGGGCCAAAGATCTCGCCATTTGACAAAGGCCTTAACCATACGCGGCAAAAGATTTAGACAATAGTCAATAGGATGAAAGTCGTGTAGTGGGGCAGGAACTAGGAAGAACAAGAACATGGAGCGTTCATGGTCAACGAATGTGCAAGTGAGAAAGTGGTCCCGATTGGCAGATGGGTGGCCACATTGGCAAGGAACTGAAGGTGTTGGTGGTAACCAAGCAATCCTCCATTTTAATAGACAATGTCTCTCTTTGTGAGTGCACGGTAGTAGAAGAATTGGATCCCAAACAGGTCTACATAGCCCACGGGCTACCGTCACCAGCGGATTCTTGCCATGCACTAGACTAGTAATTTTCACTTTGAAGACGTTCAAGATAAGCTGCTTTTAATGGATATTTAGGAGGGTTGTAAGACCGTCCTATTCTTTGAGCATTTTGCCAGAGTACATTGCCACATAGCTTAATCTATCTGGCTTTACTCTGGGGTGTTTCTAGCTGCGGGACAAGGCACCAGAGGAAGGTGTTTTCAGGAAGGGTAGCTGCGCGCTCAACAAATTTGGCTTGCAGATAAAGGAAACGAGAGTATATGTTAGAGAGGGCGACTAATTGGGCAACCTGGATCATTACAAACCTAGCAGTAGCAGATCTAGCGAGACAAAGCCTCAGACAAACAGACTGACAGATTAGTACGGCATGTACAGTGTCCGGTGTAAAACATATAAAGGTTTCATTTTCTGACCTTTATTTTGCTCAAAATAACTTTTTTTTTTGCTTATTCTTTTTTTTCCCGCTATATCTATTATGTATAATACTACTGTAAATGGCACCAAATAAATGGATATTGCAGCTATGTTTGGTATCAGTAATTCTGCTGTCAGCCTTATTATGAAGAGATACAGGGAAACTGACTGTTTCAAAGCAGGAATGGGCTTTAGGCGCAAGCCTATTCTGATAGAGAAGGACGAGAGAGAGGTTGGATGTAAATTAAAAAGGGATTCATTTCAGACAATAGATCAACTTTACAAATAGATGACCACCAAAGTGTGCATGAGCACTTTTAGAGAAATGATAAAGAGGATTGGCCTTTATTCTTTCATGGTTGTTAAGAAACCTTCTCTCAACATTAAACACAAGAAGTCGAGGCTTACTTGGACTAGGACCTACCTTCATTGGACAGATGAAGAATGGAAGACAGTCATCTGGTCCGATGAGTCCAAGTTCCAATTCATCTCAAACAATCACTGTACCAGAGTAGTGCGCAGGAAGAAGGAGGGGTTGCTCCCAAAGAATTTAAAGCCGGCGATGAAGTTTGGTGGTGGTGGTGAGGTGATGGTGTGGGGCTCTCTTTTCTGGTGAAGGTGTTGGTAGACTTGCTGTAGTGGAGGGGTCTATCAATAGTACCAAATATACCAGTATTTTAGAGAAGACTTATTGCCCCAAGCTGGCTTGTCTTTTGGCACTGAATCCAGTGGTAGGCTATGTTCTTCAAAAGGACAATGCTAGTTGTCATACTAGTAAGGAGACTAGGAAATAGAAGGATGAGAGAGGCATAGTCACAATAGAGGAATGGCCCTCACAAAGCCCTGACCTGAACCCAGTTGAGCATCTTTGGGAGAATCTGGACAGAGCACTTTGGAAGAGAATGACCCCAGCAAGTGTCGTGTTCTGACTTTAATCCAAAGATTCTTCATGAATTGGTCAACACGAGTAGTATGCTGTGACATTCAGAATACTCTATGAAATCTTGAGTGCACACAAGTACCATAGTACATCTCTGTATCATCTCACTGATCGGTCGTAACTACAAATGAACCTTCTAAGCTCAGTGTACTATTAGACACTTAATCAGAGCAACTATCATCTATAAATCCTAATAAAGACAATAATGAGCTATTAGTGTTAATTGAGTAAAGACATATAATTGATGGCTCTATAATGGTGTGTTTATTCAATGAACCAACCATAAAGCTACACCTATGTAAACTACCATAGGATAGATCATCTACACCAACCATACGGTTGCATCTATCAATAAGCTATGCCATGGACTAATTATTAACAACCAAAAGGTAGAAGGCCACCGAAGGATAAGCACCCACAAAAAGTATAAATAAGGAACCACTCTTCACTTTAATAAAACGCATCTTTGTTCAGTCTCGCTATTTCCTACTTGTCTGAATAATCACACCTCCACTCATTTAGGGTACAGCATTGCTCGCCACTATGGCTGAAGCATTGCCACACCCAACAAGACTTGTAAATAGACCAATCTTTGGTCTATTGAAAGCTTGTGGGATTAGGCTCAAACTAATGTCTATGTCTGCATTGTCATTTTCTCTTATTTCTCATATTTCTCTTCATTATTATTTTTCCTCATTTCGAGGTTTTATTTACTCATATCTTTCTGTTTCTTTTTTCCTTGCATTTACTTTTCCACTTTTGCATTTGAAAGTGTTGATATGTATATCTTAATTTTTCAAGAGTTGTCATAGGGTGGCTAACATGCCCAATGCGCGAATAGTAACCAACACCCATAAATAAAAATAAATACTTTGAACTGTATTACTTTCTAAACAATTTTTTTTTTCTAAATTATTATTTTATTTAAAACTTTCTTTATTTTATAATCAACACATTCATTGATATATAAAAGACTACTAATTAACCATGTAATGATTATATCATAAATTAACATAATTAGTGTCTAGAAAATAGTATAAAAGAAGTATTGAATTGAATGAATAAAAATCAGAGTTCTACTACACGTTTAGCTGTCAGGATTTCCTTTGGTATTTAAGATCAAAGACGACAAAGTTAAAAATATATCAATAAAATGAATTTTCTATTGCCTGAAAAGAATTATTATTGGTATAAGTGAGAGATGATTGGTAAAAGGATTTTTCAATCATTAATACTTAAATAAATTAGTATTTAAATATTTGTTGATAAAATACCAAAAACAAATAGTTTAAGGGGGTTTATAAAAAGTAGTATCTGTGATATTAGAGAACAAAAAGTGTCTTTGCAAAATAAGGTGATAATAGAATGAGTCTCTTTCTAATCTTTTTAATTAACAAAGTGAGGAGAGAATAATGACAAATGAGTTTGTTCTTTAATATCAAAAATAGAAAAAAAAGTATTCATCCAAGCATAGCTGTTAATCTATATCTGAATCTCATGGATTAGATATATAATGAATTATCGCTATAGATGTTGAAAATAGTGAATAAGGCATTGTAATTTACGTATAGATCAAAGTATCGATTGTATGATTTAACTATGAGCTTCTTTGTTTAGAAGGTCTAGTTATTTCATAAGAGGTGTAATTGAGTTCGATATAAGAAGAGAAATACGACAGTATCAATATTTATTATCATGAAAATATTACATTTTAAAAATTATATGTAGTTCAAACAATGTTGATAGTCCCTCAGAAGAGGTTTTGAAAGAAAAAGAAAGAGTGTAGTTGAAAACTTAAGGGATGATTCAGTTGCATTTGTTGAAGCCATACTCGATGCAGGTGCTCTTAATGGCAATGTAATAGGGGGCACTTTAAGATAAAAGAGACTAGTGGAGCTTATGAAGGAGTTGTCTACAACACAATTACGTTGGAGAGTTAACAGACTAGAAAGGTACTTAACAAGAATAATATGAACAACTACCACATGACACTTTGGATTCTTGTCATTGGATCAACTACCAGCAGCAAGATGAATTTCAGATATATACCGAGCAATGGAAAATAAAAAAATGGCTCTGACTTCATGGATATCTACTGCAAGAATACTACCAACAGACACAACCACTTCAAAGATACCAAAATCAAGCAACCTTTCTTCATGTCTTAATATTCTAGTTCTATAGATTTTCTACCATAGCATACAGCTTGTGCTATGGTGTACTTGTTCTCCCATGACGGTTCCTTCCCCTGACAGTCATGTCTCGAGGGAGAAGGCAGTCTAAAACGATTTACAGTGTGGCTTGTAACATGCATCTGCAATTCTTTGCGATAGATTCTGTTTATTTGTAGGTTTAGCCCTGTTTATTTATTTATTTTAAAAAAAAAGTTTCCAAATGATGATTCGCAGTTGAAGCATCAAGAAGAAAATTCTCATACAAAAATAAAATTAGGTAAAAGCCATTTGTTTTTTTTCTTTTCAAAACAGACAAAAATTACCAGCCGCACTATCTTAATGTTTTGTTCTTTCTTCTGTTCATTTATTAAAGTAGGCCAAATAGCTACTTTAAATAGAAATCTATGCAGTAGAACAAGCTAGAAAGAAAGAAAAAGGAACCACACACATAGCTTAGTTTAGTGATCGATGAAATAGAGAATAAAATAAGATGAGCTGTGAATACCTGTAAAAATAGAATAGAATCTCTGTAAAGGCAATGTAGAGACGATGTGGACACAGCTATTTTATTGACAATTATTGTGACATTCTCCCCTTGTTTTCTTTTTCCAGAAGGATTGTTATAAGATAGAAGAGAAATAGTCTTTTTGATCTGTAGAAAACAGCATGGTTACAAATAGCAGTGGTCATGCTCAATAGCCAACCTACATAGGGAGATTGGGTTTCCACGTGAATACTTTACAAGGCGCCATGGAGTGAACACAGTGCTTAGGATTTTAAAAGAAAAAGAAAGGCCAATATGAGTTACAGCGGAGTGTGTATTTCTGTAGTGATCTTTACACACATTTGAAAAGACCCTGTTTAGGATAATTGATTGGTACAAGTCTCGACCTTTATTTTCTTTTATGGCTGACAGAGTATTTGTTTTGACTAGAATTGTTTCCATTCTAGGTGGGTTCCTGTATTGACCAAAAGCATTCCCAAATGTGCTTATCTATACCTACGCAACCACCTACATAATGCATGCATGGGTGCATCTCTACCTACATATCTCTACCTACCTACCTACATAAATAGTCATGCTTCTAGAAACAGTCCAATGGGTCTATCCAAAAATGACTAGTGACCTTCAATCGATACGCCACTCTCAAAACCTTGATTCTGCTTTAAAGTTAAACTCAGATAGAGTGTAGAGATATAAAAGGCAGGTCGTAAAAAAGACAGAGCAAGAATAGATGCCATGTGATTCTCTTCCATAAACAGAGTTGCTCAGCGGAAATGACACCCGGTGGAATCTATATCTGAACCTACAGCAGTAAGAGGGTGACAAGAGTAGTCAGGGTCTAATCCTTTCTACTGAGCTCAATTCAGATAATGTATTTGATAAGAATAAATGTACTATCTTTAGTAGGATCCTCTCATGGAAAGGAATAACAGAAGAAAGGAAAGATACTACAGCCTACAGAAAGTGCATTTGCCATAGACTGTGTTCTGTAGTCTACACCTGTCTTATATTTACTTTGGCATCATAAGAGATCCATTTCTTAGTTACAAATGTATTTATTATTATTCTAAACACAAGCACTGCATCCAATTATGCCTCATAATTCAGTGTAGAAAGACAGGTATAACTCACTCTTCTGAAAGAGACACTGGGATGGCCAGCAATGTTTTCTAAATTGACATTGTCCTTGTTCAGAGCAGATATCTCATAGTATCACTGCAAAAACCTTATTGGCAGTATAAAAATACACTAGCTTTAAACCTCAGTTATTCTACGGGAATAGCACTTCACTATTTTTATATGATTTTTTAGTGATATATCTATTTTTTCCATAAAGAAATCTTTCTGTGTCTTCTAATTATTCGAAAATAAAAATAAAATAAAATCTTAAGTATTACTAAAGCGTGTGCCAAAGTATCGTTAGCCTGATGTGGACGCCACTCACCCTATGCAAAAAGTAAAAAGATGAGAAGATGGTTGGTTTTCTTATCTCCTATTCTTCATTAAAGAGAGATAACATTGTAGCAGTTCAGACGAGTGTATTTGATATATAAATATATAAAGTAGATTGTAGAGTGAAGAGTAAAAGTGAGTCTGTCTCTTATGACATTTATTTGCAGTTTGTTTTTTGCTTTTGCTTTTGCTTTTGCTTTTGCTTTTGCATGCAAAATAGCTCAATATACCACTAGTATATTTTCAATCTATATTTTGATAAAGGTATTATTACTACAGTTGATATATGAGCTGACATGGATATAGATGCGTTGAACTCTCTATCTAGTGTAGAGTACTGATAAATTGACTCCAGTGGGTCTTGCCTTGATTCTCCCCCCCCTCCCTTCCCCTCCCTTCCCCTTTTTTTTATGAATGTACACCGCTTACACTTGATAAATGATCCCATACTTGGATGTATTTACAGATAACATTAACTCATGTTACTGTGTTGTCTTGGCAATGGATATATGAACTTGTTTTATTTAGGTGATGATATATAGGTGTATATACTCTTGGGGATTTTTGCCCACATCAAATCAAAATTGGGTTATGAACACAAAGAAAATGAAAATTTAGAAGAGAAAAAAAGGGGAGGGGATTTGAGTTATAAGGAGAGAAAGAGAAAGTTTAAACAGAGGCAATGCGAGATGATGTCTCTCGTCTTGTATGATATATACACACAGCTTGGATGTGTTCAGTTAGATTGTCTAGTGGACAAGACTGGTGGACTTGTAAATGAGTTGGTTTCTATGGTCCCCTACACTGTAGGATCTGGGACGGTGCTTCACAGGGCATTCTGAGACTTGCAAATGAGACACAGCCTGATGGAGAGGAATAAAACTAGAGTCTTGAGGAAGAGGATTGCTCGTACGGACAATAGGCTGCTCCATAGGCTTACAAGGACGCACCATGATCTGCTGCTGCTGCTGTTGGAGTTGCATTTGATAGAGATACTGTTGCTGTTGCTGTTGATATTGTTGCTGTTGGTGCTGCTGTCTAGAATGGGCAAGAATTTGCCTTAATTCTTGACAGGCATCCTGAACATCTTCACCAATAAATTCAAATGCCTGATCGTGGTGGTCGGTTCGAAGTGTAGAAGGCTTCTTTGGGTAAGGGGCAAGAATGAGAATAACCATTTATGTACAAGAGAAGAATGAAAAATAGAAAGTAGAAAAGAAAAGAAAAAGGGAGAAAGGCGAAAAGGGCTGTGCTTTATATTTACAGTAGCACAGGTCCATGTCGCACAGTTCATGTGCCACAGAATCGTCTGTTTATAGCAAATGCATGATGGCATGGCAACCATCCACTTTCCCTCTCTCCCTCTCTTTTTCTTTCTTTTTCTTTTCTTTTTCTTTGTCTATGGATGGGTTTGAAGGCTCAATTTTATTCTTTATTCTTCAAACAGAATGACTTGTTTACCCTTGCCAAATGCTTGGATGCCTTGGTCTACCGCATGAAGAGTAATGTCAGGATGCCACGCCACTGGAGTCCAATGCGGTTCTGCCAGTTGTTTGGTTTCCATAAGTGACACAAGATCCCAGAGCATCCTCTCTTTTTCTTCTTTTGTGTGTGTTTCTGCCCATTTAGTCATCCAGAACCCACGAAAAGCAATATCTTTAAAGATCAGCATGGAGGCAGGAAGCGACAGAGGGGCGCGTGCCATGGCTCCATATGTCACATACTGTCCATTGTCACTAACAGCTGAGTATGAAGTCTTCCTGAAGTGTGATTTGTTACCTTAGATACCGTGCCATTTCAGTTGCACTCTTTCCTCCCACGCAATTCAATGCCAGCAGTAGCTTCTTGTCTCCCACCCACTGTTTTACTTTTGCTCTTGTCTCTTGTAAAGTCAGCTGTTCGTTGGTGATGACGTATGTAGCTCCCATGGCTGTCAATCTTTTGCGCAGTGACTCCAAGTCAGGCCTACACTCTTGCATTAGTTACACTCACTTATACAGTCACATAGATATCATCCTTGCTGTATGTCTTGTATTTTCCAATACCTGTCACGCACAACATTGATTGTATTTAGCCCCCATGCCTTGGCTATTTGTATTACAGCCTGTCCAACAGCACTGTTGCTTCCATTCTGAAGGATGAAATCCCCTGAGTCAAATTCATCAGCAAAAGATCTCTGTCCTACCTTGATCCCTTACCTGGTTGGAGAGTGACAAAATCCTTGAGCATACAATACGCAGTGCATGGATTCACCGAGAGAGTGGCTTGTTGCACGAGAGACAATGCATGGCTCTTGGGGATCACTTGGAAATCCTCAGGTGGACCAGCAGCATAAGTACGCCAAGTGCCATAGCCTGGCTTTGCAACAAGGACATGATCTCCCACACACACATCACGGACAGATTCACCCACAGCCACGACCTTTGCCACGCCCTCATTACCACCCACCGCAGCCTCCAGACCGTGGAGGGGGAGAAACGGAGGCTGGACAGGATACACACCCTGTATCTGGTTCACATCGGCAGGATTGATAGGAGACGCCAGGAATTGGACATGCACAGTTGATTTTGTCAGTGGTGCCAGTGGATAGGTATGCCATCTATGCCATGGAATAGGTTACTAAATGCACAAGAACCATTTCTCTAGGCTAGGTGGGATAGGTCTGCAGGCTAGGTGCACTCTACTTTAACACTTTAGAAGGACTTCCGTGCTGACTGTAGACGAGTGCTTGAACAGACTGAGCAGTACTCGAGTAATGTCGGATGGCTACAGGGGCTTGACGACGCAGAAACACAGACGACTTGAGAACTCCAAGACAAGCCATACCAACAGATCACTTGTAGAAATAAAGAAATCTACGCGCAAGTGAAGAAGGCGGCGTCAATGTCCGCTCTCTTTCTCAAAAGAATCTGAACTTGTCCTTCATCCCACCTGCCACACGCCTCATCATCGGAGGTTCAAATTAATAAAATAAAATAAAATAGTTATAAAAATAAAATCACAGTCCATCAAGACGCCATCTGACCTCATCCTTCTTTGTCATGCCAAAGAAATTAGCAGCAGAAGACGATTATGAGCGCAACGTACGGTCACCAGAAATGTGCGTGGACTATCTCTCGTATAAATTTGATGAGATGGACTTGGCAGCCTCATGGAGAGTCATGACAAAGCAGAAAAAGGACATTATCAACGGTATTCGGCTGGAAAACGCTTCTTGGCGCACATGGATTAAACAAAAGAACAAACTCAAGACCATAAGCCCAGAGACATTGAATTGGTGAGTGGTCTTTTGTTGGTTGTTCTTATGAGTAAACCCAAACCACAGGCTCAAAGACAGCGACGTGACATGGCTCTACGGTCCACTTCACACTGTGATTAGAAATCATGACGATAGATACGCCAAGCCAAAGGTGTCCTGTACACAGGATACACTTGGTCTTATTATGACAGCAAATACTTCACCTGCACCCGCTCCACTGTTTCCACCCCTCCATTCCACACCAAAGACCCGTCCACTGAAATCAGCCCTTAAACGAGTGACCATGTCAGACATTCTCAAGCGATCTGCGTCAGAAATACACATGGACACCCTCTCCACCTCGAAACAGTCTCTTTCTATAGCAGAGGCTAACAAGCAGCTCGAGGCATTTTCTCCTTCTGTGATTGCTACTCACCGCCAACCAAAACTAAGATTCAACCAGCAGGTGGAGCAATGCATTGCCTTGAATGATAAAAAAGACCTCAACTCAAGAAGAAACTCAGAAGAAACTGATGGGGGTCGTCTAGAAATCAATCAGAGCGATGAGGAAGAGAACTCTACTGCACACCACCGGGTTCGTTCTATTAAGATGATTGCACCAGCACGCCTTAAGAACAGCTCCCACTCTGAGCACGAAACAGACGTCTCCTCTCTCTCCTCTGCCTCTTCTTCTGTTCCCGTGTCTTACGGGACTCTGGCTGGTATTCAGTGCGAAAGAAGAGACTCTCTCTCCTCGTGGGGTGACGAGGATGACGATAGAAGCATCATGTCAGTAGTGAATCCCACCCAGTCACTTCAAACATCATCCCATGTACAGGCCATTCATTGGGAAGGACAGTCATGTGTGTACGATGTCATTCCCCCTACAGATGTAGAGACGTATGAGGAGGACGACTGGGACACCAACGATGAGCAAGACGATGTACTCATTCAGGAGACAGTTGTGTCGGCAGGACCCAGGAGTGTTCAACTATTTCAAATAGAAAATACTGCCGAGTCTGTCTCCAAGAATCCTCCTACATCCACCCCACCTGTTTTCAGCCCAACTCATGTCCGCCCACCTGGTCCTCAGGTATCCCCCAAATCTCCACCTCTGAGTGAATCTTGTACTCTGGATGCTGTGGATGCAGATAAACCCAATGCCCCACCCTCTAGTTACCAAAAGGTGGTGCATATTCAGCGTATGGACCAGCAAAGGAGCTCTTTTATGGGACAGATTGCTCATTGGGCTACTTCCTTTCTGTGGTCCAACACATCTTCAGCATCTCCTTCTCGCTAATCAACACTCGCCTCCCAACCACCACCACCACCTTTTTCTTCTTTCATCACCAATATCACCACCACCACCACCACCACCACTCTCTTCTCCCAGCTTCTCTTGCATTGTCCATGTCACTTGAAATATGTAGATCATTGATTTTTTTTTCTTTCTCTTTCTGTCCTTGTACTTCTTTATGCCTATACGTTAGTCTTTTTCATAAAGATATATATAATTCGCTGCTGGGTGCGATGAGTGACTGCATGCAGGAGAGAGCATTGCATGTAAGGGGAGTATGAGTATATTTGGACAACAGTAAAAACGCTTAGGCTTGGTGTCGAGTGGGTTGGAGACAAACAGAATAACGTCTTTTTCTCCCTACATCTCTCTCTCTCTGCGCGCGTGTGTGCATCTTCATGGGCATGTCTTGTGGCAGGGATATCTCACTGAGAATGTCAATAGAAAGATTGTTTATTTTCATTTCTCACGGGAATTCCTCGACTTGACATGTTCATGGGTTATAAAACAGTTCATTCTTGAAGCCATTCTAGAACATTATTCACATTCATGGGTGGGGTTTTATAGATTGATACATTGATACATTTATATATTTATATATTTATACATTTATTCATAAGTAGGCATGAAAAAGTCACTACATGAGATGGATTCAGCTATTACGGAAAGTTATATTAGGCAAAAACAAAATAGAATTAAGCAGCTTCGTTTTTATTTTATTTTTTCATGTGGAAAAAACGAAATAATTATTGAGCATTGTGTTGAAGATCTTCACTAGACTAATAAAAGACTTACAGAAAGAAAGAAAAAAGCTGACATCCTAGACAATACATAATATATGTTTTCTTCATTATCGACATCCTGCTCAATCTGACTTCATTTGACTCTATACCCTATTCCATAAGACGATCCAGCAATATATATATAAATAAATATAAATTCCAGTTCAAAAGATAACACCGGGGTTTTTTCAAATGCATCGAATAGCTACTACACTACTTTTATTGTCTCAAGACAAGAGAAAAACATCTCATTTTCAACTTATAATCTCACCAAGGACATGGCCAAAGGTCTAATCAAAAAAGAAAATTGAAATAGTTCATCCATCAGCAAATAAAGTGGCTTCTAACGCTATAACTCTAATGTGACACTGGGTTAATACATACAACCACATAACATTTAGCATAAGATCAACTGTAAAACTTATGAAAGTCCCCAAAACTGCCAGTATTTGTTTCGAAAGAGATACTTCAGATATTCTCAGCGCCTAGAGAGGTAAATCTCCAATGCACTGTCAACACAATGATTGCTCTAGGAAAATACACTTATCGCGCCCAGTCATTTCTCAACAATTTTGTACAGCAAGATGATAACATTGAATATGATAGTGAGGAAGAACAAAGTAATAATAGTTTTTGGATCCTGATAGAATATTGAATTTTTACACAAGTATTTTGGCAATAAAAGTAAAACAAAGATTGCTGAATACCGAAATCTATCAGCACATAAATATTCCAATTTCTAGTTATCCAACTCTGCCATTTATCTTATTGCATAAGGCTGCTAGCCTAGTTTGTCAAAAAAAAAAAAAAGAAGATTGGATATGGACAAAATTGTTAAGACTTTGTCTCTCACAGACAGCTAACTTATTGAATTCTGAACATTTTGGCTTCGTATATACAATTAATTTCAGCATCAACCTACAATGAAATTCTAAAAGCATGTGATCAAATAAAGTCTCTCCATCCAGCCTTTTGAATCTGTCTACTATCAATGAACTCTTTTGATGAATTATTACATTTTCAGTTTGATGAGGACGATGTAGGATTACTTAGTTATTTAGGGGAAAAATGCATAGAAAAATAAATAATCAGAAAAATACAAGGTGCAAACAATACCATTTTAAAGCAACAACAATCGAAAGAAGAAGAAAAAACTAGAAGAAAAATATGCATAATAAATAATATCAACAAGCAATTAAGGAGTATTTTATACATGGATTTGAGAGGAAGATGGGGTTACTTGGCACATATTTTCAGTTTAAAGACATTATAGTGTCTGATTTATCCAAATTGCAAATAAAGAGACTAAAGATGATAGAACTTTATCAGAAATTAGATGACTTTTAGTGAATAATACAACACTTTATATACTTCTCGATTGCCATTGTTACACTGCTGACTTCTCGTCTAGTAGTTATAAGAGTACAAACAGGTGTTTGTACTTGGTTGTGCTCTCTGTATCTTGGATCTACGTACAGGTTTCATCTTATTTATCAGTGATTTTATTTATCAATAATATTCAATGGACTAGCACTCATTCTATTACATATGTCTTTGTATTGACCTTGGATACAACAGTATCTCATTTTGTTGAGACTCTTTATATACTCAAAGACTTTATAGAGCCCAATGATTTCAGAAACACTCTCTAATACCTTTGCTTTTGGTGAGATAGTGTGGTCAAGTTAAGCAATGAGACCAGATTGGCAGTATATAAAGAAAAAAAGAAATATATTGTCTTGGGTGTAAGCACCTCCTTCCGATTACTCACTAGCCCGCCTAGAACACTAACCCAAAGACCATTGATTATTCCATTATTCTACTCTAACAAAACAAAACAGAAACAGAGGGAAATTTATGTAGTAGCATTGCCAACTGCCTCTCTCTCAATTATCTTAAATTAATTTATCAGCATTCATCAGATACATTGTATAATGCTTGAAGAGTGAGCCTATTTAGAATGTTTATTTATATCACTCTTAAAACTAAAAACCGCCCTTTATTAGAAAAAAAAAAGCCGTCCGTTGGGAATTGAGGTTAAAAACTACCCTTTGAGGCTTTATTTTCCGCGACTACTGTAAATTGTTATTATTTAAAATTAACATATAATAAAACAAAAGTAATTCACTCATTTAAACTATGAAAAATCTTGGATACCTATGCAGATTTAAACTGTAAATCTTAAGACATTAAGGAATAGTAGACGATAAGCCGACCACAGTGCCCATAGGCTTCCCAATCTTGTACAATATATCCCAGGAGGTTGCTATAACGTCTCGTTTCTAATTAGTTTCGTCTTGCTTAAATTTACAAATGTCTAAAGACAATTTTAACTTGGTCTAAGAGAATTCCAAATCGTCTCAAACACAACCGAAAATACTGTATTGATAGATACACACATCTTATGGCAAACATGGTGCCACTGTGTATAACTATCATGAATTTTCAAGATATCTTGCTTATCTTTCGTAGCAAACATAGGAAACAATGATAAAGAACAGGCATAGTACATACAGTCTTCCACTCCATCAAGCTCAGCTGCCCATCTCCATAAACACATTTCTTTAATGTATTTTTTAATACTCACATCTACTGCACCCACTTCATTAATGCCTCTACATTTTCAACAATAGAATGGTGGGGAACATACGATACTGGTGATTCACCCACGATGGAGTCTATTTTTCATTCACTGGAACGTAATCCTTATGGGCCTGTATGTTTAGACAGAGATACCAAAAATAAATATTATTGCCTAACAAGTCCATGCCAAGACAAAGGGAGGTATTCCGGAGCACCTGATAGTGTTCATAGTGACTTAAGAAATGAAAGTTATGCATTTTGTTATCTCCACTGCTACCCTACAATAAAAACTATCAACACTATGGGATCTGCACGCCATACTCTAGAGAGAATGTCATAGTGGACAATATCATGTACTTAATCATACTTTCTTTTATATATATATATAAAAACAAAAGCTCACTCTTATCTTTTATGGATAGAATTCATTCTTTAGTTCTTGGTGGATGGACACGAAAGACTGATCCAATCAATGCTCTTGAGTGAAAAACACAATAAGAGAGATAGCACTAGTGATGGGATAAAATAGACAGAGTATGGATAGATAGGTTAGTGTCTAGATCCTTTTTTTTTTACATATCACAAAAACAGAGGCGTCATCTTCATTACTGGAATTTCTATATCATTTGGTTATTGCCCCCGATAACAACAATACTGGCTTTAGCATGAACCTGATAAAATTCAATGCCAACTCTAGGTGGTGTAGTGTTCTTTCAAGTCCAATGTAAGACTGAGATTTTTATCAGAGAAAAATCAAAGGGAACCCCCTCCCCCTTCCAGCACTAACAGCAGACACATATACCTTTTTCTTCTATTTTCTATTGAACATATAGCTAGTTTAGAAACACCCATAAGAAATGTCCAGTTTTATTTGTATTCTAAATAGTTTAACAAGTAGAGATTCTAGTACTGTGCAGGACTTGAGTCAAAGAAAAAACCTCACAGCAAACTCCTACAACTGACCCTTTTGACTTGGTAAGCAGTGTTATTAACAAGACGTGCCTATCTAAACAAAGAACAGAACAGAAAATAACATAATGGAACAGGGTACAATGAATGCACTATAGAGTAATCATTGCTTGGTATCTGAGAATACTAAGATAGGACTGTTCCGTATCTTTCCATGTTTACCACTTTTCCTATCTACACACCAGGAGATTTTTCTGGCTTTCAAGAGGTAACACACATTCCTTTTAAATAATGCAAATGATTCTCTTATGGAGAGCTCCTTTAAAATCAAAGGTTTGCAAGTATCCAAATTTTTATTTCTTTTTGTGGATACCTCAATATAAAATTGTATTATCAATAAAAATATATTAGTTACTATAATAATATAGCTAATACTATAGTATGACTATAGCCACTGCAT
Organism: Spinellus fusiger; assembly: GCA_025094145.1. Classification (NCBI taxonomy): domain Eukaryota; kingdom Fungi; phylum Mucoromycota; class Mucoromycetes; order Mucorales; family Phycomycetaceae; genus Spinellus; species Spinellus fusiger. Next base: position 137,111 of record JALLLS010000002.1, on the reverse strand, counting down.
AAGTAAATTTCCTCATAGCAATAGAATCTATACCCTAAATTACTTGTGATTTGTTCTTGAGAGGTAGATAACTATGCTCAGGAGTATACCCTAGACACCATGGTCAGTATAGAGGGAAGAAAATATCACCTGGAACTGACCTGAAAGCCTCTACTTAACAAAAAAAAAATACAATGAGTGTCTTTTAGATTACAATAAGCTCAAGCTTGGATAAAGACACTAATTACTTTACTTAGTTATGCTTATCTTGACAAGTACTTGAGTGTTAAGTTGTATGGACAATGTGAGAAATAAAAAAAGAGGAGAATATCAAAACAAATAATAATGTTTCATCTATTATTTTAGTGATGCATTCATTAGCCTCCACTCATAAAATCCACAAGTCAAACAAGTCAAACAATTCACACTCTATTTGTCTTGGGCTTAAAGGATAGTATTATCTCTAATACTTAGTAGGAACTAAGTACTATTATTGAGAACAGTTACAATGAGTTAGCTGTTAAAGTGATTATGAATATTGATCCAATGAATATCTATACTGCTCTTAACATAAGTGAGTTTGGTTCTATTTTATGGACAATAACCACTAGAGTTAATTCCGTGTGAGTCCTATAATATATCTTTCTTAAGCAGTGTTATACTGCAAATACTGTGGGCTTAAGGATAACACATTATGTTAAACAATAAATGCAGGGATTGAGTTGTAACATTGGCTTCGATTCTTTCTTTTATATTCAAAATAATTCCTGGTTTGTACTTACTTCAAATGATCAAAAGGCTAATATAGACGCATTATCTACAGAGCTGTCTATAATTAATACTCCTAAACCATTTACTGAAGCTCGTTTATCTACTAATCCTGGTGCTTACATTCTAATGCTCAGAGAGATTTAAAGAATATGTGAGCAACTACACTAAAATCACCGACAAGCTCAACCACAACCGCAAGAAACTCAAGAGCAAGATCAATAGCAAAACTCACAAGAAAGACTACCTCATCTATTCTCATTGTCTCCAGTACCTTCCTTAAAGTGGAGATTCATAATAATAGATTTGAAAAATCTTCCACTGCTATCTGGTTTAAAATCAAAAAGCACTTACCAAGAGAATCTATATCTATTCAATACAGTCTTTGACTTGAAAGGACTCAAGATAGACGGGTAGACAAAAAATATCCACCTGTATACATGAGACTCTCCACTTACATGAAAAGAAAAACAAACAACACAAAGAATGAATCAAGAGGGTTTGACAAGATTTTTACATCAATCATTGAAGAAAAGACAAAAAGATGGAGATCATCTTCTAGTTGATATCGATGAGTTCCTTACATCAAGGGTAAGCAGGATTGATCTCTCACCTAATATGCAAAGCTCTTCTAATAGTTTTTTGTTTTGTTTTGTTTTTTGTTCTCAAGATCTGCCACACTTGTAGCACACATAATCTCACCAAGGTATTAGTAAATTTCAACAGTATCCACGCTTGCCAAGGTTATGGAATTGTTTGGAACAGGAATATGAATGCTGAAAAGAATATCTATACAATTGCAGAAGAGGCTTTGAATAGTCACCACAGACCAGCTCCTTTCTGTCGAGAAGAATAAATCTTCTTATTCGTATTCATATTATATCATATCGTTACATCGAAGGTGGTTTCCTCCAGGATTCAGATATTTACAGATGGATCTACATAATAATCTTTATTTAAAAAACTAACATGAATATGTCTTAATTTATTTTCACACCTTTTCAAATCGATTTGTCATTTTTAAACAATTGTATTTCGACTATTTATTTTTATACCCTAAAGATCTTTGGGTGTGTAATGAGGATAGAGTACAATAAAACAAGTTACTGTTATCAATTGATAAATAGAACTGTGCTTTATAGGATCTGAATGCCATATTATTTCCTTAGTTGAATAGGTTTGATTGAATTAATCAATAGATCAGTAGATTAAGAGAATGTTCATCCGCTCAATATTACATTAATGTGTGCTATCCATGGTCAAGAGGTCTGATCAGAAAGCAAATATATCAGTTTTAGTACTCCAATGTATTCCCTGCACAGAAATCATGATGCCTGAATGCATTTAGGAGATTCATGACCCGTATTCTATCGACACATTGCAACTCAATGGTTGATATCAGACCTACTCTCATAGTTTACTCAGTTGTATACTATCTCAAACTATACTGACAATGACAAGTGAACCTTGTCTATTTCTGTTGTGTCTATGTATTACAATTATTAGTATACCTTATAATAAAAAAGGTATTAAAAAAGGTATTAAAAAGGTCAAAAGTTGTAAAATGATTCAAGTCTTTATGAAGATAGATATAAGACAGTCATGCATTGTATGCATGGACTTGAATGAAATTGTCAGAATCCATAAATCTGATCGACTCGCAATAATGCCGATCTTTCTTGAAATGCAATGTCCTTATTGCCCCATTGCGTAGTAACATAAAATGACTATGACCACCTATTCCCTGTTTCTAGGGGCCTTTCACCACCAACTATAATAAAAAGGTATTTCGCTTGTCTTCAGGGCGTTGCATAGCTGTAGAATGAATATGTACCTGATTTTCTCTTTTGCAATTGCAATTCTGGTGGTATAAGATTCATCAACAAATGCCTCAAGCAGAATTGAGAGAGAGAGGAAAATGAATATAGGATGAATAAGGAAAGGCTAAAGAAAAGCTAGTGCCATACTTAAAGATGATGTCGAATTCTAACCATAAAACAGTAAAATAATTATAGATATAAAAAAAGAGGGGGCTGAGAGTAGCTACAGTCAAAGGGCACTCACATTCAATATTTAGCAATATGCACTAAAAAAGGAAAGATAAACAGTACTAAAAGAGTTGGTATATTCAAGTCTTTGAGGTGTTTTCTTACAACATACCATTATTCATTTTTCTTGTTTGACTACAAAAAGATCTGGAAGACATATTATTTCAAATGATAGTCTATCGCTCTTTGAAGATAAATGCCCTTTTATGCTCTTCTTTTATAACAAAAATAGATGGAATAGCAACCAAGGATGTGACATTTGTTCTTTTCTTTATAAAATAGTAAGAGTGAGCATAGACGTACAACAATATGAAACAATATATAAGAATGATTCTAGAGAACCATAGCTTAGTAAAAGATGAATTCTCTTTTCTTCTTCTTTAGTAAAGAACACTCTACAACATATACTGTGGATGAACAGGCCATTTTAGTAGACATTAGTATCCAAATATATTTTCAAGATGAATTTCAGTTTGGTTATATTCATTGATAATGGAGGATAAATAATTGACAGCCATCCGTGGCTCATTGGCTCTTATCTATTGGTTTATATGAATATCAAATATAATAAGCTGAGTTCTTTGTTGAAGTAGTTCTACTGCCAGAAACAGCACGAGGATAGATACCTGTAAATAGTAGAGTTCTGAATGAAGATAGATACTTATCGGGTGGAATGATTTGTGTATTATTAAAAAATTGATGGGCGAGACGAATAGAGTGTGGAAAGTTACATTGTCATTTTCAGAGGCATTTTCATAGAGGCATTTTCTGTCAATGAACTGTCTATTCATTATTTTAATTTTATTATCTTATCTTGTTATTATCTAGTTATTTTATTATCTTTAAGGTTCTAGAAGAATAAACATTTAGGGAGCTCACCAATATTATTTTACAGAAGAATACAATAAACAGACAACGGCTGTACGATTCATAACCCTTTTATTTTTATTTCAAGACAAGTCAAGATATAGGAGGTTAGTCAACTTTTTTTTTTCCTTTTTTTTATATATAAAAAAATTGACTATAAAGACTAAACAATAAAATGTCATTTTGTTATCCGTGATTATAGAAAGTTGAAAATAAATAAATAAATATCTTTAGTACAACAGGTTTACTACACACCAGGAGACTTTTCTGGCTTTCAAGAGGTAACACACATTCCTTTTAAATAATGCAAATGATTCTCTTATGGAGAGCTCCTTTAAAATCAAAGGTTTGCAAGTATCCAAATTTTTATTTCTTTTTGTGGATACCTCAATATAAAATTGTATTATCAATAAAAATATATTAGTTACTATAATAATATAGCTAATACTATAGTATGACTATAGCCACTGCATAAGTAAATTTCCTCATAGCAATAGAATCTATACCCTAAATTACTTGTGATTTGTTCTTGAGAGGTAGATAACTATGCTCAGGAGTATACCCTAGACACCATGGTCAGTATAGAGGGAAGAAAATATCACCTGGAACTGACCTGAAAGCCTCTACTTAACAAAAAAAAAATACAATGAGTGTCTTTTAGATTACAATAAGCTCAAGCTTGGATAAAGACACTAATTACTTTACTTAGTTATGCTTATCTTGACAAGTACTTGAGTGTTAAGTTGTATGGACAATGTGAGAAATAAAAAAAGAGGAGAATATCAAAACAAATAATAATGTTTCATCTATTATTTTAGTGATGCATTCATTAGCCTCCACTCATAAAATCCACAAGTCAAACAAGTCAAACAATTCACACTCTATTTGTCTTGGGCTTAAAGGATAGTATTATCTCTAATACTTAGTAGGAACTAAGTACTATTATTGAGAACAGTTACAATGAGTTAGCTGTTAAAGTGATTATGAATATTGATCCAATGAATATCTATACTGCTCTTAACATAAGTGAGTTTGGTTCTATTTTATGGACAATAACCACTAGAGTTAATTCCGTGTGAGTCCTATAATATATCTTTCTTAAGCAGTGTTATACTGCAAATACTGTGGGCTTAAGGATAACACATTATGTTAAACAATAAACTCAATGACTGAGTTGTAATTTTGGAGTGATTCTGGTTCTATTTCTTATCTTTACAGCCAATTCTATACTTTTTAATTGCAAAGTCAATAGCCATTGCTTAAACAGGCAATAAAGTTTGAAATAGCTCATTTAGACAGCGAAAAGGCATTTTAAAAAACATTAGCCAATCATAAGAATATTGTGATTTTATTCTCAGGATATCTTATATATCCCAAAAATCTCCTGGTGTGTAGTGATAAATAAAAATAGAAATGAAGAAAAAATAAAAAAAAGAAGCTATGAATGTGTTTGTGTGTAAGGTGAGAGACATGACTAAGGTAACAAAAGACTTGTTTCTGTCTATAAATTAAAGTACAACAGAGGCCACAAATGCAGACAAAAGCAATGCACCTGTAGCAGGTAGGGCCTTTGCAGAGGCTGCAGAGCGAAGACTAGGGGTTGACTGTGCAGCGGCAGCACTTGAGCTGTTGACAGCATTGGGTGAAGATGGGCTTACAGGCGCAGCAGCTTCTTTGTAAGCACAGCTAGCAGTAGTACACAAACACTGCCCAGCAACTATTTAGAAGAGTTGGATGTTTGTGAGTTTTAAAATAGCAATGATTTAGTATAATATGTAATCTACTTATTGCCAGTGCTATCTAATAAATAAAATAAAAAAGTAACTTACTGGGATCCCACCAGATGCTATCACAGTTGTCAGGAACAGGGTGGCGGTATTTAGGATCTGTGGGTTGAACGGCAGTGGGAGGTATGGGTGTATCGACAGTGGGTGCGGTAGCAGGGCAGTTGAAGCAAGTTCCCCATGTGCTAGTGTTAAAATTGCACATATTCAAAAGGCTTGAAGAGACAAGGCCAACATCGCTGATAGTGATGTTCTGGAGACCGTTACAGATCTCTTTGCCGGGGTTGGGGACTTCACATTTCATATAGTCCTGAGCTGCCAATTGGCTAGCGGGTACAGGGTTCTTCATCTAAAGTAGTATCAAAGTTAATTATTTGTCTTTTTTTTTTCATAGCATTCTAAACTTACCCATTGGAGTAACTGATCATTGGAAACAAACCAAACGTCAGGCTTGCTGGCAAGAGATTGGATGAAGCTGATGACTCCTTGTTTCAATGGAGCAGGGTCGGGCAATCCGGGGTAGCTTGTAAGGTGAGTGGGATGAACGTAAATACCGAAAGGTTGACGGTTGCCATTGTAGTGACGATCAAAGTTAGTGTTAGACCATTGGGTCACATCAGCTACGGAGCCAGCCAAGTAGTTGTCCATCAGTTGAGGAACACTGGCATTATCATTGACAGCGTACATAGGAATTTCCCAGACACCTATAACAAGTCATAAGTAACATGGACTCTTGATAAAGTGTTCAAGATGGTTTACCTGGAAGCTTAACAGCACCAGCAGCACAGATACCAGTCCAGCAATCGTTAGCCATACCATTATCAAGAGTGTAAGGCCTAGAATGCATAGGTTAAAGGCTGTACAGTCACCAGGGATAGAATAAACTTACCAGTAGCAATCATCAACCACAGCTGAGGAAGAACTATCATACTGGAAACCTTGTTGGCTAATCTCAGATAAGGTTTCTGCTGTGTAGTTCACTTTTGAAGTTATTTAAAGAAAAGAAAGAAGCAGGCAATGTAAGTCTATATGATCAACAAATAAATCTGTTAGGCGGGAGAACTACTCACAGAATGGTGCCCTGAATCCCTTAATTTTTCCTAAGGGTACACCTGCATATTCATGCAGCATGGCTTTGGCAGCTGCGATTTCTCTAAAACATCAATAGTAATGAGTTGACAAATTCTTTTAAAATATAATAGTTATAATAACTTACTGTGCAGAAGGAGAGCCTGTAAAAAAATATAATAAAAAGGTAAGCTAAAATTCAATTATCAAATGATTTCAATTACTTGCCTACATGAGTGAAGGTATGGCTATTGTAATAATAATAAAAGAAAACAAGTTATTAGTACATAAAAAGGGAGATAAAAGAGATGTTCTATACTTGCATAAAAATGCACTTACTCTGCAACCTCATTTCCGTTGGCGTACCACTCTTGGACAAGTGAGAAGTCGGTGTACTGCATGGAGACATACCAAGATCCCTAAGCAAATGATAATATTAGCATCAAAAACATTGTTGATTATTATAGAAATCACTTGATGTGATTTCTTCTCAATTTGAATTGTAATGTGAAATATTTAAAATGTATTATTTACCTTTGCGGTACAGCCATTGGGGTTCCTATAAGAAATCACAAGATGAATAAATATTCAAACTATTTTCTATTCAAATAATTGGAGATACTTACTTTACATTCAACAATTGATTAGCGGTGGTCATCAAAGAAGCTTGGACACTGTCATCAAATGTGATAGTAACAAACTAGAAATGTTAGCCAATAAAATAAATAATATGGATTTACCTGAGGGACATCCTTTGGCTGGAGACCGTTAGGAGGAGATTGAGAGGCACAAAGACAGGCTGGAAGTTTACATGTATTGGGGTCACAGGAATAGGTGCTGGGAGCGGATTGAGCAGGAATGCTTCCAGCGCCATCCTGAGCAATGACAGTCTGTGTAAGACATAACAAAGACAAGGCAGCAGCAGTAACGCTCAAGAACTTCATTGTTAATGGAGTGAATAAAAGAGAAAAAGAGGTGAAGTGAAGAAGAGGTTCAAGTCAAGGTCGAGTGTACTTTATTTAGTTTGAGATTCCCGCTTAATTGGGTAAGATAAATTGGCCTTAAAAGGATTAAATCGCTTTATGATCTGTCTTTCTTTAGTTCATAGGGTATTAGTGACTGGAGTCTCACTATACTTATTATTTACCGACATTATTAGTATTATTATTTACTATTTTTATTATAAAACATCAGGTAAAGTACTTGGGCTACATTTCAATTGCTATGTATGGATATGTGTCAACTGATAAGAAACTACGCAAACTAACACATAGGATCTATTGTTACTAATTTTAAACTGTGTAATTACCAACCAGTGGTTTCCTTTCCAACTCATTTCCTTTCCTGTTAATTAACTACTAGGCACATACGTAACATACTGCCAGCACAAGACTCCTCTTCTTTTAATAGTAAACTGGAACCCATGGAAAGAGGCAAAGCCACAGTTTATGTAATCATTGCTTTAAAAGAGCTTATTTACTTTCTCATGCTCTGAAATTCTCAGAGATATAATGTACCTTTACCACGGTCAACATCGACGTGTTTCTATTTTCATAAACTTCAAAATGCATGCATAAACACTAAACACAGTTGCTGAATTTCACAAGTACGAAGAACTGTGATAAAAAAGGAAGTTCTCGTGCAACCAGAAGATTTATAATAAAAATATCATCAATGAATTTTGAATTGAGTAACTTATTGATGATTTTATTACATTAAGTAGAGATAAAAAAAATAAGGAGAATATATTGACCTGTATTAGTTTATAAATATAAATTATTATTATTATTATCTTTTTATCTTATTTTTTGATAAGTCTTTTGATCAATTCAATAAATAGAGACCAATATTATTAATATAAAAAAAACAAAAAAAAATCATTAATGGCTATATTGATGTCTCGGTTTTGCCGGGTATTATTCGTTGGGCAGAAATAAAACCCCGTAATATGAAATGTGCTTGTGAGATCTGCCACCATTACATTAGTAAATGAGGACAAAATTAAGTGCATCTCAATCTCCTCAAGTAAGCAGATGAGACATAACTACATAGTGGCAATTTATCCGTAGGATAAGCCATAGAAAGATACCTTCTTATGGTGTGACATTTGCAAAAAGAATAAAAAAGAATAAAACAACTCGAAGGCTAGACATCCCAAAATAAAGTATATTTAAGGCTACTATAGGCTCTTAATATTTTATATGAGAAGTAACCTATTCATAATTAACTCTATTTATATAATAGTTAATGGCAAATGGTCGGTATTCTTTGTAAATGGCTGAAAGATACCTACGGTCTGTCGAGTGAAAAATTACAGATACTTTAACCTAAACAGAACAATATAGGAACTATAGAAGAAGAGATATGCTCTTCAGGGGGTTGCTTAAATAAAACCACCTTGTTTAAACAGGTCATCGGAAAAAGTATTTCCATAGTAGCTTTCAGGAAAAAGGCAGACAAGCATTTTGCCTCGAGGTGACAGTTACAAAGTCACCGGAGTTTTATTAATCCGAATATCAGGGTCCAAGGTAAATAGGCTCATGAGGCAATTGGCCATGAGCTGCTACTTACCTGGTTACATAAAATGTATATTTTCACATTATGAATATAAATATGTACCTTTCAATAATATATTTATATATTTATATATAAATAATACTGATAGTATTGTTAATAATAATACTAATAATAATATTTCCTAGTATTGCCTAGTATGTAGCCTAAACTAATCAAGTAAAAAACTACTTGAGCAGTAAAATTAAAATTAATTTTTTGTTGGCTTTCTACACACCCAAAGATTCTTCTGGCTTTGAAGCAGTGATACAACCTTCGTTTTATGTCACAACGCGGTTTTGCCCTTATATGAAAAGCTGTTTAAAATCAAAAGGTTTGCGGATATCCAAATAATTATTTCTTTTTGTGGATATCTTACTATCAAATTATATTATCAATAGAATATATTGTTTATGAATAAAATTGTTTATTATAATAATATAGCTAATGAATATTATGACTGTAGCTACTGCTTAAGTAAATTTCCTTATAGAAATAGAATCCACACCCTAAAGGCCTTGTGCTTTATCCTTGGGAGATAGATAAATAAGCTCAGGAGTATACCCTAGAGACCCTAGACAGTATAGAAGACCACCTAAGACTGACTTGAAAGGAGTCTTTAATTGCCTAATAACAATACAATGAGTGTCTTGTGGATTAGAATAAGCCATAGCCCAGATGAAGACACTGCTTACCTTTTTATCACTAGAATAGTCCTTGGTAGTGTCTATCACCTCCCTCTATTGTTTTTCTTTGTTAATAATAGCATATTAACTTGCTCACTTATGCTCATCTTGAAAAGTACTTGGGTGTTAAGTTGTATAGACAGTGTGAGAAATAACAAAAGGAGGGGAATATCAAAACAAATAATAATGTTTCATCTATTATTTTAGTGATGCATTCATTAGCCTCCACTCATAAAATTCACAAGTCAAACAATTCACACTCTATTTGCCTTGAGCCTAAAGTCCAGTATTAGAAACAATATCTTGTTATCATTAAGTACTATTGTTGATACCAGTTACAATGAGATAATTGAGGTGATTATGAATACTGAGTCAATAAATGGCTATAATGTTCTTAATATAAGTAAGTTTGGTTCTATTTTATGGACAATGACCACTAAAGTTGATTCAGTGTGTTCTATAATAAATCTTTCTCAATCAATGTTATGCTGAAAATATTGTGGGCTTATGGATAACAAACTATGTTAAACAATAAATTCAGTGATTGAGTTGCAATGTCAGGTTTACCTCTTCCTTTTATCCAACTTTATAGTGTTTAATTACACAGTTCATAGTCAATGCTAAAACAGACAGACAGTGAGAAGGTTCTTTTCAAACACATTAACCAACCAAAAAAACAAGTCGAGAATAAGAAACAGTCAGCTACTCAAGTTCCTAAAGATTATCTTGTTTATACTCTAGGAAGCTATTTGGATCAAAGTCTATTTTATTAAAGATGTAGATAACTAAACTTTTATATTAGTTTGGTATTTCTTTTTTTTTACTATGAATTTGTCTAATTTCCTGTTCTCAATCAATAGATATGGTCTTCATAGAACATCCAAGCAGACTGGGAAGGGTAACTGTTCTGTTCTATAGTGTGTATAATCTTGGTCATGTATTTCAAGGCCATAGAATTCCATAAAGTGATTTTATTGTAAATAAGGTTTCTCTCTTCCCTTGAAACATACATAGAACAAGAGGAGGAAATCCATCTCTGAATTCACTGAGATGTTATTATTGTATAACTTTGATCCTTATAGCTTGATGAGATATATATGAAAGTAGCCTCAAGATATATACTATTTAACTTTGTAAAAATATATCCTTTATTTTGCAATAAAGGGCACTATGGTTATCAACAGGACTACTAGAGAGATGAATTGGTAGTAGTTTGGTCTCTAGCAGGGACAACGAAATAGAGTATTGGATACAAAGGCTAGTCTAGGGAAATCAAAGAGAGTACATGAACAGGAACACAACACACGATTTGATCACAACGGGTAACTAGGCAACTGTTCTTTAAGCAATTCTTTTCTTTCTAGAATGTTGTTATAGTCTGCATTACTTTGGTAGTTCTGATTAAGCAAATGACTTGTGAAAATTCGATTTATTCTTTTCTGCTCAGATATTAATACCTGCCAACCACACTGTCTGTTGTTCTTCATAACTTCCATCCTCTTTAACTTGTTTGCCTTTGTCTGGCATATAAACCAACAGTTGTGATCTGGTGAGTGTTTGTGTATGTTTATTATGTCTGACATGTTAGTCAGTTTCTATTTTATATTCTTTTACTATAATAAACCCAATGAATCCGTTACAAAGACAAAGGCAAAAAGAAGGTGCCAGTGCAAGGGTAATGCGACACAAACAGACAGAGAGTACGTTAATACATCTCAAACTAATTATTTTTACTGTTTTATTATTGAAAAGGGGTATTGGCACCTAAAAGGATTGGAGTATGATCCTACCAAACTACCAGTCGTTGCTTATGGCACAGGAATAAAGGTAAAAGATGCTGTCAAGTTTAAAGGTCATCGTGTTGGTTTGACGAGAATTTTATATCAATCATTGAAAAAAAGAGACAAAAAGATGGAGATCTTCTTATGGTTGATGTTGATGAGTTCTTTACATCGAGAGTAAACCTGATTGACCTCTTACCCAATATGAAAAGCTCTTCTAACAGTTACTCTGTTTTCTTTTTTTGTTCTAAAGATCCGCCACAATTGTAGCGCACGTAATCTCACCGAGGTATTAGTAAATTTCAACAGTATCCGCGCTTGCCAAAGTTGTGGAATTGTTTGGAACAGGGATGTGAATGCTGAAAAGAATATCTATACAATTACAGAAGAGGCTTTGAATGGTCACCACAGACAAACTCTCTTCTGTCGAGAAGAATAGATATTCATGTTATATATCGCTACATCGAAGGTAGTTTCCTCCAGGATTCAGATATTTACAGGTAAATCTACATAATAATCTTTATTTGTTTAAAAAATAACATAAATATGTCTCAATCTATTTTCACACCTTTTCAAATCGATTTGTCATTTTTAAACAATTGTATCTCGACTATTTATTTTTATACCCTAAAGATCTTTAGGTGTGTACTAAGAGATTTGGACCTTGAACTACTAATCCTCATTACATAGTCGGAGATTATTATACTTATTTTTTTTAGTAAAAAGCAGTGAGAAAATGGCTGTCTTTCTCAGAATAGCTTGAAATACCGAAATATATAATTTACAAAAGTTGTCGGATAATCATATTTCCATAAACAGAACTATCGATCATCCCAGTCAACAGAAACACAAATTGCCTAAACGGGACCACATGGTAGAAGATGAGTTAGTAGCAAGGCGTATATCTCAGGGATGATACTGTAGTAACAGGGGCCTTTCCATAGCTTTTATTAGTAGAAAATATCAATTAGAAAAGTATAAAAGAAGAGAGAAAGACCCATCAATAAAGATCAGACTTTGTTTACTCTTTGAACTGTCCGGATTTCCTTTGGTTAAACCCAAAGACGACAAAGTGTATAATTTAGGAGAATATTTGTTTATGATTAAAAATAATTAGCAATTGATATTTTCTACTTTAGCTATTGGTATCTAGAGAATATTATAAAGGTATCAAGCTAAACATATCATTGAAAAGAGAGATCATGGTTTATTTTAGAAAGAGGGCTGTCTGTGTAGCAATAGAATAAGATATAAGTGATCCAATTAATTAAAGTAGTAAACTTATCTTTTACTAAACACACTGTATAACCACAGCATGAGCCATAGCATCTATTATAAAGAGAAGAATAAGCAACATTACCACCATCAAGGATTCTATTTTTTCTTTAAAAAAAATCTGATAGAATGATATGATCCATATTTGAAAAAGTAGTCAGAAAAGTGTACTTTAATAAAATCTTGGTTTGTTTATCCGAGCTGTAGTCATGTATTAATGATGATTTTCTTTTTGATATTTATACTTACACATCTAGAATATGTTTTAGGTAGTATCAATACATTTTGTTCGTTTATCATTACTTAATTCATAACATCAATTATATTTGGTTTATTTCAACGCTCTAAATAGTCATTCTTATATCACTTTCTTTTTAGGCATATAAAGAGTAATAAATAAATAAACAAGAAAAATCGACTATAGTGAGAATGTATTCAATCAGAGTCTCAGTTATAAATCTGACCTGTCCTATTTATTCAAATCAAGTTGGATCAAGTGTATTTTAATTTACAGTTTTTTTATATGGAATATCAATTATAGACTCTCTGAATTTATTTTATTGAAAATTGAAAGCATATGCTAGCTATAAGACTATAGTTTAAAGCTGTACGTTGAATCAAACAAGATGTATCTTCAATTAAAAAAAACATTTAGAAATCTTGAGCAGTTGAAAAGCATTAAAAAACAGCTGATTTTAAGGATCAAGAACAGATCAACTCATATAGTTATCTACTCTTGTAATTCATGACTTGAATGTTACTAATAATAAAGAAACCGGAAAAGAATCATGGGGGAGTATTATTTTTTGTCTTCTTTTTACTGTCATTTTTTTCCCAGCTAATAGGATAGATAAGAAAACCTTAGTCTCTAGTTTTGCAAATGCTTAACTTGTATACTGTCAATGACGATTATTTTTACTAACAATAGATTAAACTGGAATGAGGCTATAAAAAAGGCAGTTTTAAAATTTAACTATTAAGCTTGAATAGTTCCTCACTATCTTTTGTTGATTTATTGAGCCTTTTTATGTTGCCTATTATATATGTCTTCACACCATATTTGTATCAGTTTGGAAACATAAAGAGAGCGGGGAGACCAAAGTATATAGGTGTAATGATGTGCTTCCTATTCATGAACATGAGTACTGTTCTTCTATATATTCTTCATTCTTCTTTCATTATCACTCTTCTATGTATAACCTGCTTCTTACCGGAAGAACAATGATCTTGCATTCAGAAGACAACATATCGGGGGCATCAGAGTTTACTAATAACAATAAACCAAGTAAATACAATTGTAACTGAATCTAATGTCAATAAGGGCTATGTGTCACTTACTTTTATCATATGAAAGCTTAAATCTCTTTCCTGTTTCAGGCGTGTCTATAATATCATTTTGTGCATGAACAAGCAAAAATGGTACCAGCAGACCCTTATCGTTGCATTCTTGAAGCAATTCGATAGGGGAGTGTCTGTTGATAAAATCATAATCTATTTTTCCTGATTTTTGCATTGCTATAGCGTAAGCAAAGTATTCTGTCATGTAAGGTGCCGTCTGAAGGTCTAGCACGCCATACAAACTAACAACACCCATGATAGAAGTATCCACGGACTCAAAGCCTAGGTAGAAATAAGTGACCCTAATAGATGCATTGTCCTCTTATTTGACTTACCTGGTTGATAGAATGGATCATTTATTGTTAATCCAGCCATGGAGGCTAGATGGCCACCAGAAGAATCGCCTGAGAATCAATGTCAGCATCAGTCAATGTCTTTATCAATGAGGAATAACTCAGCCTACCAGAGAGAACAATACAATCTGGATCACCACCGAATTTTCTAATAGACTGTTTTACCCATCGAATTGCACGCTTAATATTAATAAGCTGAGCAGGGTAGGGGTGTCTAGGAGCAGTTCGATATTCAATATTAACAAAGATCTATAGACATAGATTAATACACTAATACATTAGTACATGAACACAAAATGAATAGAGTATCTTCTTATACTTGCCCAATTGCTCTCTGACACTAGATACTTTGCATGAGGATAAAATATATCCTTGTTGCCCCATTTCCACGCACCACCATGAATATGTATCTATATAATGACATGAGACTCGACCTTTCTTCTTCATTCGATCTGCATACCATTACTGGTCTCTTTTCCTCATATTTTCTGTTTTTTGAAGCATAGATATCCAGCGTGAATTTCTTGGGTTGATGATAATCATTTGTATCTGTTACAACATCCACGATTTCTTCCAACGTAGCATAGGTGACTATTAGAAGAAGATAAGATACATGAGGATTTATTTTCATGGATTTTATTTTGATCTTCTTTTACTTACTGTTAGGATAAATAATAATATCGGGTGGTGTCCAGAAAGGGTTGACCATTTGTTTCAAATGTGTCCAACTAACACAAAGGTAAATGGAACGTTGTTACCAAGATAGACGGAGTTTTACCTCAATGGATTTGGCACTGACTGGATTAGTTTTTCATCTTTCAATTGCTCACGAATGGCCTTGATCACAGTTTTTTCTCCTGCCATACAACTTGAGGCATGAATAAAGCACAAAACAGTGCTCGTATAACCAAGTAGATAATAGCTCATCCAAGCAAGAGTGTAATCTTAAGAAGTTCAAGTACGTGTTTATTCGCTGTTAACTTACCGAACCCACCTAAAAAACTAGTTATAGATGCAAACAAGCATTGAAGTACAAGAAAATGAATAGGAAAGTCTGCTACAATAGAGTGTAGAAGGCTAAAAAGTACTCGTTGTTGGGAGACTGCTTCATATTTCTTGCTAAGCGTGTGGAAGATGTCAATCTTGTATGCAGAAAAAGAAAAGGTAAAGAGTAAAGAAACAAAGGTAATGTATCCTGTGGCAGATAGTAACTGAAGCATTGCTTTAATGGTATTATGAATGAGATCTATAGAGACACAACTCTCTCTCTTTCTCTCTTTCTCTCTCGCGTGCGATAAGATAAGAAACAAGAAGTAGGAAAAAAAGAAAACATTGTAGTCATTTAAAAAGCTCTTTGATATTCTGAGATCCGAAGATTTTGATATCCAGACCAATCTCTTGTGGTTATAAGATCGTGAATGGTACAGCTCCCTTACAAATAAAGTGCCCCTAATCTTCAGTGTACAAATAGTAACATCCAATGTCTATCAAATATAATACTTTAGACTAAAACTATATATATATTTATAGATACCTCAAAAAATAGAGTACCTTTATGAGTTCCCCAGATAAAAACCACAAAACCCTTAACAGGCAAATAAAAGAATATTATTTCAGAGATCAGAGAATGTGAGATTTTGTTGTTGTAGTACTTGCCAAATAATATAAAGATTTGCTTCTGTATTTTCTGTATAAGAACTATACTTTCAATGAAAAAAAGATGGGAATAATATCTTGTTGCCTTTAAAGACACTGTAAACCCTATTGTATGTAGATCCCAAGTCTATCTAAAGTGATTTTGTGAGGCAGTAGTCATACAAATGTGAAATATTGAGAGAGAGAAAAGAGTAGGCAGGATAGGGAGTTATGTATTAAATGCTAAAGTATTCCCTTAAAGTCTTCTTGTTTTCTTTTCTTTTTCATTGGAATACTTCATGCTATATTCCATGTCCACAGTATCAATAATAACGATGAATAGACCCCTTTTATTTTTCTGATAAAGTTTCCCGGGAAAACACAAGGGGTTACTGTTTTCTCATTGTCGTTTCTCTTGCTTAATGCACCTAATGTATTTACAAGTGGTATAGACTGGACTGTAATTTATTTTTAAACTAGATTTCATAATGCGTTTTGTTGTTAACTTGAAAACAAAAACCCAATGTAGCTACCAATATGTACTTGAAATCCAAAGCTGTAGTCGATAGCATGAGTGATAGCACCAACAGTAAGCTATTCTTACTCACACTACTTTTTTATTCTCTAGCCTAAAGTATCTATTACATTGATTAGTTTTAGTTCTAGGATGAACAGGCATAAGTCTTGCTTATAAAGAGTGTCCCAAAGACTAAGTTTATGTCAGTGAGACCACCAGTCATGTTTTTATTTTTAGCATATTCTTATTTTCTTTCAATCAAGTACGATGGTTAAAATGATCAAACGTACAATCAGGTTTCTTTTAATACATTGCTCTGAGGAGACATATTTTTAATAGAATTGGAAAGAGGCTTTGTTGATTGAAATAGCTAACAAATTCAGCTTTATTTTTATTTATTTTTTAAAGAAAAGACATTGACATCACTCAAAGAATAGTGGTGTTCTATAAGAAATTGTGCTGAATCTTCTGTATTACTATGTTTGTATCTCTTTCTAATCTTAGTAACTCTTCAAGTGACCTCTGCTCAGTAGTAACACTTGACTAAGGCACTCATGCTTTATAGTAACCTTGTTCAATAGAAATATAATAATATTACCAGACTTGTTTACATTGAATTAATTCACAGCAATGATACGTCTTTAAATTGTATCTTTGGCTTTTATGATACTATTTTAAAAGATAGCCGATTATTGATACTTTGTTCAGGCTTAAAAATAAGATAAAAAGCCTAAATAGTGAACATACAGATTACTCCTATACCCTTAGTCAAAGAAAACATGTCAGCATTCCTTGTGCCTCACTGTTGATTTCAAACCTATGACAAATGAGTATCCTTATTTTCTCTTTACTCAACCAAAGTGCTTCAGATCACACCAGAATAAAGTCAAGTGGACTGATCTTTCTTCATATATCCCTATTGAAATTGGCTTTTATTATCATTTATACTTCAATATTACTGTTCTCCTATGGAAGGGCATCTGTTGATCGAGGTAGCCCATGGATACTCTCAAAGGCAGCGTACAGTTCATCTCTTTCTACTACTATAGATACTGTAACAGAGACAGTCTATATTCAAGTAATAATAATAATAAAGACTTAGTTTTCAGTATTGATAATGTCAATATGAAGTGTCATCTCTTTTTCTATGGAAGCAATGAGGTAAATAGACTTGGAGCTTTCTAAATATATTTTCTATTTCTATCTAATTGTATCTCCTTTTCTTTAAAGGTAATGATTAGGCCCAAATGCGTGACTGACACCCAACATCTATAGAATAAAACCACTTTAGACTGTATCACCCCACTGGCTCTCTTTGTCCGTTTCTACTATTATGTTTATTCACACCTTCAATAGGCCAATTTGGTTTTCATTTGTATAGTTGAGACACTAAATCAATCAATAAACCAGCCATCCTGTGAGATATATTCTAAACTATTGTGGCAGTTTGACGGTACGAATAGCAATAAAATAATTGAGATTAAAGATATAAACGGAGTCTTTATTGTGTGCCCTCCATATGTTACTGTAGATCTCTTTTGTCTTATGACAAGCCTTTGGAGGCCAACCCTTTCAAGTTTAGAGACTATCTCATTGGGTTAAAGGTCACTCTCTGTATTATGAAGAGTCAGTCTAATATTCAGTAATATTTTATATTTTCTCATTTCATTTAGGATACATTTAAGATGTAGTCATCAAATTATGTTGTGATGAGGTTACGAACATCCTTGTTCATGACTCTATTGTCTTGTTCAGCATGCTTGTATCTTGGTGAGGATACTTTTTGTTGGAGTCAATAAAAGAGCCACAGATTCCACATACTAAATAATATCTATTTGGTATTTGCTTATTTGTTTTTTTCTGTTTTGTGCCTAGGCCTTATTCTCAGGCTTTATCCATCTGTTTTATCTTCATTCTTTGCTGTATTTAGCCATTGAAGTATGGCTCAATGTCCTATACATTATTAGTAAGATCATCATCATCATCAACAATAACAATAACAACAACAACAACAACAACAAATCTATCTACTCTTTTCAAATAGACACTCTACCATGAGCACAAGATAAAAAATAAACTAAACCTTTATAAAAGTATGGTGATGAGAATGAATTACTGCCACACCTCCCCTTCTGCCCCCCCTTCTGCTCTCCCATTGTAATTCATGTAGATACTATATTGAAATTTAAACTGTCGACTTTGCTAAATATCTTATGTGATTTATTCTTCTATCTTCCTATTGACATGCATTAGATGATAGGGCAAAGGTGAAAAAAGAAAAAAAGAAAAGTATAAGAAAAAGAAAAGCAAAAACTAAATATAAAAAGGGAGAGAAAGAGAGAGAGAGAGAAGAGAGAGAGAGGTATGTGTTATCATTGGTCGATGGAAGATACATTCTACCTATTTATTGACAGAGTCTATTATTACAAGTGATAATATGAGTGAATAAGTCAAATATATTTATCATTGACCCAATGACCCCCTTTTTATATATTTATATATATTTATATATATAAAAAAGAGGGTGTAGGTTGTGCAAGCTATATTCTCAGGCAAAAGGTTTGGTGAGAAGGGGGAATGGGAGGGTACTATGGATTCATTCTTTTGGTTAACACCATAACATTTGTATAGAAATTAGTCTTCATTAAATTCTACACACTATGGAAACTGTATTCACTGTGAAAAATGCACTGAATTGCTTGTCTGTTGCATGAGCCACACAAAGTCAACCTTTAAGGTAGAGTATACCGAGCAACAGCAAGCATTATAAACAGTAAAAGAAGGGGTGGACTTTAGGTCTGGCTTTCAAAAAGAGATTTTTCTTTTGGCTTTCTGTCTGTCTGTCTTTCTCTCTCTCTATTAGTTAACGCTTCTCCGCAGACTACCCCTTTCCATTTTGAACTATTGTTCGTATGTGTTTGTTATTTGTTATTTGCTATTTGCTATTTACCATTTGCTATTTGCTATTCTCATTTTCATTTTCATTTTTCTTTGGATATCCATTCTATATATCAAGAATAGAACAAGGAATTAAGTAAAGAAAAGAGAATTCATCAAATTACTACTTATCATCATGGTAAGAAAAGAGAAATAAAAATAAGATAATTATTTTAATGCAATTTCCTATGCATCATCAAGGTCCCCTCAGTGCCCTTATCGCTTGAAAGATCCCACCCAACTAGTCTTTCATTGAGCCTATCTGTCCAAGTACAAAAACACAATGAAAATATAAACCATGAAAGGAGAACAAGATCAGGATGTTATTCCAAAAGAGAGGCGGAAGATACACTCGAGGATACTCTATCTTTACAATCTACACACTATCAGCCAAAGAGACGTAAAACAAAAAGAAAGTAACTTGCCAAGCAAACTGCCCAGTCTAAATAGGATATCTAATTCTTTGTCTTTCCCTCTTTAGATACTATGGAGCGATTCTCTTACCAAGTGGGAGATCAAGTAGAGGCTGTGAAATGGGAAGAAGAGAGGCGACTGTGGTACGGTGCTCGTATTGTTGAGATTATTTTCTCTCGCTCCAGACATCCATGCTTCTTTGTACATTTTGAGGGATGGCCTGTAGATCAAGCAGATTGGGTTGATGAGGAAGATATCCAACCCCCACATCTCCAAATGCAATACGGACCTTTGGGTAAAGAAAGCCACGAGAGTTGGAAGGATTACAGTGAATTTCATGATGATCATGCCAAAGGCCCTTGCCTTACAGGTCTTGTACATGATACAAGAATGTCCCTTCATGACTGTCCATGCCATGGAGACAGAGGAGTTCATCCAGAGCAGCCTCTTCGAATCACATCTATTCTTGAAACACTCCACAGTCAAAGGTAAGCTAGCTCTTTCTTATGATTCACGAGCTTAGAATTAGGCTATTACGATATTTCCGCAGAGTACAAGCCAGAGAGATAACTCAAGCAGAGCTACTTAGAGTTCATACATTTGCCCATGTTTATAACTACTTTTCATCCCACACTAACAAGATCACATCCATTGCTGCACTTCTTAACCCAATAACAACGACTGAACTTGAAACAACAGACGAGAATAGCTCAAGTAGTAAGAGGAATCCTCAGCGCCGCCATTTTCCCCTTATGGCGTCCAACTCTGTAACCCCACCTGATTTAATTTACAAGATGAGCTGTGGTGAATTAGGCATAGGTGAGTCAACATAAGGCTTTGGCGTGGTGTTTCTCTTCTCAAATGAAGTTATACATTCTTGTCTTTTTACTTACCTAAAAATAAGCCATTGATACCACATTCCACCCCCACCATTCAAGTTATTCTGCGCGTGTATCAGCTGGTGCTTTAATTGAGCTTTCAAATCAAGTGGTAGAAGGTCATCTACAAAATGGATTTGCACTTATCCGACCGCCAGGTAGAAAGAGAGAGAGAAAGAGAGAAAGAGAGAAAGAGAGAAAGAGAGAGAGAGAGAGAAGCACAGCCCATAGGAACAGTGCTAACTCCAAGTGTAGGTCATCATGCTGAAGAAGATGCTGCTATGGGATACTGCTTCTTCAACAATGTAGCAGTGGCTGTAGCGAGTATATTAGAAACCCACGCATCCACCATTCGAAAAGTATTGATCCTCGACTGGTAAGGTTATAAAAGAGTCAGTTGTTTATTTCTCCAAAAAGAGAGAATTGTGGCTAGTATTCACAGTCGGGCTAGGGACATTCAGTGAGTATAATATAGATCTATGTGTCTATGTGTCTATGTGTCTATGTATCCATGCATCTTTATAAAGCAACGGAGAAATGCCAAAAGAAAAAAAGAAAGAAAAAAAAAGTAACTCTTTTCTGAGGCACCATGGCAGTGAGACTATTTACATGTTGCTTCATGAATCTGATCTTAATTGTATTGCACATTTGCATTATGTTTTACTTACTAGCCACGGAAACGGAACTCAAAAGATTTTCTACGATAACCCAAATGTGCTGTATATCTCTGTACACCGTTGGGACCAAGGTACTTTTTATCCCTATAGTGGTACACCCGAAGAATGTGGGGAAGGCTCTGGCTTGGGTCGGAATGTGAACATTGCACTAAGTGCTTCAGAAGAAAGACCTAGTAAGTACTTCTTTTTCTTTAGGGTAGGATAGTGATGTTGTTTTGTTTTACATTGTATGTTGATGAAATGGTATGAATATAGAGCCAATGGGAGATACAGAGTTCATGGCGGCATTTTATCATATCATTCTTCCTATTACACGCCAGTTTAAACCTGACATGGTAGCGTAGACAAGATACTGACTGATACTTCTTCTCTCTCTCCTTATCTCTCTTTCTCTCTCTTTTTATCTATTAGATTTTTGTTTCTGCAGGCTATGACGCAGCAGAAGGTCACCCAGAACATGTAAGGTGTATTCATAGACAGTAAGGTGAATGACTGTATTAGCTTGGAGGGTACAAAGTGACACCCCGTGGATTTGCCTTGATGACCAAAATGATCAATGATTTAGCAAAAGAGCTCTGTCATGGCCGACTTGTATTGACATTGGAAGGTAAGAATGCTACATAAAACCCTATTTGTTGGTAGAAAATCAAACTTAGGGTGTAGGAGGTTATGCTCTACAGCCACTAGCCGATAGTGCTTCTGCAAGTATAGCACAGTTACTGTCTTCCAGCCCATCTCCCGATCCCCCCTTGACTATTCATACTCCCTCCAAGCCATCAAGCCTAACCAAGGCGCCTTCCAGTCCCTTCGACAGGTAGTGGAGATCCAAAAAAAGTATTGGGATTTGCCAGATTATCTGTTTAAACTTTCCTTCAAATTTCATCTTCCTGCCACATGGCGTGCCACTCACAGCATTGCTAATAGACCAAGAAGGGTCAAGGCATCCAAGCCAGAGGTTGTTAGTGGGTATTGAGAGACTGTCCAATTCAATCCAATAGAAAACATAGATTTACTAGCTACACTCTTTATATAAATATATATAATTAATGAAGAATCACTTTTTAAGAATGGCCAATACGCCTACTTCATTGACTAATGGAATTTTGGGAAGATATTTGTATCAGTTAAATACTTCAGTCACACACACACACTCAATTGAATTTAATACTTGTCTAAATGTTTAATACAGTCACACAACATTAGAAAGGGTACGATTTCTCTTTTGAAATCCTGAAAAAAAACATGCTTTACGGATATAAATATTATGACCTCAAATCACATACTAATGACTTCAAATTCAACACAAAGTTGGTTTAAAATAGTGTCTATATTAATGTATATATAAAAATGTTTTTATTTAATGTTTTTTTGGGCCACCTTTGGTATCAATAACTGCCTGGCAGCGATCCTTCATTGAGCCAACTAAACGTTCGGCAAGATCAACGTGGATATTTCTCCAAGCTTCTTCTAAAGCTGTCTTGAGCTCATCGATATTTTTGATACCGGCCCTCTTGTCATTGATAAGCTTATCAAGACAGCTCCAGAGATGTTCAATGGGGTTGAGATCAGGACTTTGGGCAGGCCAGTAATCAAAGCGCCTAATTACATGTGTGTTTTTCCACCATGTTGTATAGCCACCTGTATGGCAGCCAGCCCCATCCTATTGGAATATAAAGTCCTTATCCTCCTTCTCATTCAATTCAATGAACCATGACAGAAATTTTCCTGTCAAAATGTTGACATATATGTCCTGATTTACAGTGCCATCAACAAAGACCAAAGGCCCAAATCCACTCGCCCAGAAACATCTCCAGATCATTATGCTACCTTTCCCCTATTTGGCTGTAGGTATAATATGAGCAGCCTTATACCTCTCTCCTATCTTTCGAATCACTCTGGCTCTTCCCTGGTAACCCTCTACTTCAAACCGTGGCTCATCAGACTATACAATGCGTCTCTAGTCATCAGGAGTCCAATTGACCCGTTCCTTCGCTCAACAAAGTCTTTTCTTCCTATGTTTTCTTCAGACAACCTTGGCTTGTGTGCTTTAAAATAAGAATCATGCCCAATATGGTATATGTATTTGATGAATGTTGCACTACAGATGATTATCTGATGTGCCCTAAGTTCAAAATTTATGAAGTTATAGTAGGCAAATGGGTTGCCTCTTAGAATGGCCTCAAGTCATCTGACGTCTCTCTAGTTTAATTTTTTTGGTGCACCAGAACTAGGTCTTGGTAGAAGTGTACCATTAGTCTTGATTCTACTAATAATATTCTGGACAGTGGACTTGCTAATGCCAATGACCTTTGAAATGCTACCCATGGAGTATTTTTCTTTTTAAAGCCAACAAACACCCCATTACTCTCTTTCTTCAAGATTATTATAAACACTTGAGTTTCTAGTTGAGGGTTCTACGTTTGACATTTGAGATTGCTTAATGGAATGTGATTCTGTGGTAAAAAGAAGAGGAAGAATCATGTTTAAAAATGTATAAATTAGGGGGTCGTATACTTTCTAATGTTGTGTGGCTGCATACTAAGTGGTGTATTGGATAGATCTTTTGAAGATAGTATAAGAGCACAACAGCCTGTGTTAGAATGTGTGCCTTTTGGTGGTGATTGAAGCCAAGTTACTCTATCTGTACTAACAATTAGAGTAAAATAAAAGAATAAACAAATGACAAAGATGTTGAATAAAAAAAGAGCAGAATAAATCGTACTTTAACCAACCAAAATACCTTTGAACCCAAGAAGCTATTGACGACACTATCATATCAATAGATGATAAATAGTAGCTGACACTCCAATATCATTATTAAAAAGTATTTAGTTCTCTTTATTATTGTATTTCTATCTATCTTTTTTTTTGATTAAAAGATAGATGCTTTCTGTTTTATCATTCTTTTTTCTTCCCAGTGATCGCTGGAGCCTGGGTTGACTCACTGACGGAAACCCATGCTACAGGCAAACTATCTAAAAAGTGATATAGTGTGTCTTATTGGATTTTATTATTCAAAAAGACATTATAATGTCTAGTATATCACCAATAAAACAGCACTATTAAGAGGTATCATAACATAGTATATATAACACAACCAATAATACGAGAGTATTGTCCATACTATCTATAGTTTAGTTTTAATGTATGCAGTTCATTGGATAGGACATTAGACATCACGCCACCAAGTTTCTTTCTTTTTCCTTGCTGGTGGTGCGTGATTGGATTGGATAAGTATGATTGGATGACTCAGCATTTTCAAAACAAGCTGCCCTATTATTATTTTTGCCCTGGTGCTGTTACTTTTTACTGCTACTTCTCCTCTCCCCACTCTATATTTACTATCACCACCTACGCCACTATGGTAGTATTGACTATTCAACCTGAAAAATCAACTCTTATTGTTGCAGCCTCCACTGTAGAACAAGAGCTGTGGACAAAAACAAAGACTGCGGCTGTTGAACAAGCAGGACCCAACGGATCGATTGCCTTTGAACTGTTTGAAAGAGTAGCTGATGGTAAGTCCAGTAGCAAAAGACAAGAAACTTACTTTTTTTTGAAGCTCCTTTGCCAAAGTCAACCTACGATACTATTCACTCTAACCTATTGACACCGTCTGTGTCTGTCCATGCACCTGCTATTCTCTCTCGATACCTTTCTACTCTCAAGGCGGGCGGCCACTTGGTACTGGAGGAGCCTATTGTTCTTGTCAGTCTCGATAATACAGTGTGTCCTGTCACTCGCCAACAGCACGAATTAGTGTCTATGCTTAAGTTGGCTGGTTTTGTTGATGTTATTGCTACTGTAGAGACTGTATCTGACCAACGTCTTGCTACCTTTTTCACATTGTGGGGTGCCACTCGGGTGGAACAAGCAGTGGAAAGGCTATCAGGGAAATTCGGATGGGTGCATGTAGAGGCAAAGAAGCCTGCCTATGAAGTGGGACAGAAGATGACACTTCGATTCAATAAGCCAGCTCAGGCCGCCAAGAAGGCTGTATGGACAATGGCAGAGGATGATGGACTTGAGGATGAAGATACTCTCTTGGATGAAGATGACTTGGTGAAGCCATCAAAGGCCTCACTCACAAGACCCGATGATTGTGAATTGACAGATGGAAAGCGAAAGGCATGTAAGAATTGCACATGTGGAAGAGCAGACGAGGAGAATGCTGGTATTGTTTCCCTTGATCTGGAGGATGACATGGAGGATGAGGTGGTGGAGGTAGATCCCATTGCCAAAAAGGTGGGTGGCTGTGGTAGCTGTGCTCTTGGAGATGCTTTCCGTTGTTCTACTTGTCCTTATATGGGAATGCCTGCTTTCAATCCTGGAGAAAAGATCACACTTGGAGGTCAATTTGGCATGGATGATATTTAAAACATGTTATTGTATATGTAGATGTGTAGTCTTCCTGACATGCATTTACTGTGTCTATAAAACAGATAGTCGTATAGAAAATGTACATCTTTTATTTCTCTTAACTCGAAAATACATTTTGTTAAAATAAAACAATAGAAAATATACTATCTACAAATACATGCATAACATGTCCGCTTTCATATTGATGACTAATTCTTGGTTGTGCTCTTTCATTTTCCTTGTAAGGTCATTGCCAAGTAGGGTTGTAGGTTAGTATGGATGACCAATGATAGTAGAAGCATCCTAATAGCTTCTGTGTGTATCTATGTATTAGAGGCAGTCTAGAGTGTTGCTCTAATGAATTTACATTTAGTTTCCTTCTTTTCTTTTGCTTAAGGATGATTATCTTCTAGAAAGGACTGTGTACTGGTCATAGTGCCTTGTCTTAATCACTCTGTTTATATGGACTTTTGAATTTATATTCTGATCAAGAACTACGTTAGCAAATCTATCTATCTTCAGTTACTATTTATCATAACATGTGGATGGCATAGAGCTGTACAATGCCTTATTATACTTTAGTCGTTTTTCCTGCTACTACAGAACTTTCTAAATGAGTAATGCAGTGCAGTGTAGTACACTTTAGTCTTTTATTTATTTATTATATACTTATCAGGTAACTGTTTACACAATGACTAGCAAAATACATACAATTATCTTACAGCTGTTCTATTCTAAAGATATCTGGGCTATTAAAAATCGTTTATTGTGGGCTGATACCATGGCTTCTCTATATGACTCGGGTATTATATATCGAGTACTAACCTATTAATTTTATTTGCCTTTAATTACACATCGAGGGCTATTTGGTGATCCTCCATACTCTTGGTTTCTTGAACATGGAGTCACTCTGAAGACAACCAGGATTGCTTCCTGTAGTATCTATTTGTTGATTGTAAGCAGTCTACATTCCTTATATTTGGACCTCTTAAGAATACACAGCTTACTCAGTTCTGATCTAATATCTTATCAAGCATGTCTATTTATTCATGTAAAGTGATACATTATTTGGTTCATCGAATCTGGAGGTAGTTATATTGGGCAGAAATTTTAATACTAATAATACTAAACCATTAGAATGCTATATATCTCTTCTCTACATCTCCATAGCTTTTAATTTCACTTCAATCCTTCTGTCAGCACTCATGATATTCACAGGCTGATCAAAGCCAGAAATTGTTAGTATTGTTAAATTTCTTAATACTTTATTCTTGATTTATAATCACAACATAGAATGATAAAAACTGAAATTAGATAATCACAAATGTATTTTGTACGACAAAATCAAAGAATCAAAAATCAAATAAAACACATAAACATATAGACATACTTCATCTCCACTTTAGAGCGAATGGATCAAGATATGGTTAGAGAATGTATGAGTACAGTTGATTATGGCATTGATGTTGTGGACCAAATATTGAAAAATAGGAGAGAATGAGTAGCTACTGTTCAAACCTAATAGCCTGTCTAGAAGAAACATGATGTACAAACCACTTTCATGTTATAGTCTTAGTGCAGACATATTCACTAGTTGGAGATGTTGATGGGATCTATTGTTATAAGAATCATAGCAGAAAGGCATTTAACAATGTCGAGATTGTATTTTCTTAAATTGTAATCTTTTGTTTTGTTTTGGCCTCTACTTCTTCCTTTGAACTAGCTGTGATGCTATATCACTATGTTACTGTATTATTGTATCTTGTGTCCTGCATGTATATCTATTTCTTGTCTCTTATTAGTTGTTTACATCATCTTGATATCCCTTGCTATTGTGAGAATAATTACTCTCCGTCTGTTTGGGTTACGCTATACTCTATCTACAATTCTATTAATCTATTTGTGCAGGTAGGTTTAGTTTAGATCTATGAAGAATGGGGTTGAATACCGCACTAGATTCTATATCAATCACTTTCAGGTTCTCCCAACCCCAAGACTCGAATTATAACAGTAGCAACCATAATAGTTTCTTGTTCAATAAGCTTTTCATGTTATTAAGTTAATACTTTCTCCTAACTCATAACACACATTTTTCTTCTTCTTCAGAATATGATATACACTATTACACTTTTAAGATTAGTCATGATATTTAAATATCCACAGACTGATATTTTGTAGGTATCTGATAGGTGTAGAGTGCGATTCAAGACAAGTAACTGTAGTTTATGACTGTAGATTAAAAAAGGTTCTTGAGATGGTGTGCCTATGTCTATAGAGTCTATTAAGTATAGGATTATGCTATGAGTTTTTAGATACTTTGTCTTTTATTGGGCATAGAACTGTAGCAGAACCATACTCTCAAGGTACTGATCTAACCAGCCTAATTCACTCTCTGTTCAGCTTCCTCTCCTATGATCTCGGGAAAAGAAAAGACATCAAAGGAAAAATAAATAAGTAAAAGGTTCAGATGATGTGCCTATTCATACATCCATTGGATCTATAGTGGTATGGTATCCATACACCAGAGAGGTGTTCACTGTGATAGATGGAGCAGAATAGCCCACAAATACTCTTCAAGTGTGATTGTTTGTTGTAGGCTATAGTATTTAACTAGAGGATAAGATTAAAATAACCGTTGCTACATAGACATTTGGAGCTCTTTATGAATATATTTATATATAAGTATCTATATCTATATCTATATAAATATCTATATAAATATATGTTGTGAGGCTAATGTAGTCTTCTAAGATGGCCTTATCTCTACTTCTGTGACTCCTTTCATTAGATCCAAATCCTAAGAGGACAAATGTCAAGCGGACTGCTAAACCCTATTTCTGTGCCTGTACTCCCATTGTAGAAATAAAAGAGATGCCTCTGTTTTTTTTCTCTTTCTTTCTCTACACATAAATACAAGCATACAATGTTCTTTACACGCACTTGTCTTATTGCAGCAAGAACAGTCACACCCCATCTTCATCGTTCTATACGTTCTATAAGTCCAGCTGCCTCATTGGTCTCAAGAATGACGCTGCGTGCTTACTCAAGTCCACCCCGAGAACCCTCCACAGCTAATGCATCGATCACACGTAGGGGTCTTTGTGTGTGTGTGTGTGTGTGTGTGTGTGACATGACAACTAACAGTGTCACCAGGACCCAGAGTAACAATAAAAACAATCCAACGCATGTACAAACAAGGCGAGCCCATCTCCATGATGACTGCACACGACTACCCTTCTGGTCTTATGGTAGACCGGTCCGGTATTGACATGTGCTTAGTGGGTGACTCCCTTGCCATGGTGTCTCTTGGCTATGACTCTACAAACCCATTGACCATGGATGTAAGTCACACTGGTCTTTTTTGAAGTCATTAACAGTCCTAGGAAATACTCCATCATGCTAGAGCAGTAGGAAGAGGCAACAAGAGTTCATTTCTAGTCATTGATTTAACCTTTGGCAGTTACGAGACATCTCCCTTAGATGCTGTTCGTTCAGCCATTCGTTGTATGAAAGAAGTCAATGCAGCGGTAAGTCTCTCTATTTACTTATTTACTTTCTATTATTTCATTGCTTCTAGAAAGAAGAAAGAAAAGAACAACAGACATTGACGTTCCCTTTCTTATTTATATTATTATTTATATTATTATTTATATTATTATTTATATTATTTATATTATTATATATCTAGGCTGTGAAACTAGAAGGAGGCAAAGAAATGGCCGAGACTGTTCGTAGAATTACTAGCATTGGTATTCCTGTCTTGGCACATATTGGACTGACACCTCAAAGACAAGCCTCCATGGGTGGATTCAAAGTCCAAGGCAAAACAGCAGAACAAGCACAGAGTCTATTGGAGGATGCCCTGGCATTGCAAGAAGCAGGTGCCTTTGGTGTTGTTCTTGAGGCCATTCCTGCTGAGGTTGCCCACCATATTACTCAGCGCTTAAGTATCCCTACCATTGGCATTGGTGCTGGTGTTCATTGCTCAGGACAAGTGTTGGTCCTGAATGATGCCCTTGGTATTTTTGACCGTTTCGTACCAAAGTAGGTGCTTCTTTTATTTATTTATTCATTTATTTATTTATTCATTTATTTATTTACTTATTTACTTATTTATACATTTATTTATACATATTTCTCGTTGATTTAATATTCTATTCTAGGTTCACAAAGCAATATGCAAACCTCCATCAAATCATGACTCAGGCTTTGACTCAATACCATGAAGAAGTCAAATCTAGACAATTCCCAGCCATCTCCAATACATATCCCATTGATGCACGTCAATTAGAAAGATTCCATAAAATGGAACAAGAAAAACAGAAAGATTGCGATCATTCCAATGAAATCGAGGAGTTGAAGCAAGCCCTACCTTGATTAACTTGTTTTTTTTGTAAGAGAATCATTAGCATAAAGATAGACCTTTTTATTTTATATTTATATACATATATAATACTTCCTACCCATGTGTCACTACTTGTCTTTGAATTATTGCATACGTCTATGTCTTGAGAGAGTGAAAAGGTCACTCCTTAGCATTGGACCTGTACCATTGTGGGGCATGTTCTTTTTTTTTATTTTTATAGATAAGGGGACACCTTTTATAGTCTGCCTATTTTATTTTTTTCGGGTGTCACTGATCTACACAGTGTCCATGCTGAGTTTCGATACTGTGCTGTCAAGTGAAAGATGAATGTGTATTGACCAAAAAGGAAAGTCCCAATGGCTTGTATTTATCTGGGTGTTGGAATCCAAGGGGGAAAAGAAGACTGTTAAAAGTGGTACTGAAGTGTCATTCAAGAAAGAAGCCTAAATACAGTGAATTTCCATGACAAGAGAGTCTATAGTACCATCATTTTCTTTCTTTACTGTCAGTCCTAAAAAGGGCATTTTCCCAAGGTGAGTGATTTCTTTTATTTTTAGTGTTGTTGTGATTATTTATAGTGTAGGAATAGGCAAACAGTGTCTTTGCAGTTGCTGTGGAAAGTATCCTACAGGGAGGGCAGTGAAATGAAGGGGGGTTTTTTTTATGCCTACCTTATGTGACTGCATTTTGAACAGGCATAGAGCAAACACTGGATGAAAAGTAGGGCAAAAGAGGACTCCTGTAGAAAATGAACAGACAATGGAGATCATCGCTACGGGGCTTACCTGCCTTACTTCTAACAAGGCATATTCGCCCTGTACAATGTGTTCGTGCTTATGGAGGAGTGGAGAGTATTCGACCTCCCACCTTTGGTATTCCTAGACCAGGTCCACTTACACGCACACCACAAACAGCAACCCACACACCCGCGCACACTCCACCAGCACCCATAGGCCGATCCAGACGCGACGAGGAAATCACTGCCCGGTTTATTACTCTTGTCGATGACGCTGGGAAGGTGTTTGAGCGTACCCGGCTTACTGATGCACTGCGTCGTCTTGACAGAACAAAGTACTTTCTGATTGAAGTCGACCCTACAGCCAAGCCAAATCCTGTCTGCCGCATGTTTGATAAAAAAGCAGTGTTTGAGAAACAAAAGGCATCAAAGAAGAAGCAGGTGACACCTGAGTCCATCCTGAAAGAGATTACATTTGGCTGGAATGTGTCTCCTCACGACATGGAGCATAAGCTTGGAAGAGCCATTCAGTTCCTGGAAAAGGGCAATAAAGTCAAAGTGGAGATTGTGAATAAAAAGGGACAGCAGCGTCCAGACAGTCAAGCACAACAAAAGCTTATTCAACAAGTGACGGAGCAATTGAATGGGTTTCGCTTATCAAAACCTACTGCTATTGTCAGTGGCGTCTGTCATATGCAATTTGAGAAGTAGTGCATGTTGGTCTCTATTTTGTAAAGTCATTTGAGCCAATAAAGAGGTTATTTACACAGTGTGGCTATTTCAAAGGGTGGATGGAATATACACATGTTTATTATTATTTTATTATTTTATTATTTTATTATTAGTATTTTAATAGAGGATTCCAAATGCTGAATCCATTACCTTACAGCTGTAGGTACCAA
The DNA here is from genome assembly GCA_025094145.1 of Spinellus fusiger. Lineage (NCBI taxonomy): Eukaryota > Fungi > Mucoromycota > Mucoromycetes > Mucorales > Phycomycetaceae > Spinellus > Spinellus fusiger. The sequence continues at coordinate 105,190 of JALLLS010000002.1, read as the reverse complement.
TACCATTAACAAAAGCCTATATCTAATGGCTATCCATTTGTCAACAAGTAGATGCACTTTATCTTTTTATATTGAACTCATTGGCTTCTTTTTTTCTGACAAAGTGTAGGGCCTTTTGTGTTCATTCATGGTATTGAATAGAGTGATAAGACAGCTGTCATCAGTTCAACATAAAGATATGTATATGTTGCATATTTATTATGATAATAAGAAAACAAGTACACTATATCACAAAGAATTGAATACAAGATGGTATATAATAATATAAGTTTTCTTTTTTCTTTTTTAAATCAAAATAAAAAGTCAATCATGTCACTTCAAGGACAATGATGTTTCATAAAAGAGGAGAGAGGATATGTAAAAGATGGAGGAAGAAAGAAAAAAAAACAAAAAAAAACAAAAAACAAAAAGATCATGGTTCACGCTTGAGCTTCTTTGCTCCATGTAGAATGCTTTTGATAGCACGCTCTTCAGCATGGCGAGTCAGATCAGTGTTTTTAGAGTCCAAACCATCAATGATAGCAGGGAATACTTGTGAAGAATAGCCAGTCCACAGTCCAGGTGCATAAATGACGTGCTTGAACCAAGTTCTTCCTTTAATTCCCTCAGGATCAAGGAATCCACGCTCAAGATTGATAAGGCGTTTGTTAATAGAGTTAATCGACTGTTTCAAGGCAACAGGGACCTTTTCACTTGATACACTCATATATTGGGTCAACTGTTCTTCTGCCTTGTTTAACTCCTCATGGAAGATATGTGCTGATTCGGCCATCTTACCCACAGCCTTCTCAAGGTAGGGGAAGACGTGTGGGTAGGAATACTTGTTGAGAATACTGACATATCTGTCAAGTTCAGCTGTATAATCCAAAGCATGAATAGGAATGATGAGATCATCAGCCAGACGAAGAGCAACAAGACCCCATATTTTGACCATTGTCTCGTGGTACTTGAAGGTAGGATCACCAAACTTCTCCAACCAGTGAATGCTATCATAGTTGCTGTGATAGACACCGTAATCACCCAAGAATGACATGTCAACACTAGCAATACCAAGGTAGTCTAGGAAAGGAACAAAGTCTGAACCAGAACCAAGCTGGCCAACATAAGGCTTGTTAGACACGATGTCTTTTGGTTTCGGAAGAGCATTCCAGGCATCATAAACACTGCTTCCAGTGTTAGGATCGGTGACTGCCTGAGTCACTTCATACAAAAGTCTGGACAAGGAGGGACTTGCAGAAGCAGAGAAGTGAGAACCAGTAACACTAAGATCCACATTGATATAGGCAGCGCCATTTTTACTGAGCCATGATTTGTGTTCTTCAGCCCATTCTGTTGATCCAACCATGCCATATTCTTCACCATCCCAAGATGCAAGTATGATGGTTCTCTTGGGACGCCATCCTGATTTAAGAAGCTCACCAAATAGGCGTGCAAGCTCAAGCTAAAAAAGAGATAAGGGTTGATATCTTTTTTCTTCTTTTTTTCTCTCTCTCTTTTAAACAAAAAATAGTAATCCCAGGAACCCTCTTTCCAAGATAGATATTCACTCATAATCCTCTCTATTTATTTACTTACCATAGTAGCAGATCCAGAAGAAGGATCAGTAGCGCCATACACCCATGAGTCACGATGATTGCCTATATTATTATGAGACCTTCCACACTATACTTGTCCAATGTCTATAGACATTGGTCTATAGACCAATGCATGGTACTGAGATCACTTACCAAGAATAATAGCACTGTCAGGCTCTTCTGAACCCTCAATACGACCAATAACATTCCATATAGGTGTAATCTTGTACTCTACACCATTCACCATATTGACATCTCCTTCTGAAGGTCCAGAGAAGTAATCCACACCTTCTAATCCACCCATCCAGTTGTTTTTACGGTATACACCATGTCCCTGAGTTGCTTTCAATAATGGAAGAGCATCTTTCCATGAAAGAGGTAGAGAGGGAATAGAAGGAAGTACGTTTGTGTCCTCCATTTTAATACGAGTGGCGTTTTGAGTAGCAGGCTCATCGGGTGTCAATGGATCTCCTGTGCCTAAAGAAAGGTAGAGAACAGATCCACGTTGAATAGAAGAGGAAGATCGCCTACATCGCACAGCCAGAGATAAGTCAATGAAATAAACAAATAAATAAATAAGAAACAAAAAAAAAAGATAAACTTACCAGGGTCCTTCTGGATAAGCCTTAGCAGGAGATGACTTGGAGTCCTCTTTACCAACAGGTCCATCATCTATTGGATCAGAGTAAATCAAGGCACCAATACAGCCATAATCCTCAGCTGCCTTGACCTTGAGACCACGGAAAATACCGCCATAACGCATCAAAGCAATAGTACCATTCAACCTGATACCCTTTTTCAACAGATACTCAAAATCCTCCGGACGCCCATAGTTTGCATACACCACTGGACCAGTAGCACTCCCGTTCTTGGAGTAGCCTAAGGACACAATTAGTCACTATGCAAAGTAGAAAAAAAAGAAAAAAAAGAAAAAGAAAAAGCTGACTCCACTCTTACCGTGAAATGCAGGAACAGCATTTTGTTCTTTGCTTGTTGGGTCCTCGTCAACAATATCCTCAGTAAGAGAAGCCTCATAATGGAATTCTTTTGGCCCAGAGACAACTGCCAGGCGGTGTTGAGTAGGGTAGTTTAATAACGGCCAATAAGTTGCGATTTCTGTGTCAATGCCAAACTCAATGAATTTGTCTCGAGTCCACTCTGCTTGTTTTTTATCATTATTTGACCCAGCAATATGTGTTTCTGATGCGTACTGCTTAAGGTACTGGTGTGTATTATTGGCAGATGCATGGGTTAGAATGTAGGTCTCTGCTGCTGTTGGGATTCTTTTGTTGGTTTTTCCTATAGTAATAATAAAAGATAACCAAAATAGAAGAATGAGAATGAGAATGTGAATAGAAATGTGAATGAGAACGAGAATGAGAATTCTCCCCTTGAATTCATAGCCATCGACAGACATCTCATTTTACAATTCACAGACAGTAAATAGGCCATGTTCTTACCATTCAAAATAGCAAGACTAGCAAGAACACCAAGAGACAGCACACCAAGAATAATAGAGACTACAGTCACAACGGTTCTAAAGGTGTTTCTTCGAGGCAGTTCAAATGTACCAGTTCTGCTATTGATTAGAGACTTGTGTTCGTCTCCATTCCATTGTTCCTTCCACCACTCAATAGGCCTGTGGTACCATGGATCTTGTTTATACTGAATTTGTGCTCTTTCAATATCACTCTTGTTAGATAGAGAAGAATAACCCTGAGTCATGTTTGGAGTGTTCTGACTGTCTTATCACTACTGACAGAACTTTTCTTAAAAATAGATAGAGTGAAGAATAAATGAAAAAATAAAACTATATAAGAAGAAGAGAAAAAGAGATACAAAGAAAAAGCCAACCGTCAAAGGTCAAAAGGAACGCCTTTTATTCCGGTAGCTATAAATTAATGAAGGATGAAATAGGGTTTGGTCACTTTTATGCCGTACTTTGCGTCATACAAAAAGGTAGAAGATCCACCATCTTTTACTGCTTTTTTTTCTTTTTTTTCTTTTTTTCTTCTTCTCTGTGTTCCTTTATAACTTGTGTATTTCTTCCTATCTATTCTATGTTATTTTCCTATTCTTTAAGCTGATGAAGATAGTCTTTTCCTTTGAGTAGAATTCAATGATCAAGTCATTTTTTGTGACTATTGTCAGATTCAGAGTGTTGTTATTAGGGACAATCACATGGAGATTCTCATTGCCTGGTCTTATTGTATGATCACACCCCTATTAAAAATTGCTAATTCATGACACCAATGACACGATGTTTGTATTGATAAAGCAACCCAGGCATCTGAAATATCTCAGTAGGTTGCACAGATGAGTCTCTCCTTGTAAGTGCAGAGTGACTGAAGAGCTCCGGTAATGCGCTAATGGATGTGTTTCCTCATTCTCCTTTTATTATTTTATGGTAAGTGTTCTTATTATTATAGATGATGGATTGGATGATGGATAAATGAAAAAGACATGATTGAGAAAGAACACATGCAAAAAGTAAAAGTAAAAGCAAATGAGTAATGAGTAATGATGAATAGCTTGTAGTTTAGGGAGAAAAAGGCATCTGCCATGTATTCGTCCTACAGACTGACATATAGACTGGCCTACAGACTGGCCTATAGACTGGCCTATAAGCTACCTTATGAGTGCTTAGTAAAACTCATACAAGACTAACATACTTATAAATCACCCCTTCCTATGAAAGGGTATGTTCTTAAAACAGCCACAGGTACAATTATAGTTATAATTAAAGTTCAATATTATCCTATATCTGGGAATATTCACTCAGCGTATGAGAAGTGCAACAACTCTTGCCATCCATTCGTTGCTCCAGAATAATAATAATAAAATATCAGTCTTGTAGAGAAGAGAAAAAGATATACTTCATCATCATAAAAAGAGCATAAGCCATCCTGTCAGATTGAATTAAAACGATAAAAATGCCACCTTTATTTGATTTCATAAACGACAAAAAGAACGACTCTTGTGTCATTTCTTCCTATTTCTATAGGCTAATAAATATCTCTTTTGTACTTTCATCTTTTCAATATTATACCAGGGGCAAACATGTCGTAGATCAATGAAATGTTTTTCTTATTATCAACTACAGTTATGTCTTGAATAAATAAACAAAAGAGCATGCATTCAGTTGATAGTGTATTGTATTGAATATACACTTCTTTAATAAAGTGCTTAATTCTTCTCTTATTACTATCAAGTACTCTTGAAGCATCCATCTACTTTTTGTTTTATTTTCAATTATTTTATGTAAAGTTGAACTATGACAAGACATAATTCCGAATAATTCACTTGATACAGAATCAATCGGACTCATAAGCTTGACTGGAGTTTGATCCAGAAAGGTCTGTGGCTTGCACATTCAAGAACGAGGCATTCGTCACAGCGTTCGAGAACGCTAAACTCCGGAGACTCAAGCTCTTCCTTTCGGTATTAAAATCGAGAGGTTTTCATACACTTTCTGGACTAGTAGATTTATAGTCCTTGCCCCAACTTGTGGGATTCAGGCGTAAGTGATGTGCTTTAATAAACTCCCTTGAAAGTATATTATAGAAATATCCATTAAATAAGAAAGTTTCTTTTATTCTCTATCGTGTATGTTTATAAAGAGATGGAAAAAAGATTGAAGGGTAAAAGAAAGTGACAATTGCTTTTTATTTTCATCATTTTTTATGATATTTCTGCTTATTTTACATTTCTGGCTATTTTATAATAAATGAACCCGTGTTATGATCTATGTAGTATATAAAATATTAGCCATTGTCTTTATTCTTGTATGCCGTTTTTATTCCATCTTATTCTATTCTATTTGCACTAAAGGTCTTCTACTGCATTTGATTGAAGACAGTGGATGATCGCTGTAGGCATCTTTTTATGAATTACAGTCAATACCATTGTAAATAAATTCAATTCCTTGTATATTAAACTCCCAATAGAATATATATATATTAATAAAAAAAAAGATATAGAGTCATTCTCTACCCATAGCCATCTTTAGAGACGACATGTTCAAGTAGACTATCTTACAATAACAATAAAATACTTTGAACTGTACTTTTTTCTTTCCCCTTTTCTTCTGTCGCAGTCACGTGATACAGAGAGCCATTTTTGTTTTTTATTGGAGCCGTCTTTCAGCAGTAGCACACTATGGAGCCCACAGTAACCGAACCACTGCCTACAGAAAAAACACCCGTGCTTAGACCGGTATATGAAGAGTCATCACAGTTTAGACACTGGAGAATGAACTCTAAACAATTGAGAGATATTCGCACATCAAGTAACGAGGCTGCAGTGCAACGTGTTCAGAAGAACTTCCAGGAAGAACTGGTAGTGTGCTATTGACAAAACCCACCTGTTTTGCCACTATGGGCCATAGGAGATGTCGTTTGCTGAATGAATTTCTATCTCTCACTATAAACCAAACCTACAACGGACCTAAGAATACGTCGGGAGCACAAAAGGAGAGGGCCCAGAGTGAGCCCCACTATCTGTCTGTACAGGACGAACTTGCCTTGTGTGGGTTTTATGAGAAGCAGCTTCAAGGCATTTGTAAACACTTGAAGTTTACTGAAATGGTCATGGTAATAAGGAAATGGTCTTAATACACTATAGAATTAAGACTTTTAAACTGGCCTTGTTCTTAGGCAACAGCTGTTATCTATATGAAGCGCTTCTTTCTCCATAATACAGTCATGGACTACCATCCCAAAGATATACTGTAAGCCTGTGCATTTGAAATAAGAAAAGCTGTACTTTTATTGGATGGCTTATCCATGTCTACAGATTGACATGCTTATTTCTTGCTACCAAGTCTGAGAGTGAGCGTGTTTCCATTGATGATTTTGGTAGAAACCTCAAGCTACCCTCTACAGCCAGTGTGCTTGACTTGGAATTCACCGTCTCCCAAGGACTTAAGTTTGAATATTACGTACATCATCCCTACAGACCAGCGTATGGATTCTTTTTGGACATGCAGGTAGTGTTGACTTTATACAAGTCGGCTCATTCTACTAGTCAGCTGGAATGGAGATAAAGCAGCTCAAAGAGACCTATGCCAAAGTAGGGCCTGTCATTGGAGAAATGCTGCTTACAGATTTGCCGTTTATCTATATGCCATCTCAGCTAGCATTGACAGCCTTTGTGATTGCTGGTAAAGGGACAGGCCTTAAACCTGCCATTTACAAGTAAGAAGGAGTGCAAGAATGGAGTTGCTATATTGAGCATTAGATACATAGAAGAGCAGTTCGGAGAAGAAGCAGATGCATTAAAAGACATCTTGAAGGCTATTAACAAGATGCTACAAGAGGCCATTGCAGTGACTAAAGAGCAGGCAACTCAAGTGGATTACCGGCTGCGTATATGTATGAATCCAGCAAAAAACCCCAACTCAGTTCTGTAAGTCCATCCTCTCTACTGCATGGGCCTGCCTTATTGGATAAGACGACACTTGTTAACTCTTTTTCTTTTCTTTCTTTCTTATGTACTCCTCTAGTTATAAGAAGCGTGCAGCTGAAAGAGAACGAGACAATGAACAGCGAAGAAAGAAAAAGGCCAGAAAGGAAGAAGAGGCCATCATAGCATGAGTAAAATAATAAACATCACAGTAGTCTTCTTTGTTTTTCCTTTGTGTCTATACCACAGTTCTTGCAGTACCATTTTCCCTTGGGTGGCACTTTAAGACCAACACACTCAATATGGAACCATTCAATATCACACTAAACAAAGGGTTAATGCCATTATTCTCCACGACAACCTACCTCTTCATTATCACACGCCACCATTTCACCAAAGGATACTTGCTGGCAGTAGCAATAAAGAGGCTCGTTGGGATCAATGGGAAGCTGGCTCAATGAAATAGCACTAATCCATCCAATTCCCATATTCAATACCAATACCAATACACACATCTTTTTGTTGACTTACGCTTCAGCATGATGTTTGGCATCTTCTGTGGAGAGATAGTCTCCCTGTGGCTCTTCTTGTGGTTCTTCCTGCTTCTCTTTTTCATGGACTATGTTCTTTCTCTTTTTTCCTCGGTTAGATTTCTTCTCTGGTTTAGCCACTGCCTTTTCTTGAACGTGTGCTCTATCTATGCATGTCTCTTGTGTAAGTATGAGGGAACCACTTCTATTCTTTTGTTTTTGTCTTTGTTTCTGTAGAGTCACTTTCCATTGCCCATGTCTTTGTCTTCTGTGTGTGCTCTTGACATATTCACTGGATCAAATACCAATGTTGTGCCACTATATTTTGCATTCTCAAATTTGCTCAGATCATTGTCGAGACGTGTACAGTGTCTATCCACCTGCTCATCAATAACAAGTAGATATTGTCCATGTTACATTTCACCCAGGAAGTATGTAGACATCGATAGATAGATAGATATGCACATAGAAAAGTATTCTTACAGTGTCATAGATTGATTTTGTGAGTGCAAACTTCTCTTCTCCCTTCTTTAACACCTGGTTCAGTAGCTCTCCAATCCCAACCAACTGTTCTTGACGTTCTTTGGATGAAAGCACAGTTTGAATTCCAGCAATTCTAAAGGACTCTGTAGCCACTTTTTCCATTAAATCTACGAGGTACAATAAGTCTCTTTTCTTTCCTTGTATTGGCTGACGGGCTGTAGGGCGTATAGGGAGTGTCTACCTTCAGCACTCTCGTCCAGTTGACGGATAAGTGTAAAGCTACGCTGTAGTTCCAAGGGCAATACTTCTGTAGCTATTCAGTGTCTTTAGTGCCACACTTTTAAAAAGTGTGCCTAGACTATGCCTACTTCCTGTATAGTCATTCAGGTAAACGATCGGCTCTTCAGAAAAGGACATGAGAAAGTGTAAACTACAGTTTACACCCGTCAGTGACTGGTATCTTGGACTTTTACTCGGACTTATTTCGGGGGGTGGATAGGAAGGAGGTGAGTGGCCTATTCAAACAGCGCCAATACAATGATGCTACGTCCTTGATGAACAACCAGTATTGACAGAGTTATCAGATGGAGTTTCCATAACAATAAGCTCATCGGTTTCCTTTTATGGGTTCAGAGAGAATCTGATTAAGTACTGTTTTTTTTTTCAATTCTTTCTTTTCTCTCGTTTTATAGTTTGATAGATCCTAAGATATTCTCTCTCTTTTTCTTATTTTATCTTTCTTTCTCTTTTATTTTATCTGTCTCTTTTCTCTTACTAGAATATAAAAGGAGGTTGTTTTCCTATTCTGAAGATTTCTTAGTATGTCGTTTATATTCCAACAATTGAAGTCTCTTATGAAGGAAGAGGGATCCGACACTGCAAGTATCCCCGACAATAGCAGTGTAGTAAAGAAAGACAAGAAAGACAAGAAAGACAAGAGCAAAAAAGACAAGGAAGCCATAGACATGGACCAAATCCCCCCTGTGGACCTTATTGCCGAGGATCCATGTTCTACCTGTCCACTTGTCTGTGATGATCATAAACAATACCCTTCCTATCTGTCCTTTGATCTTGAATCCTCTCTCCTTGGTACAATGAAGCCCTACAGCCGCCATGTTCTTATTAGCACTGGTCAGTCAGATTGGCCGTCAAGCATTGAAGATGATGTAGACACATTAGCGGCTCATCTTTCCCGTGTATCCAATGCCTCTCCTCCAAGTAGTAGAGTTATCATCACAAACACCTCCATGTTGGCATCTCACTCCACTCTTCCCAATGCACACGACGTCATTCTTCTGCCAGATAACATTATTGTTTCCAATGTCACATTTAAAGATGCGGCTGCCTTTTATTCCCTCTTTCTGGATACCCCTTTGCCCACTGGTCCCACCAACATTGAGTCCTATGGCAGTGAAAAGTGTGGAGACATGGTAGTACACAAAAACCCATATGAGTCAATGATTTTGATTTGCTCACACAAGAAGAGAGACAAACGATGTGGTATAACAGCACCTATCTTACAGCGTGAATTTGATGATATCCTGAGAGAAAAGGATATTTGTGAGGGAGAAGGCGGGACTGCTATTTTCATGGTGAGCCATATTGGAGGTAAGCAAGAAGTTGTGTTTTTGTTTGGAGTGAGAGGCAGTATAGGAGGCTTTTTATTATTGTTATTGTTATTGTTATTATTTATCTGTGAGAGATGGACTGGTTGGACTGATAGTAGCACTTTTGCAGGTCATAAATTTGCCGGTAATGTTATTTGTGTAACGCATAATGGTACACGGGGAATTTGGTACGGTCGTGTCAATACCTGCCACTGCAAAGCGATTATAGAAGAAACATTACTGAAAGGAAAGGTGTTGAAGGATCTCTATCGTGGTGCAATGTCACATAGTTATGACCAGTCAAATTGTGAAAGAATTCAGTGGTAGATTGTGTTATTTGATAGTCGCCAGTCGATAGTAAATAATTGATAGCAAATAGTCGATAGTAGAGAGTGGTTAGGGTGTGTTTATTCTGAGAGAGAGAGAGAGTAAAACAAAACAGAACTGGTAATTTTGTCTATATCTATTATTGTTACTTATATTACTTATGAGATTGTTGTTTTTATTCAACGAGAGAGAGAGAGAAAGTGTGTGTGATTGATTAAAAAGAAGGGGTAATGGAGTTATTCCGCCTGTAAAGGAACCACAGGTACTGCAAGAGAATGATAGCTATAGTTAACATCTTCTTGGCCCTCAGGCATCTTCCATCGAACTTCCTTCTCCTCCACCATAAGCCAAAGACGAAGAAGATGGCGTGTCTGTCCTGGCTCATCCTTGTAGGCAGTACGAGCATGTAGAATCTGATAGTTCTGTAGTAACTGGATGTCTCCTACTTGAAGCTTCATATTCAATGCCTCTTGCTCACATAGACGTTGGATATATCGCATGGCCTCAAACTTCTTAGGATCTACAGTAACACCAGGAAGCCGAGTGACTGTTTCAAAGAAATGAGGACCCCAGAAGGTAAAGAGGTTTCCATGATGGAATTGAATAGGAGACATCGCTGTGTATGGCTTTTCTCCAGGCAAATGTTCATTCTTTTTATCCCATAACCACGACTGTTTTAAGAGTGCAACAATATCAGGACGCAGCTCAGACAGACGATTGTAAAGGGTGTGGGAAGATATAATAGAACTCAGTCCACCCTGTGTGCCTTCTGAAAGACACAGCAGTCCAACGACATCGGCTTCGTCCACATGAAAAGGTTGGGCCTTGCGTGTGGCATAAATACGCGTTGTAGGGTCTTCTGCATTATACACCCATTTGGTAGTTGATCCCTATGTAAGATCCTTGATGTGGCCAAGGACATGTCCCTTTGCGTTTTGTGCCTTGAGAGTCCCTAGCTAGTGTGTTGGTCTATTTGAACAACTGAGTAGACTGTAGCTTACCAATGTAGGTGCCAATACCCATAAAAATAGCAATCTGGTCTTTAGGATCATACAGCGCAATAGGAAATCCCCGAAGAAGTGTGAATCCTTTTCCACGGAAGAACTCTTTCTGGAAACTACAAATAGTATGCGCAAAATCCCCCAATGGAAATGTTTCGGGTGAAATGTCTATCTGTAACAGTTTTATTATTATTATTATTATTATTAGAAAATGAATAGATTTCCTAATACTCTTTATCAAGTGATAGTATACCAAAGGAATAGAAAGAGAATTGAAATGCCTCAATCCTTGATCCATGTCGTTGATGTCTTCTGGGGTAATATGATAAATCCACTTTTCAGGGTGTTGTTCCATATCCTTGCCATCCCAAGCAGAGGGACCGTCAATAATACTTGGAAATGCTTGGTTTACATGACTCTCCTGAAGTTCAGAGGAGCTGAAATTGTCTGCCTCATGAGAGACACTTGAGGGTACAGAAAAAGAGGCGTCAACAAGAGACATGATAAAGAGTTGAGCCTAAGCCCTGCTGTATTCATTTTATGTGTTAAACAGCGATGTTGCCATATGTGAGAGAAAGAGCGCAATGACTGAATCATTGGATAATAGAGCTAAACCTATATGTCCATAGTAGGGTGAGCTATGTATTTATTGAGTGTCTCCTCAACCACACACTCTTTCCATTGTACCACAGCATAAACGCACTCCATGAAGTTCGATTCTTAGTGATCTTCGAGGACTCAAGTCTCACGAAAAAACGTGTAATAAAGGTACAGTGGATAGAATAACCCTTTCATCTTCTTGAAAGCATGGAAATAGTGTTATTACTACATGCTGTTTTCTAGTTTTCTATAAAATTGAGGCAGGATTTTATTGGCCAGGGTCAAACTTTTCAAGTAAGTGTTCCTACAGAGATCTACTTTATTGATTTATGCATGATTGTATTATTAGAAATAGTGATTCTTGTTATCAAAAACAGTTATCAATGCGGTGAACAATAATTAACTAGTTCTAAATAAACAGTCATGCCTCCTCGATTTGAGTTTGGTTGTGTAAATACATAGTCTATAAAAGAGATGGAGTGTGACCTATCTGGTGTAGACATCAAACCAGGTCATGAAAATAGCAATAATGTGAGTAGTGTATTGCAGAACTCCTTACCACTGAGCGAATGAAACACACTCATAAGAAAATAAACAGTTCAGTTTATTAAATACAATGAGTGATAAATCCAAGAGATCCCCTTTTTACATACATACACACATATCTATAGAATAGCTATATCTATAGAAAAGTTGTAGCTATAGGCTTTGTGTTTAAACAGATAATATCAACAACAAGTACATTATGTATTGACATAAAAACAATATTTTTTAATCACTATTGACATGACAGTCTAAATACAATACAAAGAATGAGGCAGACATTATGAAAGAAATATATCTAAGGTCTTGTCTTGATATCGGCTCTTTTTCTCAATGTTGAACCTTTGAGTTTCACTATAACAAAACAGCTCATGCCTATGATATTAAGAGAAGCAAGAATGGTTGCAAGATAACCTGGGCCAATGGAGCCAACTACTGGATGCGCTATTAAACTGAGTATGCAAGCCATCACCATACGAAGAAGATTTGAAGCAGCTGTAACGGAAGCACCTTTTCCAGGAATAGCATCCACTAAATAAGCAGAACCAGCAGAATAGACTACGGAACAAATTCGTGAATATCTCCCTATTACTTACCAAACTAGAATAAATAAAAGGCAGCCCATTTACCTTGACTCATCCCAAAACAAACAATGGAAAATCCAACAATGGAGGACCATACAGTGAGTTTTGCATAAACACTCCATCCGAAAAGCAACACACCAAGAGGAACAAGAATATATCCACCAGGCCTAGATGTAGTTAAGACCTCTATAGTTTAGAATCCTTCATCAACTTCAAAAGGGTAAATAGAGTATAGATTATGTTACCATGCATTCAGAGTGATTCTGTCTTCTACTTTGCACTCCCCACCACGCTGTTGTCTGGATCGCTTTAGCAAATAATCTGACAGTCTTCCTGATACATAAGATCCAATAAGGTTTCCTACACCAGCACCGATAAAACTCAATCCTATTGTTGTACCCCCCACAGAAAAATAAAGGTTAAATAAGAATACATGATGGTCTTTTCTTGCCTGTTTGCCATGATTTAAACTGATATGTGTTTTGATAAAGATCAGGGATGATAGTTTCTATGGTAAACATTGTGCCAAAACATATACCAGTTTGTATTGCTATAAGCAAAACAAAGAGGTGCTTCAACATGGTGATACTCTTGAAAGGGTTAAGGATCCGTGTAGGCGGTTTTTCCATAATATTTGCATCATGATCTGAAGTATCGTCTTCTACAGATGTATATCCTGCTTCTATATTTATATCCTTATTCTCTTTTTGGTTTCCACCTGATTCTTTAGAGAGATGTGCAAGATTGTTGCTGGTGGGGAAGGGTGTATCCCATACATGCTCAACACGGTAGGTTTCTGGTAAGAATACAAAGAGAAAACAAAATAGGAATGTGCCATAGCCTACACAAAACCAAAAGGTAGACCGCCATCCAAAAAGTGTAGTAATTCCACCTCCTATGATAGGACCTAAAAAGAGAATAGGCGTGCAAGTAAATGTGTGAGTGAGTGAGTGAGAAATAGCACACCCGTTTCAACGATCTTGTTGAAAATAGGCATTACCAATTAAAGGTCCAAAGAACTGTCCAACAAATAAGATACTGAACGCTGAACCTCTTTCAGTAACCTTCCAGCAATCAGAGACAGTTCCTAGAGTAATACAGAAACGAGTTATTTACTTTAATGGATAACCTCTTTAGCTACAGGGAGACTGCGCTATTTTCTTTGTTTACTATCTATCTTTGTTAGTTTCTATTTATTACCTGCGCCCACAGAATTGGTGACTGATGACAAGAGAATGAGAAGAAATGTTGTACACAATAATAATGATAAAAAACTATAGTTTACCTGATGTGCCTATAGATTGAATACAACGCATAACAACCAACACCCAAGCATTATTCACTAGACCACATCCCACAGAAGCAACAATAAATATAATTAAAGAGCTAAGGTAAAGACTTCTAAAGCCGTAGTTATTAAATCATTCCACTTTCTTATTTACCTTCTAATATGATAAAAATCTGACATGGAGGCCCATAGGATTGGCTAGAGATAGCACCATTGAACAAGATATAAATCAGTAGATATACAATCAATAGACCGGATGTCTATATGAATAAACAGGGATAGATGTACTCTAATCCTAATACCTCTTGCAATAAGTAAATATATACTCACACCAATACCACCAAATAAAATAAAAAGAGATGTGGTTAATGACATCCCAACTGCATCTGTGTTGAGATCTTTTGCAATATAAGGTAAAGCAGGAAACTAGGATTGTGAATAAGTTGGGAGTGAAAACAGGAGTAGCTTAGCTTACATAAATTGTGGAACAAAGTCCATTCAGAGAGGATCCAAGAGCAAGACAGGCTAGAATCCAACGCTTCTTTCCCTTGGAGTACAGGCGTGGATCGTTATTGACAGGTGGTCGGATAGAAATCCGCTTCTGTGCAACTGCTGATAGACGAGCAAGAGAGGATGATTTTGGAAGAGCACCTTTTGAGTTTGTATTTACAGTTGTGTGCTCATTAGATAATAAATCGTTATTAGATCGAGCGATTGAAAGTGACTGTGTCGAAGGAGAGTGAGGAATAGATGTCATCCCATTGAGCGAGGCAGAAGGAAGGGATTCTCGGATAGATGGCTCGTGCATTGTCTAGTTGGGTGGGACAGAAAAGAAAAAGAAATAGCCAACAATTCGATCAAGGATGAGGGTTTGTTTTTTATTCAAGTAGAATTCAAGATAAACAGACAATGTTTTCTCTTCTTGAGCTTGTCTTTGCATTGTTCTGCTTTAAGCACTTTACAAGTTGACTTGTGCTGTGACGCAATTATTGATGCTATTGGTTGGTATCTGTATGCAATCATCAGTAGAGAGGTGTCAATAGCAAGATAGAGAAAGCTACAAATGTAGGGGAAGAGAAAAGGCTATGCATCTTTTAGTGGAAAACTTTCTTACATTCTATTATTAATATTTGGATTTTGGGTGGTTGATATTCAATGTGATGTTCCGATGCTCTATGTTTACAGATCGTGAGGCTGATGACATTCTATTTATCATAACATTGTGGTGTATGTATATATCCTGAAGAAAAGAAGAAGATATTTTATAGCATTGGATAATCTATCCTCCACTGCCTGAACCTGTACGTATATAGTGTATGACTGGTCATTGCAAAGAGAGAAAAAGAGAAAGGAGAGCACTCTCCATCGTGTTTGTCATAGCCTATCAGTCTATTGTGAAGTGCATCATTGATTGGATGATTCACAAAGAAATAATATCATAGCTCAGGACAGTTAGAAATCATGGAGTGATATCCGTGTAGAATCTCAATGTGACGTACGCAGAGAGAAAGGGGGTGGGAGTGTCTGTTCATGTCAAATTACAATGCAGGTCGTCCAAGACTTCGATAGAACACTAGATTTACAATTACAACTTTAATGTACTACACAATCATAGTCTGATGTTTATATATATTAAGTTTTCTTTTGTTGGGTAGGTAACATTGTGTTAATGAAAAAGAATAAGAAAAACTCTTAAACACATTTATGGAGTCAACCTTCTTATAGCAGCCCCACCATCTTATCTTGATATAACTCTACTTCATTTCTATTGAAAAGATAGATGATTAGTTTAACAATGATCCAATAAGAGTATTGATGGCCCACTATTACTACCATTATCATGATCGTCATTGTTATCATTATTGTTATCATCACTATTTTATCATCATCAATTTTCATTATTTTTCTCAAGAATCAGATGATCTTATAGAGATCGATGAGAAATAACTCAATGGGATCTTTCCTAGTCAAAACTTAGTATAGTTTTATAAAGACACTATGGCCCATATTATTTCATGGAATGGAACATGAGTCCAATGATAGATTCAAAGACAGTTGTCATAGGGATTTGTCTCCATTTCTATTTTATGCCCCAACCACAGTGTTTATTCTATTTGCTTGAGAATCACTTCTACTTTGGATAAAAGACGGGTTTTCTTGTCGTAGATTCTAAGTCATTCCACAGTAAACATAGAATTTACAAAATAGAATTGCTTGGAAATAGAAGAAAATAAATTAAAGTTTTAGTGTTTAAATTATTCATCTCTACTAATTTACAAAAAGTCAAAAACAGTACTTTGTGGACTATGTTTTTATTTTATTTTTTATTTCCCATCAAGATGAAAGATTGTACTATGATACATCAGATTGTAGTTTAAACGCAATTTGGTATTTTGTGTTGCTCTTCATATTAGCCCTTACTTTCTTTAAAATAAATGCCTGGGCCTATTGTTAGTGTCAAAGAATAGCTACTAACTGATATCTCTTTGTTTTTGTAATGATTGTCTCATTCCACCATAAAGCTAAGTAGTTATGGAAACAGAAAGAAACCAATGCATACTTCATCTTTACTTGCTCCGTGCTTATTTACACCTTTTGTCAAAATGATGTTGCAAAATCCAATCACATCATCCGACACTACATTCAAGAGCTCCCATTCCTTAGAGATACCATGTGCATTTGGGGCAAAACAGTATTTATTAGTTTGATCAAAGGAGAGTCGGATCAACAAAAGTAAATTTAGACATCATCTATTGTTGGATATTATAATTGTTATTACAAGTAATGAAAAGATCATAGTGTTTAATGATGGCTTATAAACAATATAGATGGATAGATGGATAGATAGATAGATATAGATTTAAAACAGTAGTTTCATAAGAACAATACACTTTTTGCTTGTTTGTTTATTTAAGAAATTCATTAGAGTGACATCTTGAACCTTCATTATCATTAAAGTGCTTGGTTAATTTCATTTTATCAACATATCTTTGTGAAAATCCCAAAGTATCATCCATATAGATGAATGTCTTTTTTGAAATTTTATCTATTAAGGTCTATTTTTATCTTGTAGAGTTGAATTTGACTACTGCTCCACTTAGTTGATCAAGATAAATATATACAATTGAATATAATAATATTATCGATTTATCATTCTTTCCATACTCCAAATTACTAATGGACAATGACTGTAAAGGGGATAGTTCTTCTTTGGTATTATGATGGTTTATCCTTAATGTCAAGGATATCAGTATGAGGCAGAGTTCTGCTCAACCTATACACGGTATTTGCCTAGCAAAGGGGGAACTGTGATAGTTACTTTATTGTTATCCATATTTATCATGATAGATAGATAGATAAATAGATAAATAGATAGATAGAAAGAATCTATTGTCACAACCAGAAATCAAATGTATTCCATTTTAGCTGTCATACTATGAGCGATAAATTACATTTTCTTTATCCTCTTTTGTACAAAAAGAAGTCCTATTGCCATTTCTAGATATGCCAAAGAAACTCTTAGTCTACATCAATAGTCATTTCAGCTTGAGAGAATATGAAATGCATTTTAATTGTACAAATAAGTTTCAAGTTTCATCCAGAATGTGAAATACCTCATGTATTATAATAACGACTCAAAGTAAAGTGTTCCATGATCGTTGCAATGTGAAAATGACTGGGAATGGCAAAGTAAATAAACTGTGATAGTACAAGAGAAGTTGGGCCTTATTGTTCTCTGGACACTGGTAAGTAGATACAATTATGCAGTCCATAACAATTATCCGACAGTAGAACACAACCTATTTACCATTTAAAGAAGATTTCAAAATATGTAATGCAGAATAGTTAATGTTATGATTTTATTTTATTTTATTTTCACCATATGAAAGTTGTAATAAAATTCTAAAGAGTGGGTTACTTTATTATGAAACAGTCATCAAACTTGTCAATGATAAATATGCCATTTTGAAAACAACAATGTCAATGAATATTTATCTTTGTTCGATCATGTCCTTTTTTAGTGCCTAGACTCTGCTTTCTAAGCTTGAGCAAATAAGTTAAACTTTGGCTCTTCAATTTAAACATACGCAACGCCTTGTAAGCCCTTGAGCTAGGCAAACAGAGTGTTTAAAGCTAGATTGCTAAAGTATCTTTATAAGGAAACCTTTTCTTTAGATATGTAGATAATTGTCATTTGTTTAAAGCAAGTCATCTTGTAGAATAAACTGCCAGATATCAAGTGATGGGTTCAACGGATTGCTTGACAATTTCAGCATTATCATAATGAATCTGTTTTTCAGTACTGTTGTTGCCTTATATTTTTTCTTGTCTTTGCCATTTTCCATTTTCCATTTTCCATTTTTCATTTTTCATTTTTCAAATAAGAATTATAAAAAAAAAGAAAAAGAAAAGAAAAAAGAAGGAAAAAGCCCCGCCCCCACTCTTTCCCCCCCATTAGTATTGCAGTGACACACCATCATGACTACAGTTGAAAGCACCACAGACTTTCCTTTGTACCATGATGACAAGTAAATAAAAAAGAATATATATATATATATATATAAAGAGGCGGATACTTACCATACCTAGACTAAATCATTTGACGTCAAGCGATTGAATGGAAAGATAGGCAGCACCAGGCAATCCACGAATAGTGTCTGGACATTATTTCAAAATAGGAGTATTACTGTGCCAGAAATGATCCGATATCTCATCCAGATGCTCCAGTGTGTCATTATCAGCTGCTCTCCAGCCATGCTGTCTTGTGTAGAATAAAATAAAAATTAGAGTGACTCTCATTAGCAGAAACAACAGTAGATCCCTATTCTTGCAAGGTAGTATGATAAACTAAATAAATAATAAAAATAAAAATAAAAAACCAAAGAAAAGCAAAAAGTCTTTCCATGAAACTTGGCACATCGCGAATTTGGTTCGTAACCAGTTTATTCTAATCGCCAGCCTACTTTCTAACTAAATTATTGTATTATTATTTTTCACATGGTATATCACACGAGAAGTGTTTAAAGTGTTAAGCCTCCTATGAATAAGCACAGTCATTCTCAAGTCTACCATTGACCCTCAGAAAGTCAACAGTTCTCAAAATATTCTCCTTAGGCATGTGTTTGTCAAAAACGTGGGAGAGAAGAGCTTGGGTGTACAAAGGATAGTATTAACTTGTAGAGAAAAGAGAAAAGGGCAGGCATTAGTGGGACAGAGCCATGACAGAAGAAAAACGTAGGGTTGGTCTTGCAACTTGATGCTGAATAAACTTTGCCTTGAAGTCTATTCTTTAAAGAAGTGTGGTGAAATACACCAACCTTGTCTATAAATAAATAAATAAAGTAGTAGTAGTAGTAGTAAGACTGGATGTCTTTTAAAGCATGTCTCAACAGTGAATTCTACCCCAACTACTTTCACACTTGCACAATGTCCTCTCCACTTGATTGTTATCAGAATGAATTGGCTTTATTATCTATCCATCTAGAGAGTGCTTACTAACTGAGCAGGTTGGATCGGGACCCGGACCGATGGACACATATTTGCCTGGGGGAAAGGGAGAGCATAGAAATATGAGTGGTGTAATTGATATAAATATAAGCTCTCACTTGTGTCTGCCTTGAGAAAAAGTCAATCTTTATTTCTTTCTTTCTCTTTCTCCACCCACTTTTGTAACCTGATTTTCGCTCTTCACCCTTCACTCTTCACCATGGCCATTCATCACACCGACAAATACAGTCGTCGTAACTCGCTCCCTTTCTTTGTTCGCCAATTGCTTTTGTTGATGTCGCCTACAGAGGAGAATGCCCCACCCTGTCGAACTGAACAATCAAGCAGTGACGAAAATAGACAATCAAGCAGTCCCTTTGAAGATCTTTACTTTTCTTTTCCTGCCTATGAAGAGCTTGAACCAGAGTCTGGTTGTGAGCCAACCTCTTCTAGTTGCGGACATAATCACTTGGAAGCAAGCTCCGCTATGAAATCGAGCCGAGTCCTATGCTAAAGAATAATATAAGCAGCTGGACTCACACTTCTATCACCAACAAATCTTCTTCCTACTCACATTGCTATTCTCACTTACACCATAGTCATTCAAGGGATGATATCATATAAAACGGAGATAGTATTGAGGAATAAGCTCTTTATTCTTTTCTGTATATCTTTTTCTCTTTCACATCTGTATATTTACCTTTGTTTTTCTCCATCTTTCTTTCCCTCTCTTTATTTCTCTGTTTTGCCTGTTCTAGATTCCCTTTTATCAAATATTCTTTGTTTATTTCTCATTGCAACTATTCATTAATTACATCTTAACCAATATATGTTTCAAAGGACTACAATTTTACAGAGTGATTTGTAATGCGATGCTAAATATCGAGTGGAGTGGAATGTCTTTTTTTTTATTTAAATAATAGTAATAGTAATAGCAATAGTAATAGTAATAGTAATATTATTATTATTATTATTATTATTATTATTATTATTATTAAATGAGAATAGTAAAGGCTTTGTATTTTCATTAAGACAAGAAAACTATATATATTCTTGGACAAGTGCTTTTTGATAATATCAATAGACTATCATCACTCCATCCACATACAACTGCCATGACACTATCATTTTCTCTTTTCTTGTTTAACCCAAATAGGGGAGAAGAGATAAAAAAATATAGATATAGAAAAGGAAAGGGGGTAATGTTAAGGAGCTGGGGCAAATAGAAGTGACAGAAGAAACAGGAAACACGAGGGAACAGTAAATTATGACTATTTGCAACACATAGGCGGTGCATTTACTTAATCACTGAGTATCTCTACATTACAGACTATGCAATGTATGCGCCCTACACCTGCTACGTACTATGTACTTGTATACTTTTACATTCTGCTCTCACTGTAGACATGATGGACACTATGTCATAAACAGGCTACCCTTTTCTATAAAATAAAGGTAAGATACCCATACACACAGAGAGAGAACACTGATTTCACGTGTTCTCAGCACTGTTCAGCTCTCTGCATATCTCCATTTGCTTGATAGTCTGTCTCGGTTCAATCTATTGGTTAAAGCAAAGTGGCAGCAAAGCATATGGGATACTATTTTACTCTCAGACCAAAAAGTGATGATAGTAAAAAGCGTGTATTCTCTGTTGATACATTTTTATTGTCAGGCTGATCTACCTTATTTTCAAACTGACAAGAGGTCTTGTTGGGCCATCTTTTGAAGTCAAACGAGAGGAAATAGAACCGAAGCTAGCCAAGTCACTAATGATGCTACGCATTGATACCTTTTTAGCACTGTAGAATGGGCTTAATGTTCAGGTGATCACAGCTCATTTCGACAATTCCTATGGATGACAAGTGCAATAGGCCACTCTTGTACAACTACATAAGGGTGTGCTATCAATATGTCCTTTCTAAAAAGTATTTGCATTTTTGTGCTCTCCACACAAGACAAGTGGTAACAACATTAAAATTGACTAAAGCTATCTCTGACATAGTACCACAAATGTAATTCAATGAGGATTCAGGGCAGGCATTGATTTCTAATTTTTTATTTTTATTTTTATTTTTTATTTTTCAATAACAAAAAAAAAGATACTGCCAATAGAGAGTTAAGCTCTTCTGAGGCATAAAGATTACACACAAAATATCACCCTATGTATGCTTTGGTTTTAATCAGAGAGAATAAAAAGGTACAGCCATTATAATTATAATAAGACCATCCATAAATATACATATATACAGGATATGAAAGAAATGCCAAGATACTTAGTATTGGCTGAAGCGTATTTCTACTCTAATAAAGTAGCAATCTATTTGAGGAGATACAAGAAGCATGTGTAGACTTGCTGAAAATAAAAAGTTACAAAATACACATGGTATAAGAAAAAAAAGTTATCTGAAATAGACAAGGAGCATAAAGAATGCTATTTTTTTACGATCTACCTATGGGGCAAAAACAAAAAGTAGAGCCAAGGTCCAGTGCTTGAGGGATAAGGTTCTCAACCATAATATACATCATCATGTGCTTTCCTTGCTACCATTTTTATTATCCAGGAGACATTTCACTATCTGAAAACTATTAGACATATCCTATGCACTAGCTGTAAACTCTTGGATTTTTAGCTAAAAAAGTGTATAAAAGAAGGAGTAGTTAATATTATAGCCAAAAGACTAAGCTTTTAAGCAGGGAGATCTTTAGTATGTCTCTTGGTATGGGTGACGTCCTGATCTTCTTAATCATGAGAAAACAGATGATACGAATGATTTTTTTTAAAATAAAAATAAAATAAAAATAAAAAATAAAAAAACATAGGACCTCTGGTCTGCATTTCTTTTAAAGGCATGCTAGTAGTGATTGAGAAATAATTAATAATATAAAGACTTTATCTATTTTTTTTTATATTTTGTAATAATAAGTCGGTTACCTAATGATCAAAATTATGTAAATAAAATAAATAACTACTGAAATTGGCTACAGGGTGATGTGAGCCATACTTGCGTATTTCAGGATTTTTTTTACTAGCCTTGTTGCGTAATGTATTCGGAGATTGATGTACATTAGTTTTCAGGAGCTGCATGACTTGATTTTATTTCTTACTCTTGGAGGCATTGATTACTTTGATACCATGCCATTTGCATATTAAATTCTGATATTTCTTCCTATTCTCCTCTTTTTAAAACCCCTTGCCCCCTAGATTTATACATAAGAGTACATAAAAATGCTTGATCTTGAAGGCAATCAACATACCATTGTGCAGGAGACAGATGCAGTGATTAAGTAACACTACGGGAAAAGCATTATTGAAAATCGTTGGTTTACGTAATGAAAATCATTAATGTCCTATTTGATAGATACAGTCTGAAAGGTCTATTTATGTATCAGATAATCTCTCTTTATTAATAAATAAATAAATAAAAGGCTCTGCTTTTGCCATCAATTCTATATCTTATGTTGCCTATAGAATAGTGTTATTTGAATGAAATAACTAAGTTTTATTCCATTGTGTTATCTTCCGCAAACCTATCAATAATACATCATTATCAATAGTGCGGTAGTTATGATTGAGTAGTGGTAAATCAAATAATAAGCTTTTGTCTATGTTTTATTTTTATGCAACAGTGAAGGTAAAAACTCTTTATTTAAACATTTCTATTAAAATAGATACATATATTGCTTTCCCCCCAAAATAACAATTTCGGAATATATTCACTGTTCGCTACTAATACACTAGTATCAACACTGTTCTTCTAAAAGTCACGGGATTGATATCCATGAAAAAGTTTATCTTAAAGGAAAGGGTAAATGCTTGGAAATAGTATTATGTATAAAGCACACATCGGCCAATCATAAATAGAATAATGAATAGAATAGCTAAGCTCCAAAGAAAAGGTGGGTACAATGAAGAGTTGATAATAGCAAGATATATCTTCAAGTGGTTCACAAATCTATATTCTATTCATCACTCACTCACACTACTATATACTTTTAGATTACAATTTACTTAATATATGCTACCATCTACTAATACTTATTTATTTCACTACTGCAGATCTAATGGTAATTTATATTTACTGGTAGCTAGAATTAATCTATGTGGGCGTTTATCTATCTATCTATATTTATTTTATGATGACTGATAACATTGTTTATACTAATCTACCTGTCATAATCTAATGTATAGTCACTCATCCGTAGTGATTATAATAGCTATGAATAAATGATAGAAATAATAAGAGCATGCTTATTATATATTAGTGAAAGTAAATAAGATCCATCAATAGTACATTTTGAAATATCTATCACTCATAATACTAGCAAGCCTATCCAAGCTGGGGTTGATATATGTCATTTTATTCCAATGATTAGATTTATTGCCTTGAAGAAGACATAGTGCGCTCATTAATAGCCATGATTTTCTCATATACAAAACGTACACACACACACACAGAGAGAGAGATAGTTCCTTGATCATTAATCTATGATGACTATTGTTGTTGATGAAAATGAAAAGCATTCCCACTGATCTATAGGTTTTCTCTTATTCTTTATTTAGTGGCGGTAGTTTTTATCTATTATGCTTTGTACTTTTATTTTTCATAACTTTCTAGACATTTTTCCTCTTATGAGGTACAAACTATAGGAGATCCTTTTGAATAGTGGCATTCCATATCTCTGAGAAAGCTTAAATGTACTATAAAAATGATGAATGATAAAATAAAATAGTATCTATTGACCTGAATGTCAAGTATCCATATATGTTTACAATAGGTCGACTTGAGTTTACCATTTCTATTTTTATAAAGTGACCCGACAAAAGTAATATAGTTTTCTTAAATTCCGGGATATTTTTATATTAAAAGATAACATACACTGTTTCTTTTTTTTTCGATAAAAATTCTTTTTTATAATGTCTGCACTATTCTAAGAATGTCCTATAATCAAGGAACTTTGGAGGTGATGGAGTGATGGTATAGGCTGTTTTATTGAGGAGGATGTTGGGAGATGGATTATAGTGGAAGGTAGAATAAACTCCAACAAGTACATTGATGTCTTGGGATAAGTGTACTGCCATGAACTTAAGTAATTCTCTCTCTCCTAAACCCTGGAGTCAGTTACTAACTACAGGAGGACAATGTTAGACCCCATACGAATAAGTCAATTCAATTAGAGAGTAGTTACTAATCAACCTTACAATAAAACCACTGTTTTGTATTGTCCATACATCTCTATGTATCTATTGAATTTTTTTGTGTTTCTATCTAATGGATTCATGAAGTCACAACACTATTAAGATAGGGTATATATAAAAGGAAATCAACATTTGAAAACTTATGGTTACTTGCTTAGGGTCACTTTATTCTTGATGGTTTGCATGAAAATAAAATAAAAAGATCAGAGTGATTTTATGTACAAACAATACAGCTTCCTCCACAGGTTCCAAAAGAAAGAAAGCTTTCTTGGCTGTCAGTAGTCGACCTACCAAAAGAAGGAAGTAATTTTCCTTTACAGTTATCACTTTACATTAATTTATATGACTATAACATCTTGAATACCATTGACATACTATCTAATCCTTTTACTGATAATAATAAAACCAACATGTGTAAGATGTTCAATAAAAGTATTTCATTTAAAAACAACAAACATTAGATAGAATAAATGATGACACTCATATCCATATAGGATACTTGTATCCACTAACAATAAATCTACTATTGAACTATCAGATTATTTCATTCTTCGGTACTCAACAAGTCTCCAATGACAGTTGTGTGGTAGATAGCAGGCTTTTTATCCGATTGGTCTTCTTCAAGCAAGTTTAAACTTGGTTGGATTTAAATATTGAGTTTTCTAAAACTTGTTGGATATGATCTCAATACTATATTTAGTCTTTTTCACTCTTATATCCCTATGCTCATATGATAGGATACCACCTTATTTTAGTAGTAATGAGTCTTCTCTGTAGTTCTATGAATAAGTTCTATGAATAAGAAGAGTCTACAGTGTGACTTGAAAGAGACAAGCGTGCTTGTTAGTACTAGCGTAGTCTTCCACGATGCACTAACTCACAAAACACTCAGCACTAATCAACAATACTACTTTAAGGACTTACTGGTAATAATAGCAATTCATTGATGGTTTCACGAGAGGTAATACCCAGTCTCTTTAGAAATCAAACAAGCCATAGTTGACAAAGACATAGAGTTTATTATAGTTTCAAATAAAACATGGTTTGTCCAAGGAAGATCCTACTAGCTATTGGATGGAACTTTTCTTGTATTTTACCCACTCATAGTCTTTTTTTTATATTAATGTTTTCTTCAAGACATTAGAATTGTATCTATTGATTATTTCCATGGCCTTACTCTTATAGTACAGTTTCAGTCTCTTGTCTACTAGACATTATAATGTCTCTTTGCATGAAAAAATTCAATAAGATACACTTCATTATGTTTTTAGATAGTCTATCTGTATCATGGGTTTCCGTCAGTTAGTCAACCGAGGCTCCAGCGATAACTGGGGAGGAGAAGGATAAACCAGAAATCTTGGACATTTTCTTGGTTCTAGTTGTATCTTTGGAGTCATGTTTTCTTTTGTTATATCTACAAAAGCGCTCTGGGCGGGTACTATTTTCCCTTTGAGACATTAGAATATGTCTAAAGTTCAATGTAGCAGCTAGATCACGATTTTCAAATCCTCAATGTCTTGTTCATATAATATTGGTTTGAACACCTATTTGAAGAGAGAAAAAGTTGAGTTTCTTTTTTGATATAGAATTAAGAAGAAATGACCTGAGAAGACCATACCATTTAACTTTGGGCATTTTTGTTCGTTGATAGGGCCTGGGGTTCTTGACATGTTTAACTGTTTCCAAAGGTGAGAACTTGCACCCAGGACACAGGCTTGATATTTTGAATTCATTGATAAGATAGAGTCTGAGTCCTTCTTTCTTCAACATCCTCCACATGCCTTTTCCCTTTATTGCCATTACTCTGGTAGGATTCGCAACTGAATAACTTGCTATAGGCCTTTCATCAGTCTCCTATAAAAATCAAACACATGTAAGAACTCTAGGTTGATTCTATAGGCATGTTGTATTTTCTTTACTTTATTCGTATCTTGTTGGCTGCATAACACCTTTAGTTCAGAAAGAAATGATAAGAATACAATAAGAAAGAGGAAATAAATAGTTATTTTATTAGTAACATTGATTAGTGTCAGCTATTATTTATTATCCATTGATATTATGATGTTGTCAATGGCTTCTTAGGTCCAAAGGTATTTGGTTTAGTTAACGTGCAATTAACTCTGCTCTTATTTATTCAACTTGTTTGTTATTCTTTTATATTTCTTTTATACTTTAATGATTACTACAAATAGAAAAACTTGGCAGAAATCAACACCAAAAGGCATACATTCTAATGCAGGCTGTTGTGCTTTTATATTATCTCTGAAAGATCAATACACTTTATTCAAATATAAAGCTTATCCTATAGGAAGGAGAAGTAAATATCTCATAGGATTGTATGACTGATTCATTTTATTCATTCTTTGCAGTATGCTACCATTTTTTGGTCATATCACAATGTCTCTACTTTCTGGCTGGTTTCTATTATTATTTAGACAATCATAATGACTTTTGCGCAAATAACCATACTTATAACAGCCTGTATATCTATTTTGAGGATGGTTTAATAAAGAAAAGTTATTAAGTATATAATTAGGATAAACATACTTGTTAAAGAAAGTGTAAATACAGCCATACTCAATTGAATTGAATACCTTTGAATATAAAGATCAGGACGAAATAGATAAGACATGTTCAACATAAAATAAAACACTTTAAATTTGATTTAGAAGCTTCAGACTTAAGCTCAACAAAACTTAATATCTTTAATGATTGAAAATAAAATAATAATATAGTTAATACTTTGTATGGCCTTCTTTGGCATCAATGACAGCCTGACATCTGTCTGTCATACTCTGAGATCATCGTTGTGCAAGTTCAATACTAACTTTCCACCCTCTGACATAGGCCCCAGTATGACAGCTATCACCCTCTTCTTGTAACAGAAACTCGCTGTCCTCTTTCTGATGAAATTCCATAAACCAAGGATGGAACTCACTAACTAAAACAATGATGTATTCGTCTTGGTTTACAGTGCTACTAATAAGAACTAATAAGCCAGATCCATTAGCCTAAAAACAACTCTAAAACATCACACCACCGCCACCAAACTACGTTGTTGAAACAATAGGATTAGGATCATAAAGTTATCTAATTATTTTAATGACACAGGCATCTCTATCATTCCCTTTCATAATTTATGTTGACTTATCAGACTAGATGAAGCCTTTCTATTGGTTGTTTGTCCAATTGATATGTTCATTAGCCTAAAAAAGTCATTTCTTTTTGTGTTTTGCAGTCAGGGCCAGAGTGTGCTTTACATAAAAATATCCAAACTCCAACTGATTACAGTGGCTGATAATGGTGTTTCTACATACATCCACTTCAAACTTCAATATTCCCAATTTCAGTTGATTGTATGAGGCAAATGGGTTCTTTCTAATACTACTTTAAACTATAGGCCTTTTTCCTCTCAATTACAGCCAACCTTAATCCGGTCATAATCAGGCAATAAATGCCCAATAATCTTCTATCTTTTGTCTTGTCCTATTCCCCACAAATATAATATTCTGAATATCCATATGATATATTATGTTGACCTTACAACATCTATAAAGAAAAACGTGCTTCATACAATATGAATAAGTCTCTTTTTTCCCTTTTATCACCATGCTTCCCAACAAATATTAAACACATTTAATGAGGGTGATTGTGCATTATGCACCAACCAATCAATTAGCCGGATTCACCCTTCTTAAAAAAAAGTAATTTTTCAGTAATTATATAAAATATAAAAATAAATGGTAAAGATACTCCTATTTAGCATGCAAAGTACCCCATCCATCAATGTTTAGCTAACAATGGACGTGTGCACATGTTGGTACGAGTTTTTGAGGTGTCTGTGTCTGTGTTCGTGTCCGTGTCTGTGCCTGTACGTATAGGTGAGGAGAAGCTGATAAGGTTCTTAGTTCTAGTAAAATTCATATCAAACAGATGAGTAATGTTGGGTGAATAAAAGCACATGAAACTGTTTACAAATGAATACAAAAGCAACAGTGTTTATCTATAGTCTGGTCAACAAAAACAGTATTGTATTTTAATATTGAATAATAATAATAAAAAGACAGGGGGGCTTTTAGTTTTTAGAATATTTTCAACTTCATTTATTGCCTCATGCAGTTCAGGCTGCTGATGTTCTTTAGTACTCTAAAACTAGAAATTTAGTATACTAATATCTGCATAAGTTATAAGAATCTAATGACTAATATTCTAAAATAAGTAGATACACTGTGTCCAAGTACAATCATGGTAAATAGTAAACCAGATGGATGATTTCCATTGTAAGCCTAAATACCATAAAACATGGATTTATCTGCCAAATATCTTTGTATGGATCCAGTCATGTTCTAGAGCCAACAGATAGACTACTCTCTGTTTATTCTATGATCTCACTACCTTTCTCTCGTCTATCCAATGTTTCAATTGAACCCATTGGATGATCTTCTCCTAACGGTTTATAATGACCAATAGAATGTTCATAGATGCACATTTTTATATTTATAGAATCCAAACATCAGGAGCACCCAATTCTTCTATACAGTTCTTGAGATCCAAGCCAATAAATGATAGAACTGGGATGTAAATACAAATAGTAAGATAGATTTGGAGTCAGTGGATGGTCTATCATGGGAAATGGCCATCTGAAATAGTTGAGATGTTTGAACTTCAACTGTATCTTGCCTGAACCACGGAGAACTACATTTTGGCAATGTAGACTTGATCTGATCACATGAAACTCACAGGTCAGATAATATGTTCATAGTGTGGAAAGAACAAGAAGCAAAAACTGAATAACAGGGTAAACATAAGCATCATCAATCACTTGTCATTCTTCTGTAGAAAATAATAATAAAAAAGAAGCCTGATTAGAAGAATACAGCCAACAAGCCGATATACTCCATGATGTCTATCCTTGAGATGACGATACAACTTATTATTACTATAAAAAAGAAGTCATAACAGTAAAATAGACAAGCGAACATATATCTTTTTCTTCCATGGCTTTCTCCGCTAACACTCAGGAACCACCTGCTTCAGGCAAACACCACCCACCCACCCAACACCCAACATGCACCTTCTCGCACTTGGGCCCGAGTGGTATCGAACCAGCGCGAATCATTAGTTCATAATGACAAGCTCATTACAACTTCATCAACTGGACGTAAGGTCCTACAGACTCTCATCTAGAGAAATGGTCGTTCTCCTGGAAGTGTCATTTTTGACGTCTCGAGTCGCTCAGAAACACAACTTCAGCTCTTGGAGCTGATTACTGCTCAGTACCCTCTTCGCCGGGGTACTATCTTCCCCAAAGAAGGACCCAAGCATCTATGTGAGGTTAACTTTCACCCTGAACTCCAGGATGAGATCTCCCGTGCTTGTGATGAAGGACTGTTATTTGAAAAAGATAACACTGTCATTCTTGCTTCTCGTGCAGAAGACCGATCCACCAATATCACCCGCCTGAACCTATCTCGTCTTCCATTCATGGACATTCCTGATCTACTTCATGGCATGCGTCAGAGTCTGCAGCCTTTTGGTCGCATTCTGGACGTTGGCCTGTGTCGTGAGCCCAAGACTCAGTCATACATGGGTACTGGGTATGCCATTATGGACATTGATCCCCAACAAGGACAAGACATTGATCCTCTTACTCATCTCATTCCGTGGATGAACACTTCTGATGGCTTTCATGCCATGTGGAATGACATGCCCACATGGTGTAGGTATTGTCATGAACATGGACATGACAGAAACTAGTGCCCCCAAAGACCCAGTAGACAGTGCAGATGCTGGAAGTGCCTAAAGCCAGGCCATATTGCTACTTCTTGCCCAGAGAAGCCAATTGGAGCTCAATCCCACAGCCACCACCACAACAACAGCAAAGGAGGACGTACACCAGCTCCTTCTCACCAGACCTTGCCACGTCTGGAAGAACAGGTTATGTCTGAGCCTATGATATCGCCTACAGTATCAGAGGAGAGTGTAGATATCTCCTCAGAGAATACACCACTGGCACCCACGGTACTCCTGCCTGCATCAGAAAAGCAGACAAATACTACCTTAGTCTTGGCCAGTCCGCCTGAGGTAGAGGCCTCCATGTCTACAGAGTCAGAGATGGGCTCAGCAGACTCGGTAATCTCATACCAGTCCACTGCCAGCACAATGGCAGAAGAGTTCCCTCACCTCTCACCACGCACCTCACAGTCAATTGGACGGGCACTGCGTAATAATAAGTCGAGTGTATCTACACCAACACTCAAGTCGATAGCAAAGACCACCACAAGTAGAGGTGTTTCCAAAGGATTCAAGTCCTTGACATCTGTAGTTCCTTCCCGTACCAACCCTCCCCGTCATGCCGGGAAGCCTTTTAGACTTAATCTTTAATGATAGAGAAATCTACCATTATCAAAGTTGCAAGTCTTAATTGCAACAGCCTGGCCAAAATATCTGATCCTAAAAAACGTTCCCATCTCATTCGACACTTACGCAGCCAAGATGCTCATATTCTTGCCTTACAAGAAACACACGCTTCCACACCTTCCTTACAATCACAACTTCACTCACAATTTTGTGCCCATTCCTCCCTTTGGACTTACAGCTGCGGTATTGTATCATTCACCCCACAAGTCATATTGGAACGTATTCCGATTCCTGAAGATGACAAGGCTATTCTTGCTCGAGTCTCCCATGCTAGTGAATACTTTATTCCATTTTACATTATGGTATTATATGCTCCTTCTCATTCATATACCCTTCGACATTCCTTCTATACATCTCTCCTTCGCTCGGCCCCCTTTTCGGATTTAGATGACTGTTACAATCGTCTTCTTTTGATGGGGGATTTCAACTTCTCTTATGCCCGTCCCAATTCTCAAAGCAATGCTCCAGCTGGCTGGCATGATATGCTAAAAGAACGGTTTGTGGATTGTATGACACCCACAGGCTCTACACCTATGCCTACCTTCCGTCATAATGACAAGATTATGTCAACTATTGACTATGCCTATACTTCTCTCTCTCTGACAATTTGGTTGAGTCCACTGTGGACTTTACTAATCCTGCCTGGACAGATCATGCTTTACTCTCCTTTTCCCTTCGTTTAATCTCTCCTAAGAGTGGACGAGGCCTTTGGAGAGCTAACCCCCTTCTCACTCGCAACAAACACTTCTGTCAAAAGTTAGACACACACCTTAGCAATCTTTTGCCGTTGTTAGACCTTTCATCCTCTCCTCAAGAACAATGGGAGCAGGTAAAATCAACGGTTAGTGGAGTAGCCAAGTCTTTTGGACGTCGACACAAACCATGGAAAGAGCGCAAGCTTCGAGAACTACAGAGTAAACTCAATCACTTTCTTCGCAGTTGTCCTCCTACAGACCTAAGAACATCAACACTTGCCATACTGAATAGAGAGATCGCTGAACTTCAACAGGAAACAGTGGATATTGCTGCTTTACGTGCTGGGAAACATTGGCGGGAACAGGGCGAGAAATCCCCTGGGTACCTTAAAGCCACAATCCAGACACGACAAACTCAACGAACAGTACCGCCCCTTCATCATCCTACCACTAATGCATTATGTGACACTCCTTCTACTATGACAGAAGCCGCACAGGCCTTCTATACCACTCTGTTCACACCAGAGATAACTGAGGAAGACTCAGTCAACACTCTGCTTGGACAGATACCAGATGACAGAAAGATAAGTGCCCAACAACAAGAGGATCTTCTGGTACCACTCACTATTGAGGACATCCAACAGGGTGTTCGGCGTGCTCCTTGGTGCAGTAGCCCTGGCCCAGATGGATTGCCATATGGGATTCTGGATTTAGTATTCAGGCGGCAAGACTATGCCAGTCTTGTATGTCAGGTCTACAACGATGCTCTCTTGTCTGCTCTTTTCCCTCCTTCTTGGCAGGAAACTAGCATGTGCCTTTTGCCCAAGAAAAGTGATCTCTCTACTTTGAAGAATTGGCGACCCATCTCTTTGATCAACTGTGATGCGAAAGTATTCACTCGTTTGGTCAATGGAAGGATGGTTAAAGTAGCTCGTACTTGTATTAATCCTTGTCAAACCGGCTTTCTTCCTGGACGATTTATTGCTGATAATGGAATCTTGGTTCGTCTGGCCATGGAACGTGCAAAGAATACGAATTCAGCAGCAATAGGCCTTCTTCTTGATCAAGAAAAGGCGTATGATAGAGTTCACCCGTCCTGGCTCACCAAGACACTACTAGCTTTTTCTTTTCCGCGATCTCTTGTAGATAGCATCACTGCTCTTTTCTTCTCTACTCGCATTCGCATCAATGTCAATGGACATCTCTCACAACCAGTTAGGCAAAGTCGTGGTCTTCGACAGGGTGATCCTCTTTCCCCTGTTCTTTTTAATCTTGTTCTGGAGCCTTTTCTGTTGAGTGTGCTGCAAGACACCTCGTTCAAAGGTTTTCTTCCTCCTGTTCTGTCACCATCAGTCACCCCTCCTCCCACATCTTCTCTTCGTGTTCTAGCTTATGCTGATGATGTAGTTGTCTTTCTTCAGGATCCAGTAGACTTGGAACGGATACTACACCACTTAAGAATATATGGACAGGCATCCAATGCCAGGATGAACCTTCAAAAAACTCATGCTTTCTCTCTCTCTGGATGTCCTCTTCCTGAATGGCAGCCATTGCTCATTGAGGCAGGGATTACAGCTTGGTTTGACAATACTTGCCCTACTGCTTTGGTCTACCTTGGGTATCCACTCATTTGTTCTCGACAGCAACGGCAATCTACCTGCGCACAACTACTTGGAAAGATAAGATCCGCCACCAATATACACAGCCAACGTTTTCTTTCAGTTCGTGGCAGAGCCACCATTGTTAACACTCTCATTCTCTCTACTCTTTGGCATGTCATCCGCATCACACCTCTTCCTCGTACTTTCTTTCAATCACTCCAGTCTATCATTAGCAAGTTTCTGATGAAGCGGATGTTTCCTCCTATTGCATTTTCCACTCTATGTCTTCCTCGGGCCAGTGGTGGTCTTGGAATATTGGATCCTTATGTCCAACAATCTGCCCTTCAACTACGCTGGCTAATACCACTACTACTGTACCCTCCATTGCCTGCCCTGCCCATCTCGTTCCTTGCTCAAGAGATTCTTGCTGCCTGTACTGGCATACAAGATCATCGCCTTCCTTTTTTCTTTCCTCTGCTGAGAACATACTCTATCAAAGAGCCTTTCTCTATTTTTACACTTCTGTTTCGTGCTTTCTCCCATCTTCCATCTATCACAGATGATGTTTTTCTCTCTCCTGCTACTCTCCTTACGCTTCCCCTGCTATCGGTCTCCTTTCCTTCTCCTCTTGATCCGCCAGTATACCGCCCAGGCCACACCAAACTACTAGTACGAGATGCCTATGAATTTAATCCCCTGGTGGGCCATCTATGTCAACGCAGCCTTCCTGCTAGATCTGTGGGCATTCGTCTCATCTCTTCCTATTTCCGTTCCGTTATATCCTTTCAGACAATATCTCGGCATTCTTTTGCCAGAGTATGTCTTCCACCTTCTCATCCCTATGGAAATCATGATGGTATTCTTGGAGTAGTGGATGCAACTCCCCTTGTTACGGCTCTTTTTGCCTCACCAAAGCTTACTGGAATGACCAGAAGTACTTATCGCTTTCTTTCTGCAAGTATTGCACTCACACCTACTGTCCCTCATATCTCTTCTGCTCTTTGGCTTGACTTTTGGAAATTTCCAATTAGTCATGTCGGCCGCAACATTTGGTATCGAGCACTACAATTTAAGCTTCCCCATGCATCCTTACTTCACCATATTTCACCAACATTTCTCCCGTCACCACAGTGTCAAGTCTGCTCTCAATTTACTGACACTATTGAGCACTTTCTAGTACAGTGTCCAGCCAAGTGGCCTGTGTGGTGTGCTCTCTATAATCATTTTTTCTCTTCCTGTCCGCCCAAGCAATCCGATGTTCTATCTCACATTTTCTCTCTTAAGCTCCCTCCCGACCCATTAGATATTAGAAGCTCTCAGATCATTGGCAGTGTGCTTGGTGAACTGTGGCGTGCCCATTGGCGATTGATTTTCGATGACATTCCTTTCTCTTCTTCTATGATCATTTCTTCTTCTTTTACAGCTGTTTCTCTCTTCCTCAGAGAAAGAGACGCTGTTGACTAAGTGTATATATTTAATTCCTGGTTCTACATAGTTATTCTCCTTCTACCAGTTCCCTCACGGCATCACCGCTCAGTGTGACGTGTGTCCGTTGCTAAAAGATTTAAATAAAACTAAATCCTTACAAAAAATATCTTTTTCTTCCATGACAAGATATTATAGGTTATAAGACAGCCATGCCACTCTTTATATCACTCCACCCCACCCCACTCCACTCCACTCTGATTCAACCTCATATACATTGGTAGTTCATATACAATAAATTTATTACAACACATGGTGTATGCTTTGGACTGGAAATGATCAGGATAAAACTAAGATGCCTCAAAATTGTCTAATAGATCTAATCTTATCCGTTCACATAGAGCATCGATATGTACCTTTCTTTGTTCCAATAAGTCCTTCAAATTGCTTTGATAGTTTTTGTAGTGCTGGGCCATTTTGTCCGTACTCGATTCACCCTCACTCGAATTGTGGTTTGCTAACATGAGTGCAAACTCAGTGAGCATCTTCTTTTCACTGTTTTGACTTTCATCCATGACTTTCATCTGCTCAAGATGGAACCGATTAAAGTCTTGAATGTTTTCTCCCAAGAACTTGAAAGAAGACGTTCTACTGAGAACATGCTCTGAATCATTAGGAGAAGCTACAGGAGAAGAGTGTCTATACTCATCGTCATGATGAAGAGATGTCATTTCTTCATCCATGTCTTTATGATCTGGTGTATGGTACTCATCCTCATCCTCGAGTGTGTCTTCTGCCAGTGTTGATTGTTGAGGGGTTGAGGGGTCTTCCGCTATAGCATTGAATATCTCATTGGGAGGTGTTGATAGTCGACGCATGTACGCTTCCTGACGCTCAGGTGGTACTTGCTGCCACTCTTGTTCTGGTTGAGGTGTATCAAAAGCAAAATCACTTGTCTCTGATGGATATTCAGTGTCCCAAAGGTCTTCTGCTACTTCGTTTTCTAAATGGCTAAAAGAGGGTGTGCGACTCATAGTGTGTTTTCTGTTTTTTAGGTCAAGATCAACAGTAAGATCAAGATCAGGACTTTCAGGAGTCTTGATATCTTCATAAGTCTCATAATTCTTGGTATTGGGTTCTGTCTTTTTCACTTCTCTTTTCTGTTTTTTGTTGGCCTCTTGACGTCCTTTACTTAGACGTGGATCTGATTCTCCCTTGATTTCCTTTACTCTGAATACAAGCAGAAGAAAGAAAGAAAGAAAAAAGAATCAGTGCTCTATTAGAAACCCTACAAGAAAAGAAAAGAAAAAAAGTCCAAGACATGATTACCTATCTGCATAACGTAGTGTGTTGAGTGTGTGTTCACTGTTGGATACATTGGGAGAGATAGTAGCAATCATGCATGTACGGGAGTCTCCTATAAAAGAATCTCGAAGGACCTTGGCGACGCATTACTACCCCATTCTTTCTTTCAATCTCTTTCTTACTTGAGTTAATTTACTACCACGAAAAGGAGCATGCTTATGTTCTTGATCCAGTGCACGAATACACTCCTTTAGCGCCAACAGACTTTTGTTGATTTCTGCACCTTCACGTCTAATGTATGGGTAAGTCCACTGAATTGTTCTTCATAGTTTACCTTGTTGTGGATGTTGTTTCTTCACCTCTGTCTGCCCCTCTTTCACTACCAGCTAAATCGATAAAGCTCAATTTACCATGTACATTCGATGGCTTGTTTATGTTTTTGATGAGGATTTGCAGCACTGCATGGGACCGAGAAGAGAATTCATTGGCGCCTGTTTTACCTGGAAACAAATAGGATGTGTTCAATTCTCTTTCTTCTTCTTCAGTGTATCTGGTCTAGTGAAGTCGCTTACCTGTCATTCTTGCATTGTTTCCAAACTCAAACACATGCATGAGTTTTGTTACATCAAGCACAGGCACCTCCAGAATTCCAGCAATCACTACATTGTTATTGCCATCTGTACGTGGTACTAGTAGCTTTCTCTCGTTCAACAGATCAAAGAGTTTGTTTTGATATATCTCATAGAACCCGATGTAGGCATTCAAGTGTGTATACTGAGGTTGGTTGAGTCGAGTAAATATATCCTCAGCAGCAAGAATGTACAGACCCTTTTGAGGATCCAGCATGGTATATGTCTTCCCTGATCCTGTCTGACCACTAGCCACAGTGTGCTTTTGTTAGTCAAGAGATAGAGATGCTTATAGACGAGGAGTACTATGGACTTACTATGCAAAGCAGGTGGCCTTTCTACCTTTAAGCATGTAATCTACTAATGGTTTGGCGGTTCTATTATAGATGTTTTCTGGTGTGCTTTTGCTGTCAAATACATCATCAAAAGTGAAGCTGTAATTCTCAATAAAGGGCGTCATATCGATTCTTGTTCTATTGTCACTCATCCACAATAGCAAAGCAAACAAGCAAACAAGAGAATAGATGAGATACAACGTTCCCCTTTACAAGTCTTCTCTCTCTCTCTCTCCTTTAACCTACTTGGGTGCTTGTACTTCCAATCTGTGAGGCCCCATCACAGGCACAATGTCTCTATCGCCTCTTCCTGCCTCCTTTTTACTCAACGGCCGCTTTCTCACACACACACGAATACGCTGATGTAGGTCCACACCTGGTTGTGTTGCAGCAGGCACATTGGCTGATCCCATCTTTTGTGTTTCCTTGAACTCTAGAAACTGATCAAGGGTAGAAACAGAGGGCCTTCCTGCTCCCAGTCCACTACTCCATCCTCCTCCTAAAGACATGGCGGATGGGTCCACACTCATTCTACGCTTCTGCTGTGAAATAGGTGCACCATAGACATCCACAAGTCGAGTGGTGTTATTAGTGTTATTAGTGTTACTGGTAGTAGTATTGGCATTAGGCGTGGGTGAATCCATCAAGGCAGTGTCTTTCCCCCTGTTTCGCTGGTGTCCCATAGACAATTCATCCCATACCTTTTGCACAGAGGCAGAGGTTATCTTTGGCTTTGGACTGGTGGGTTTGTTGATGGTGTGAAGTAGAGAACGGTGACCAGAGCGAGCAGGAGAACGCGCCGTCACACCTGATGTCCCTGTAAAGGAAGAAGAAGCAGCAGCAGCAGTAGCAGCAGAGGAGAAGGGTGGGTTGGCTGTGGTGAAATCCCGTCGTGAGAGAAGAGTGGAGGGTCGATCCCGCATGGGTGTTTTTGGAGGAGGCATCGCACGAGAGACACTTTGGCCTGATAGTGTCATACGACGACTGAATTTATCAATGGAGGGTTTTACCACTCGCATGGGAGCTGCCTGTTTACGAGGTGATGTAGATGGAGCATAAACAGGTGATGTTGCTCGTTGTTTCTGGGGTGGTATTGATTCTTTCTCATTTCTCTCTTCTAGCTTGAGTTCTTCACAGAGAGAGGCAAATTTGCGGAGGTGTTCTTCCTTGACAATCGTAGAGTATTCTCTCGGAGAAAGCTAATAGTTCTGTTATTCAACGCTACAGAAGAAGAATAAAAAAAAAGGTAGTGGGAGAGGGGTTTTTTTTGTTTACCTTTGAAATACTCTCATGACTTGTGAATCCCTTGGAGACTAGCCTAATAACACTATTAATCGCCATTCGTATTTCAAGTTCCTACACAGGATAGTACTAGGACCGTTAATGACTGCCATTGGACAAAGGCATTTACCTCGGTCAACTCCCACTCTCCCAGCTTGCTTAGTATACGGTTGGCTCTCATGTTGCCTGTGGAGGTGGAGTATTGCACTGAAATCCAAATAGAGGAAGAAAAAAAAACAAGCTGCGACAGAAGCAGTGTCAATAGAGACGTGACTTCAAATTGGCTGGGTTTGTGGAAGCGAGATATCTGCAGTGACGTACAAGGGTATGCATTTGCATTGGACATTACAATGAATTACAATGAATTACAATGAATTACAATGAGTTACAATGAGTTACAATGAGTTACAATGAGTTACAATGAGTTACAATGAGTTACAATGAGTTACAGTACCCTTCACACTCCATAAGCTCACTGGCCTTGGACACTCTAAAGAACACACACCAACAATTATATAAAAGACAGCAAGAAATCACGCACGCACACACACACACACAAAAGGCCTTTAATACAAAAAAAGGTTAAAAAACAATATACAAAAAAAAAGACGCACAGACAAAGACACAAACACAAACACAGGCACAAACACAGGCACAGACACAGGCACAGACACGAACACAAACACAGGCACAGACACAGACATAGACATAGACATAGATGCCCATCCTACCCTTGGAATATCAACCATGGATACTTCTTTAGGCGGAATCTATCCTTGGGAAGCAGCTGATCGCTTCAAATGGCTCAGGGTAAGAAACCCAGACTGATTTCTGTTCATGACTTTCTTTAGCCGCTGCACCTTCCAGCCAGACACACCAGCCACACCGGCCACACCGGCCACACCAGACACGCCAGACACACCAGACACACCAGACACGCCAGACACGCCAGACACTCTCTGTGATCCCTCTCCTACGACTTCATTGTTCTCTGTGTCAGCAGAGACAGAAGGCACTGCCCCAGGGTGAGACCGGTGCTGAAGGCCGCGCGTGGTGTTCTCCACAGGCACCTCGAGAGCAGGCAGTGGCTGGAGATGGCTCCTGTACCGAGGAAGGGAGTGGGAGGGGGAGGCCTGGGAGAACATGGCGAGCAGCCGGTCGTCCTCATCTCTCCAGTGAG
Source organism: Spinellus fusiger (assembly GCA_025094145.1). NCBI lineage: Eukaryota > Fungi > Mucoromycota > Mucoromycetes > Mucorales > Phycomycetaceae > Spinellus > Spinellus fusiger. Next base: position 65,692 of record JALLLS010000002.1, on the reverse strand, counting down.
CACAGCACAGACGGTACTCAAGGGGCAGGGTGACATCGGGTCGCTCCATCAAACGCCCGCGCACAACATAGCTAGTGAAGTAAGGACCATGGCAGAACGTACACATCTTGGCACAGGACAGATAGTGGATCAAGTGGCTCGGCAGCAGGGGGGCATAGTGGGAGGGCGGCTGTGCACGTACCATGTGTCTGGCACACAGTTCTTTTAGACTGGGCGGGGAGGAGGCCAGGGCATAGCTCAGGTGGGTGTCGAGTGGACAGCCCTCCAGTGACAGTCGACGCAGGAAGGACAGCTGAGAGATTTCAGCAGGCAGGCGGGTGAGGTGGTTGTGGGCAAGGTCCAGGGCTGTCAGGTGGGTGAGATGGCCAATGTCTTCGGGGAGCCGGGTCAGTTGGTTGTTCGACAGTCCCAGGGTCCGTAGCTGTTTGAGATGGCCAATGCATGGATGCAGGTGGGTGAGGTGGTTGTGGGCGAGGTCCAGGACCGTCAAGCGGGTGAGGTAGCTGACGGTGTCTGGAATGTCTGTCATGGCATTATTGACCAGTAGGAGTTCTTCAAGATGGACAAGGTAGCCAATCGTATCAGGGAGAGTCGAAAGAGAGTTGCAGGAACTAACACTGTGAGGACTGTCTGTGGATGGAGAGAGAGTACTTACAGGTCAAGTTTACGTATCATGGTGAGGAGGCCAATGCATGGACTGAGAACAGCAATCGAGCGGTAGGAGAGATGCACCTCCAGCAGCTGTCCGTCTCGTGAGGCCTTGGACACAGCAGCAACATCTAGCCGAGACGCTGTGGTTTCTATGGTAGTGGTTGCTGTGGTAGTGGTTGCTGTGGTTGCTGTTGCTATGGTGGTGGTGGTATCGGTGACTGTGTCTGTGACTGTGGCTGCAGAGAGAGAAGAACGCGTGGTGGCATAGTAGGTGGTATCGATATAGTCCAGGTCTTGTACAAGTTGTTCTGAAGGGCCAGAAGAAGACGTCTCATGGCAGTCAAGGCCATATAGGGCGGGATGAGTCACTAGCCGATCATGAGGGGCCATGACTTTAGAAGTGACTGTTGAAGTGAGATAGCCAAAGGTAAGCCCCCCATCTATTTTACTTGTGCCCTGTCCCATGGGAAACAACACAACAAAAGAAAGAAGTGTTTGTTATTATTTGTTCAGGAGAAGAAATAACACAAATGGAAAATGTCTATTTTTGGACATGATGCTACTTAGTGTGCTGCCTCCACTACTACTTTGAGAGTCACGGATTGGTGGCCACTCGTAACAGTAACAAGATGTTCTCCTAGGGTCTTGATTCGGCCACTGTTGGAGTGCAGCACCACTGTCTGTCGGTCCAGCTGGATCTCTTGTTCTGCCAGTTTAAGAAGAACGTCGTCTGTGGTGACAGAGCCAAAGGTGTTGATGGAGCCAGGGATGATGGCACGCTTAAAGGTTAATGCACTCAACTGAGTCATCTTCTTGAACAGACTGGCGGATTCTTTGCGCTTGGACAGCAGTGAGGGGGCCTAGAAGCACAGGTCAGCAAGGCCTTGGTGATGTAACCAAGGATAGGTAGCCAAGGACATATACCTGTGTTGTGAGGGTGGGCTGGTTCAGTTGCTCTTCTTCCCACTGTCGGTTGCGTGTTCCCTTGTACACCTGGATGTAGGTGGCCTTGTTGGCAGGGTAGAGAATGTTGCGCATCAATCCAGCTGGTGTGTATCATAAAGGTGTGTGTGTGGGTCAGTCCTATAGCAAAAAGAAAACAGTGGCTGGTAGACTACTACTTACCTCGGACAGACACCACCTCACCTATACATTGGGTTGAGACAAGTGCACTTGGAGACTGTTATTACCTTCCAGACCAAGGCCCTCTATATATTCATTCAGCTTGACCTGAATAGACGCCTTTTTATGGGCATATCTCTGGGGCTATTGAGCTTTCCTGAAAACAAAGGGGCCTTTTACCTTGCTTGTAGTGTTTAGAGCCACAGAGAAGCCCTGAATGCGTGGGCATGAGCGAGACAACAGTGACATGGGGAAGAGACAGGGGGAACAAGAGAGAAAGAGACCAGGACGTCAAAGGAAGTGGCTTGGTGTGACTGTTATATTAGAGGAAGAGGAGGAGGAAGGTTATTCTTACTCGAGCCGTGGGGTGTGGAGTGATTCCTCTGTCGAGCGAGCCAATCACAAGCGTGGATTACCAATCTATGTTTGAGGGCTGGTGTTGAATCTAGAATGACGCGTTGTTTACTCTCTCTCTCTTTCTCTTTGTTCTTTCAAAATAGACTCTTCTTTAGAATATTATTTTTTGTTTGTCAAGGTGTTTCTTTATTCTCTTTGTAAAATAAAGGTAAGCAGTCTGTATATATATATATGTGTGTGCTGCACAAGGATGATGCCGTAAAAGGTTCGAAACCAGTGTATCTTCAGTGTTTGTCTCTCTATCCACACCCACCTACCTACCCGAACCACCACCTCTTTATCCAACCCTACTGTTCGAAATCTTGGTACCTTTATTTTCTCTCTAGTCTATAGACTGGTATCGTAAGGCCGAACACAGAATAAACCCCTGCCTCAACTAGAAGAAAACTAGACACTGGGGAAACTCTTCCTTGCTGTTTTTTGTTCTCTTCTTGTAGAGGTGTACTGTTATTAGAACATCTCGTCCAAGAAATCGACGCGTATGTTAAAGGGCAGCACAATATATACAACACAACCACGCTTTTTTCCTGAACCAGTGCATTCTTAGTATGATGCTATTGGTGGAAAACAAAAAGCAAGATCAACATTCTATTCTAGCCAAGGATAGAATGGACTTTTTGTATTACAACAACAAGACTACAGCATGGTCTTGCTTTGTTATGCAGTAGAAAGTCAACAGAGGGTACAATGAAAGAAGAAAAAAGGAGGGCATGGAGAAAGAGACAAACCTCATTGGATGGCATGTGAACAACTTTACTACTGAGTGCAGCACCTCTATTATTCTATCAGGTGGAAATGAAACTTGTTGACTTAATTTTATTATGCCTTTAGTCAATTGATCTTATAGCTATGTCAGCCAGTGATGATGTGTAGTCAGGAGTCTGTCCAATCAGGGATCACAAGGAACACACAATGAGGCCCCACTTTCTAAATACAATATGCTTTTTCTCTTTCTCTCTCTCGGCTCCACTGCAGAAGAAAGGTGCAGTGCCATCTCATGTCACATCACCACCCACTCCCCCATCCGAAGCCCGTGGTCCCGTGACTGCCCTTTGTTGAGAGCGATGAGCTCAACCAGAACGGTGGTTAAGATCAATGAAGAGTTATGGCCTTAGTATAAGCCATTGACCTTATAAAAGACAATGCTGTGGTATTATAGAACAGTATAAATAAGAACAAACACTACGATCAATAAAAGAGTATATCTTATTTACTTGTATTGTTTCCTACCTGTGCTACGTCATAGCACATCACACCTTGTACCTTTTCTCTTATGTGACTGCCCATATCCTTTCTTTTTTAATTTATTCATTTAAAAAAAAAAACCTTTAGCATAGTAGAGTGTGTCGGCTGAACCAATAAAGAATCTATCCACCAATACACACACACAAAATAACAGCACATAGTGTTCACCTTTTCCTCATCTCACCTAACCCTAAGAGTAGGTCTGATAGAAGACGCCTTTCTGCCTGACCTGTTGTGTGTAGAATCTGACCTGTTGTGTATGTGTAGTGGAGGCCTACCGCAGACAGACAGTCACTAGCACACCCTCCACTGAGACGACACCCCCCCACCCAGACAATGAAATACACCTCAGTCAGAATGGAACTATTACACGCTATGTGGATGCAGGACTCAGGATGCTTGAGGTAAGGGATAGGACCTTCTTTTGCCCTCTTCTCGCCTTCTTGGTCTTTATTCAACCCATGTTCTATAGACAGCACCCCACATTGTCCTTGTAGGAAAGGGTGCTACTGTGAACAAAACAGTCACTGTAGCAGAGATCATCAAACGCCGTAAAGAGGGTCAACTGTACCAGTACACACAGATAGGAAGTGTTGCTGCTACAGAGACCTGGGATCCTGTGAAGGAAGCACTCGACACGTAAGTGAATAGAGAGGAAGAAGAGGGATAGACCCTTCTCTATTGCACATGAGAATGATAATGAAAATACTCTCTTTCTTCTCTACATCTCTCTACATCTCTCTACATCTCTCTACATCTCTCTCTACACCTATAAAAGAGTGGTAGTGAAGAAACAAGTGCCTGTGTTGATAGTGCATCTGTCCTTGGCAGCTGTGCCTGAATTGGAGACGACTTGTGGATTCCAAGCACCCACAGGAAATGATATCTACCTGTCTTTGCATTAGAAAGAAAAAGATATCCCCTCTGTTCTATTCTCTACCATCTATTCCTTATGATGTACATAAACACATACACACCTATAGACTCCCTCTCTTCATACACATATACACACACATACATACATATATACATATATATGCTCTTTATCAAGGGGCAGAAGAAGCGTGGGTGTGTTGGCGTTGGCGTTGTTATTATTTGGTGTGGAGAAGAGTGCGTAGCTGACTGCCATTGGTCATCCTTCATCGTGGAATGGGTGGGGAATAGTGAGCCGACTCCGCATTCAAAGACCCTCTTTTGGAGTTCAAAGTACGCGTTACTTGGATCCTCTCTTCTTTCTCCTCTCTCTTCCTTCTCTGTTTTTACTATTAAAAACAGACATAGGCTTGATATAAGCAAGAATAGTGGATTATGCAGCACAAGGCCACAGTTAAGAATGTTCTCTCTGGAGACACAGTGATTCTGAGAGGAAAGCCCAGAGCCAACGGACCTCCTGCTGAGCGTCTGCTGGCCCTCTCCAACGTACAGGCACCCCGTCTAGGCACCAAGGACAGAGAAGACGAGGTCAGTTTTCTAGTGAAATAGGTGGAGAGAGAGAAAAGAAGAGAAAAGAAGAGAAAAAACACCACCACCACCACTACTACTACTGACATCTTTCTGTCTTGTCTTTTTTCTTCTTCTTCTTTCTACCCATCCATAGCCTTTTGCTTTCCAGGCAAGAGAATACCTACGCAAACTACTGGTGGGCAAGGAAATCACATTTATCCCCGAATACACTGTCTCCACCAACCCTCCTCGTGAGTATGGCTCTATTCTACTCAGCACAGGAGAAAGCGTTGCTGAACTGGGCATTCAGCAAGGATGGCTCAAAGTGCGCGAAAACAAGTCCCACAGTGGTTCAGAAGAGGCCTACGAACAGACACTGGACAGACTTCAGGAGCTAGAGGAGGAAGCACAAAAGACAAAGGCAGGCCAGTGGCAAGCAAGAGAAAAGGTTAGTGTCCATGGAAAATAAGAAGAAAAAGAGGAGGGGACGAATGTCTATTTCTTATTTCTTATATTATATTATATTATATTATAAATAAATAAAGGGTCTTCGTAAAGTATCTCATGGATTTGAACAAGATGCCCGTACCTTCTTGAATGCCTACAAGGGACTCTCCTTGGATGGTAAGTTGATTAGACTGTGGAAGAGAGAGAGAGATGGGTTGGTGGAATTCATCCGCATGTGTTCTATCTACTTGATTGACATGATGGCATACAGCAATCATTGAACAGGTACGGGATGCATCTACCTACCGCATTCTCCTTCATTTGCCCGATGGATCTCAGCAGATGATGACTCTCTTCTTGTCAGGCATCAAATCACCTGCCTGCAAGAGAGACAATGTGGCTGCAGATCAACCCCAGGGCACATCTGAACCCTTTGGTGAAGAGGCCAAGTTCTTTGTGGAGAGCCGTCTTCTCCAGCGTGGTGTCAAGGTCATTCTCGAGGGTGTTTCTCAGTCAGGAGGACAGAACTTTATAGGATCTGTCAGACATCCTGCAGGCAACATTGCCGAGTTACTGTTGAGCAATGGCATGGCAAAGTGTGTTGACTGGAGTATCACCATGGCTACAGAGGGACCTGCACGATTAAGACAGGCTGAAAAGTAAGGCATACCTACCAGGACAGATCATTCATCCTTGTGGATTAGGACAGCAAAGGAGAACAAGCTGCGTATTTGGCGCCATTTCACTGCCAAGGAAAAGACCAATGATTCAGAGTTCGATGCTACTGTAGCAAAGATCATCAATGGGGATACCTTTGTAGTAAAGACAAAGCTGGGTGTTGAAAGAAAGGTACAATTGGCTAGTCTGAAACAGGCACCACGGTAAGTCACTCATTCTGTGTGTGTGTGTGGAGAGAGGCGGTCCATGGGATTGATGGAGAACTATCAGGGGTACAGGAAGTACTGCACCAGGTGGTAGTGCCAAGTCCAGAGATGTCAAGGAAGTGGGCTACCAATTTGAAGCCAGAGAATTCCTTAGAAAGAAGCTCATCGGTAAACAAGTCCGTGTGGTTGTGGACTATCACAAGCCAGCTCAGGATGGATTTGAAGCCAAGGACTGTGTGACTGTCACAGTGGGCAGTAGGTAAGTAGGTGTGGTGTGGAGTAGAAGAGATTCATGTCTTTATTGGATGGTAGCAATATCTCTGAGCAGTTGGTGGAGAGAGGTCTTGCTTCTGTTATTCGACACCGTAAAGACGATGATAACCGGTCGCATTGTTATGATCAGCTGTTGTTGGCTGAGGAAAAGTAAGTCCATGAGGAGAGAATACCAAGGCAAATGCCAGAGACTAACAAGAGGAGGAAATGTTCAGGGCACAAGAAGGACAAAAGGGCATTCACAGTACAAAGGAACAGCCTATTGTGCGCATTGTGGATGCTTCAGAGGTACTTATTTATTTATGTGTCCTGTCTATCTATATGTCCTGCACAAAGAAACTAGAATAGCATCAGATACTTATGACAGAAACAATAGAATGCAGCCAAGGCCCGCCAATTCCTTACCTTTTTGAAAAAGAGCGGCAAAATGGGTGGTGTTGTGGACCACGTCGCCAATGGATCTCGTCTCTTTGTATGGATCCCCAAAGAGAACTGTAGACTCAGTCTTGTCTTGTCTGGTATTCGTGCTCCTCGAGTGGGCCGCACACCTACTGAGAAATCAGAGCCATTTGGCCAAGAATCATTGAACTTTATGAGTGAAAGATGTCTTCAACGCGATGTAAGTGACTTTTTTTGAACAAAGGGATGTTTTCTTATGTGTTTAGGTTGAAATTGAAGTAGAAAACATCGATAAAACAGGTGCCTTTGTTGGCAATGTGTTCATTGGAGGGGATAACATCGCCATGTCTCTTCTTAAGGAGGGACTGGCCTCTGTCCATGAATTCTCTGCCAATGAGTCTCGGTATGCCACCCACTTCTTCAATGCTGAGCGTATTGGCAAGGCAGATAAGAAGGGTGTATGGAAGGACTATGATCCAGCAGCAGCAGAAGAAGCAGCAGCAGCCCAGGCCCAGGCATCAGATGTGGTGCCAGAACCACGCCGTGAATACATTGATATTGTGATTTCAGAGATCATCAGTGGATCCCACTTTTACATCCAAGTGATGAATGCAGAAGTCCGTCAATTGGAGGACTTGATGACTGAGCTTACTAAATACCAGAGTGGCAGACCCAATGAAGTACTGAAGCCTCGTGTGGGTGATGTGCTGTGTGCCAAATTCTCAGAGGATGACAGTTGGTATAGAGGCAAAGTCCGTAAAGTCACTGCTGCAGGTGTAGACATTGTGTACATTGATTATGGCAATGTAAGTGTATCCTCCTTTTACCTAAGCCATGTCTCAACTCATCCATGTCTCAACTCATCCATCGATATGTCTGTCTGCAGTCTGAGGTTGTCCCTTATGCTCGTCTCCGCTCACTTCCCGACAGATTCAAGTCTCTGAAGCCACAAGCACAGGAGGCTGTTTTGTCTTTTGTCAAGAGTCCTGAGAGAGAAGCAGATTATGGTGTGGAATCTTATGAGAGATTCAGAGAAATCACAGGAGTAAGTAGTTTATGACTCATAAGACGAGGCCTCCCTTTCTAAGTGTTCTTAGGGCAAACAACTGGTAGCCAACGTTGATGCACGTGAGGGTGGTGTTCTTTGTCTTACTCTTTACGATCCCTCCCACTCCAGCAGTGCCGAGGCCAGTCTCAACCTAGAAATGGCTCGTGATGGTCTAGTGTTAGTGACGCCTAAAGTGCGTTATGCTCGTGCCTACCAAACTATTCTAAAGTCTCTCGAGAATGCCTCGGAAGAAGCCAAACGAGAAAGAGTAAGTGATCTATCCTCTTCCTTTTCTTCACGCTAACATGGATATAGCTTGGCATGTTTGAATATGGAGATATCACTGCTACTGAGGACTAATATTCCAATGGCACCCAGTCCGCTGCCCTCCCAAAAAGAAAAGAAAAAAGACAAAGACATACTTCTTTTTCTTGTCTACCAACTCATCCATTTCATCCATTCACTCGTCTTCTATGCTGTGAAGAATCTCTTTCTTTTAAAATAAATAAATAAAATGAATGAATGAATAAACATTTGATCCATTCATCCAACTGCAATGCCATACATACACACATACACATACACATACACACACACACACTTCTTTAGATGAATCCAGAGACATACTGTATATATATATACACAAGAGACATGAGTGGGTTTAGGCATCACTAGGCATAGATCCTAGACACACGCCCTTTCTTTCTCTTTTCTCTAGCGTCAGTTGGTTCTGCATTCATACCCCTCTCTTGTTACTTTTTTTTATGTAAAGAGCACTATTCACATCTAGGTTGATATATCCTACATCTTCATGGGTTGGGGCTGACTAGAGGCCTTCTCAAGTTCAGTTCTAGTACACTGTGAGACAGTGTTTGCATAACATAGTCTATTACCTTAGTTGCTTGGAGAAGTCGTCTTCAATGTCATCGTCATCCCAGTTATCTTCCCAGAAGTGAGCGTCATCCTTGTCTTCTTCATTGTCTCTCCATTCTATACAAAGAATAAGTAGGGTGCCATTATACACATTCACGTTACCTTCTGCAGCAAACTCTTCAAACTCGTCATCTTCTTCCAGAGCACCCAATTGAGGCAAATTTTTCTTTGTCTGTTCTTCCTTCTCTTGCTGTTGGTGCTGCTGTTGCTGCTGTTGCTGCTGTTGCTGCTGTGTGGATGATGCCATGGTAGACAAGAAACGAGAGAGGGAAAAAGGAGAAAAGGAGAAGAGGAGAAAAAGAGCAGATGAGCAAAAAGTAGGCTCACACACTAGCAATACAACACGCGTGTACTGATCATGTGACGTCAGCAGTGTCGTTTTAAAAGGACGGTAGAAAAGAGAATAAGGGTCAACTAGTCATTTCTTTCTTTCTTTCTTTCTTTATTAGATGGACTATGGAAAAGAAGGGGAAATATATCTTTATAACAAGCTGTTATTTATAACAAGCTGTTGTTTATAAAAAGTAGTTATTTATAACAAGTAATAGCTTATAAAAAGTAGTTATTTATAACAAGTAATAGCTTATAACAAGTAGTTATTTATAACAAGTAATAGCTTATAACAAGTTGTTTATAATATTATCTCTCCTTTCCTTATTTATGGATTTATGCTTATTGTAGTGCAATGCATTAGAGATAGAAACAAAGAGGAGAAATAAAGTTGTTTTTTTCTTTCTTTCTTTTGAATCTTATCCTTAAAGACAGAAGAAAGGGTGAGGGAAGAAAGATCCTTCACTAATATTTGTTATGAACATATAAAAGAATAATTATTCCAGGAGACAATCTGTGTTTATTTTTTATGCCTTGTTATTCCATTCCTTCACACTGTCTTATGATGATAAACGTACTTTACACTGGAGAATAATACACAATGGAAATTGAATAAAGCTAATTTCCTTATTATCCACTGCACTTGTAAAAATAATTAAAAAGAGAAATACTTCTGAGCAAGAAATAGGAAGAGTAGACACCCACTGTAGAATCTCTTTTTACAGAGGGTATGGTAATGACTTTATACATTTGGTAGACTATGCATAGCCTTTGTTAAACAGCCAAGTGGATAGTCTATTCCATCTTAAGAATATAACTACACAATCTATTGTTATTATGCAACAACAACAACAACAGCAACAACAAAACCAAATTCATCATTGAGGCACCCATCATTCTTTTACTCCACGGAAAATAAACTCCAACACATTGTTTCTTTTGGAGAACATTAGTTTCAACCTGCATCTTGATACATTACTAAAACTAGTCATGGAAATAAAATGTAAATAAATACATTGAGAACTAGGAAATACTGACATCGTGCTTTATGCACTGAATACTATCCAGAATAATTTAGTAGTGACTGTCCTTGAAGGGATTTTGGCACTATTTAGACATTCATTCATGTCGTTCAATAAGGTGGATCTGCAGATATGACTCATTCTATAGTGACATAAGAATTCGACTCAATCCATATTCCTTTGTTATTAGTACTCCAATTTTTAGTATCATCGATTGATCGATTGATCGATTGAATACAATCACAATCCAAGGTTATGTTCTATGATCCAATTATAGTGGGTGCTTATTTTATAGTAAAGGATACTCATATAGAGTGATGGGCATAATAAGAAATATACAGTTATGTGCATAAAGAGTTATTGGTCATATGACAAGATGATATATATATTTATATATTTTATCAGAGAAGGATGACCAATGTTTAGCTTAAATAGAAACAATAAGAATGCATTAAAGTTTAAATTAGAATAAGAGAAACAAGCTATTTGGTTTATTAAAAGAGTGGGTGAATAGACAATAAGCAATAAAAAACTATGAAATCATAGTAAAGTACACAAGTGTTTACAAAATATGAAAATAGTAGAAAAGTAGAAACACAGAAAATAAAATAACTCCATTGCTTACTAAAGTGATCTTCAACTGTTTAAGAAGATCCAGTAATTATTCAAGGACATGATTTCTTCTATTCTCTTTAAGGGTGCTATAACGCCTTGATGTGCATTGTTTTTACTTGTCTGTAGTAGCTTGCTCCCCATATTCATCTTTCCAGACATGAAGGATTCTCCCGGGTTAATGCATAACCTTCTATAGACAGATACTCTTGGCAGGGCATAAAACTCAATTTATAACTTGCTTCTTCTGATACCTTTGTTTATTTCATAAAAGCACAAGTAATATAGTGGGTTAGTAAGGGTTATAAATTTAACAACAACATCAACAACAGCAACAATAAAGCCTTGCAAAGAATATTTGTGGCTATTTATTCTAAAGATTGTGTTCTACTCCTGTAAGCTAAAAGGTAAACTGAACTTTCTTTTATAAGAATAACAACTCTTATAGAAACAAAACATATTTATAGTTTAAAAGATATATATATTTATACAATTCCCTTTCCTGCTACACTTTATGATAAGTAAATGGATATCTGTACTGTTGTAAACGACATGGAGCCTTTGAATAGTTCAGACAGAATACTGGGTTTCAAAGAGGTGATGGAATAGAATCAAGTGCTACTCAACAAGTAGTAAATTATAAGAGGATGCCCTCTCCCTTTTATTTTCCTTGTGAGTGTTTTTCCTTTGGATTGATATATATCTTTTCATTATTGATTGATCAATATGATAACTTTATTTAATCAATTATAATACATAGTATTTTTATAATAAAACTAATTGAGAAGTATAAATAATATTCTACATAAAAGTTGCAGAAATGTTACCTATATTACAACAGTTTTCAACAAGCGTTATATCTTAGTCAAAGCAACAAACGTACGATTTGAATTTCATTTTTTCTTCTTCTTCAGTGAGGAATAATCTCAGCAGTGAAGATATCTTTTCGATTTTAGTCGAATTTACAATAATCAATTGTACATTTCAATGATAATGTTATGGTCCATAGGTATGCTAATATAAATATAAATATGAACATCTCAACATATTTTATTATAAGAATAGATGTCTTTGAAGATCCCACTCATATCTATCTTAATAATAGCCTCAAAAAAGGTTTATTGATTGTTTAATAAAAAGAATTGCTCTCTTGTCACTAGGATATATTTATTTTTATAGTTTTCCTGATCGTTTTTATTACTATAACAAAAATAAAAATAAAAATAAATACGGACACTGAACATTTTGTGTTTCGCCTTTCAAATAAAAGGAAAATAGACTATAGTAATGTTAAGTAAAACAAATGCTGGGTACCTGTAGATATATATTTGAGTTTATATCCCTGCATTTCACTCTAAGAATATCATAGATTCTCTTTAAAGACACATTTATAAAAAAAAAAGAACTTATTGTTGCGTTGTTTACTATTCTTTTTCTTCTTGTTATTTTTTCTTCTCTATAATGGGCTTGTCTGCTCACATTGCTACTATAAGCTTAGGCGTTGTTTTTATTCTTCAACTCTTTCTATTCATTGGAAGCACCTACAACAAACCTCTCTTAAAAGACATTTATTTTTTTCGATTTACTCTTGGAAAAATCTTCTATTCGTTTGGCTTATGGTAATTTTTGTCTTTACACCGTCACCTTATCATTGTCTTTAGGTCATATTGCAATGGATCTGGTGACGTTACATTCCAGTGCAGTCATCCTGTCGGCGGATTCATTTGGAGTAAGTCAACCTGATAAGATAAAAACAAATGGACTGGCACAAGTAGATCACTTACAAAAAGTCTTTTTACAGCAACTGCCAATGGTGTTGGGATATTAGTGGCTAGTTTAAGGAAATACGATAATCTATTTGTACTCAACTTTGCTTCATATTGGATTGCGTTTCTTATCAACTTTATTTCAATCAGTATGCTTGTTATCAGACGATTTCAGCCATTGCCTAGTCTTCTGTTGATTGGATCCACCTTTTTGTCTTTCTTTTTCATGCTATTGTCATTGATTCTGACAATATTACTCTCATTACGTGGTCTCTCTACAGCGAGAGAAATCAGTAAAAATGTCCACGGTGAATTCAGTTCTGCCACCTGGGTTGCATTGATGTGTGTCCTATGCTTGTTTTATTCAACGAGTTGGCACATTACTAAATACTTGCTTGGACATACGAGAAGAGTACGAGATGATGAGATAGACGATGAAAAGAGCATTGAGAAGAATTAATATTTCTCTCATACTTCTGATCTACTATTTGTCTACTAATCTAACTATCGATAATGTTTGTACCTGGTATTTGTATAGGCCTTGCATGACAATGGCTGATTTTTATTCTTAATAAACACTTTATATAAATGTATGTTTGTATGTATGTATGTATTTGAATATGAATATGAATATGAATATGCATGCAGTGAACCTATCCTGCCTTAAAAAATATGGAGGCAAGACTGGGATTGAATCAAATCTACAAATTTTTTCTTCTATGCTTCTTCTTACTTGTGAATAAACCCTTGATGGCATCACTAGAGGATACAAAGGCTATGATACAGCAGTTGGAAGATCTACTGGCTGTATCACCTACAGACACTAGTCTTCTTAATATGCTGGCAGATCTCTATGAATTACTAGAGGCTATCAAGCCTGCTGATACTTATCCGTGTGGGACAAAATGCACCATTCCTTTCTCTTGCAGCCCATTTGGACAAGTTCTCTTGCCTGCCCTTATTTTGGAACGTACGACAACCCACGTACTCGTCTTGATCATCACACCCATTACACAGGAGACTGTGCCATGTACAGACTATGTGGCAAAACACGCTTGCCAAGAGCCATGTCCACACCAACGCTCTCATGGCTATTCTATTGCCGTCGATGAGCTGCTTTCTTATGATGCTATGCAGATGACTGATATGACACACTACAACGAATCTAAACAGGTGTGGTGCAAAGTGGGAGACTCGAGTGTATGGCAGGCTGCGCGTATTGTAAACCAGGTGTCGTCTAAGCATTGGCGTGTTAGGTGCACTGCTGAGCCTGCTACATTAAATACAGTGACAATTGAGTCTATTATACCACTAAGGCTCTTTCATGGCCCTGAATCATTGGAGAGTGATGAAAGTGAGTCTGATGTAGAATCAGAGCATTCTTGTGAGCCTGAGTTGCAAGATCCGGCAAGTTTTGGTAGTTGGCAAGTACACACTACTGGATTTGCAGCCAAGATGATGAAGAAAATGGGCTATGCTGCTGTAAGTGAATAAGAAATCAAAGAAATACGGCGAAGAGTGTGCATCTACGGATCAGTAGATAGATGTGGGTGGGTGGATAGGTCTTTGGGGGAGTTTATGTATACATAGAAGTATACATAGAAGTATATATCTATATATCTATATATCTATATAGAAATGTATCTATATAGAAATGTGTCTATTATTTGCTGTTGGTTGTTAAGTAGCATGCCTATATTCAATCTAAAAGGGTAAAGGCCTGGGTATTCATGGTCAAGGCCGAGTGGAACCAATCCAAGTACTCCCTTATACCTCTGGCAAGCGAATGACAGCAGGTCAAGAAAGACCAGGGTTGGGCAGTCAACCAGAAGTAAAGAAAAAAGCAACCCGCACTCGAGCACTACCTAGCTCTTCAGTATTTGACTTTTTGAATACTACTTTGGCTACACCCAAATCAGTAGTCGTTCAACCTTCTTCCAAGAAACCGGTGGTCATGGATCCTAAGGAAGCTCAGAGACATTTGAATAAGCTCCAGGCTCAAATTAAACAGACATCATCTCAATTGTCAAGTGCTCTAGAATCTGTCAAGCGCAACAAGGACACTCCTATGCTAGGAAAATTCAAATCAAAGGCAGAGGAGATTGCCAAGACATTGGAAAGACTTAAAAAAGAAGAAGCGTACACACAAGGATCACTTAGACGCACAAAAGATCGAGAAAAAATGGTTTCATTCTAAAACATAATAAGTTGGCTTGTATACTGAAGAGTATCCAACTTGACAGCTTCTTTGAAGTACAAAGGTAGAAGACTGGAGGCCAATATAGGTGGATTTATGATATTGATTTAAATTAAAATAGTAACCTTTCTTCTTACTATTGCATACATTTCAAAATGAAATTAGTGCCATAGAAGTTAATGTCTACAATAAAGCGCATGCAAATGAGATACCTTTTTTTTTTTTGAAACGAGCAATACAATAGGTGGGATGATGTGTATAACTTATGATAAATTAAAATTTTGTCCAAATAAATCCTGAAAATGAAATTTATTAAAGATATACCCTAAAAACAATAACAGAAAGCTAAAGTAACCATCAAGTGTTTCAAGCAGAGTCAATAGCATAAATGGAATAAGTAGGCTTATCGGATCTATGGGACATTATTGTTTATCTCGATCGGTATATGCTAAACAATATAATAATCTAGAATGCTTTGTACGATTGAAAATTAAATTTAGAATAGTATAAGTGTATGCACTCTATTATTCCTTATTTACTTGTTAGATCTTTTCTCTTCTTCTTTTCATTACTCTATGAATAGTTTTCCAAGAGACATTTAGAGTACATAATTATTTTTGTATATTTCCTGTATGGTACTCAGATTTCAAAATAAATAAATATTGCATTTACATGTACATACATTTACTTATAAAATAAGACAAACTAATATAATTATGTAGGGAGATTATAGTTACATGGTATTTGAAATATAAGGAATAGAGTTTGAGTTGCTTCATGCTGTAGGTATTGGCTGTTAGACGTATATTAGACTTACCGACCATCTGAGAACGTGGAATGAAACTGAAGTATGCTGATAAAATATCCGAGACACAGATAATAAAAATAGTAAAAAGAGGAAAGGTAAACAAAAATAAGGAATGTATTAAAAACCCCTTCAAGGACAAAAGATTAATATTATATGTAATAGATAATATCAATACAGAAAGAGATGCCAAAGATATTCAGTATCAGAAGAAAGATATTTTATAGGGTTATATTTGAAAATTGTTCTATATCAATCACCCATTGGTTCTATTGGAGACTCCATAAGATCTTTTAAAAGAGGTTGTAAAAAAAAAACACACACACACACACCAAGAAGAGTAGATCTTTTGAAAAGCACAAGCCCAAGTTTATGTCTTAGGAAAATCTAACCTCTCAATCTATAAATATTCATGATAATTAGTACAAAAGAGTGTCTTTAATAAATATAATTAAAAAAAACAATAACTATCATTAACAGTTTCAAAGATTAAATAAAAATATGATGAGATAAAGGAAGAAGCACAAACTCAATATTGATTTAAAGACATTATCTATAAACCCTACAACAAGATTAGTATTTTTACTCAATAAATAATTATCAGGGAACAGTTATTATCCAAGGTCTAGAGCTAGCAGAGATGGAATAGTCTACATAAAGATAAGTAAACCAGAAAAGTACTATGTTGATTTACAAATACAACGAGTTTTAGGACATTTATAGATAACTCGATTTTGTTTGGAAAATATTTACTTTTCTTTGTTTATCTTTCTCTCATGACTATTCTACTATGATGCCTATCTCATCTCACAGAAATGAGCAAACTATCAAGCTTTTTATTTATAACAAAATGAATAAAAAAAATATACACTTTACCTGTTGTCTTATCGTTCAGGAGGCGGCTGTAAATTACACTATCCAGTTTTAAATTAATGCTAATTCTAATGTGGATTTCATGATTATTTCATATTTACTGAAAAGACACAAAGAGAATTATACTTTCAAAACTAAATATTGTACTCGAAGAAAGCTTATCCTCGATAAGAACGAGATGCATACTTCATGATTCATATTGATATATATTTCAGATACAAAAGAAATTCTACATAGAAATGGGTGCCCAAGTTTTAATGAACACATTCAGCAAAAGAACAAAGAAAATTATGTTGTTTTTGGATAGTGTCATATAAAACCATACTCCTACCAGAAAGTACAAAAAGATACGACTTGAACAAGATAAAAATTATCAATATTAGACCAAGAAAAAGCGGTGTGTCATTGTCTTATCAGATAAATCAAGATACTATACTATCTTCAATAATGACCGCAAAATTTGGTATAGAGAAAGAATAAAGATCTTCTATTCAAGAATGAAAAGAAAGCAATAGGTCTTGGTAGAACTAGAGAAATAATGATGTAGACTTCGTTTTATAGTCAAAATATGAGAAGATTATATGCAATGAAAGATAGTATTGACTGTACTATTTACACTAAGATCTTGAAAGATATCTATTATTTTGAAATAACCTGTATTTCTTAATTAAATCCAATGAAAAGCTATATATTTCAAGAACATATTGTCAATTGCTATACTTAACAAAGAGTAAAACAAATTATAAGGATTTTCAAATTTAAAATGGTCTTCTTTAGATAGACATTAGACTTCTTATAATTTATAAATATAAATAACAAATAGCGTTTATTATTTATAAATAAATAAATAAGTCCAAGATCTACATCACTGTGCCTGTGCAGAGTCGTGTTATATTTTTAATCACATCAAAGCCACTATAATAGTAGGATGGATAGAAATAAAAGACATTTATTAGCTGATGATATATAGATATATATATCATTCCTTCAATAATAATTATAAAAAGGTGTTTCTATGTTGAGAGTCAAATAGTTGAACTTTTCCTTACGAATGACTTGGTGTAGCTGGATTGCTTTATTCTAATGAAGAGAAGGGAAGAATATCTAAGCAGTGAAAATCCTAACTACTCTGTGAATATCACAGTCATATTTTCATTTCCCGAATAATAATTCATCCAAACTACAGTGTATTCGACACTTTCCTTAATGCTTACCACTTCACTCATCAAACAAACGGCTGCTAATGAGCAAACAGACACTACTAAAGAGATAATTGGTACAGGTGTTCTCCATAAGACTCATAAAAAGGGAAAACGTGTTGATGAAGACATGCGCAAAACTATTGTACATGAACACAAGGTCAATGGACTCAGTCAAGAGAAGATAGCGGCCATGGTTGGTGTTTGCCAAAATACTGTTGGTATAATATTGAAGAAGCATACGCTTAGTACTGGAATTTCACATAAAACTCATAAAAAGGGGAAACGTGTTGATGAAGACATGCACAACACTGTTATACATGAACACATTAACAATGGACTCAGCCAAAGGAAGATAGCCGTTATAGCTGGCACTAGCCAAATGACTGTTGGTACAATATTGAAAAAGCATACACTTAGTACTGGAATTCCACATAAGACTTGTAAAAAGGGAAAACGTGTTGATGAAGACATGCGCAAAACTATCGTACATGAACACATTAGCAATGGACTCACTCAAAAGAAGATAGCTGCCATGGTTGGCACCAGTACATGTACTATCAGTAAAATATTGAATGAACATACACTTAGTACTGGAATTCCACATAAGACTTGTAAAAAGGGAAAACGTGTTGATGAAGACATGCGCAAAACTATCGTACATGAACACATTAACAATGGACTCACTCAAAAGAAGATAGCTGCCATGGTGGGCACTAGCCAAATGACTGTTGGTACAATATTGAAAAAGCATACACTTAGTACTGGAATTCCACATAAGACTTGTAAAAAGGGAAAACGTGTTGATGAAGACATGCACAACACTGTTATATATGAACACAAGGTCAATGGACTCAGCCAAAGGAAGATAGCTGCCATAGTGGGTACTAGCCAAATGACTGTTAGCAATATTTTGAAGAAGCATACGCTTAGTACTGGAATCCCCCATAAGACTTGTAAAAAGGGAAAACGTGTTGATGAAGACATGCGCAAAACTATTGTACATGAACACAAGGTCAATGGACTCAGTCAAGAGAAGATAGCGGCCATGGTTGGTGTTTGCCAAAATACTGTTGGTATAATATTGAAGAAGCATACGCTTAGTACTGGAATTTCACATAAAACTCATAAAAAGGGGAAACGTGTTGATGAAGACATGCACAACACTGTTATACATGAACACATTAACAATGGACTCAGCCAAAGGAAGATAGCCGTTATAGCTGGCACTAGCCAAATGACTGTTGGTACAATATTGAAAAAGCATACACTTAGTACTGGAATTCCACATAAGACTTTTGAAAAGGGAAAACGTGTTGATGAAGACATGTGCAACACTGTTATATATGAACACAAGGTCAATGGACTCAGCCAAAGGAAGATAGCTGCCATAGTGGGTACTAGCTTATCGACTGTTTGCATTATCTTGAAGAGATTCAGGGAAAACGGCACTCTTGAGTCCATAAAAGATAAAGAGAGTGTATGCATAAGTACCAAGGAGGATGATTTGGAGAACTTGAAGGAAGAGACACAAACCACTCCAGACAATGAAGAAGTTAAGCATGAACAGGATCAATCTACTTATCAAGCTCACCTTTTACAAATTGATGAAATAAATTAAGTTTTCCTTATAAAATGGTGTATCTGAATATGTCTTCATTAACAAACATAAGAATTAGACTGTGACTTGACCAATACTACTTTACTGTTTGATATAGTGTCAAAGTAATAGACTAATAAGAGACCTCTTTGTATTTACAATGGATAATATAGTGATAAAGAAAACAACTCATTTGAAAATAAAGTAACCCTCAATAAGTAACCGGTCATTTTCAAGTGCATATTTCTTTTTTTTTATATTCATACTTTTCTTAATAGTGTTATAACTTTATGAATTCATTAGTTAAAGATATGAAAGTTTTAATAGATACATGGAATAGTGTTTATAAGATATAAAAAAATTGTTTGTAGGTCGCTTAGTAAGCAATATCAGTTTTTGGTATCTATCATTGCCTGTCATTTCTGCTCCATTCTAGCATCAGGGCAGCCTTCAACCTCTGTTTGGTGGTGTACACCTTTCTGTTCTTCCTGATGATCTTCTTTAGGTGGTCCCACAGATGCTTAATTGGATTTAGATCGGGTCTTTGTATGGACCAGTAAAGATAAATAATTATATTTTTTTAATACCTTTTATTCTCTAGCCGCCTTGCTTGTATAAATTCTAGCATTGTCCTCCTGTAGGTAGAAGCTGACTCCGGGCTTTAGAAGAGAGATACTCGAGTTCATGGCAGTAGACATCTCCCAAGACATTGATGCACTTGTTGGAGTTTATCATATCCTCCACTACAATCCATCTCCCAACACCCTTCCCACTGAAACAGCACCATACCATCACTCAACCACCTCCAAACTTCTTTGTCTCCAGGACGCTCTTAGGATCAAAGGCTGTACCACACTGTTTGATGACCTTGGCGCCCCTGTCAAAGCTTATAATCTCGGCCCTAGACTCAGACCACCTCTTGCCACTGCTCAAGCGTCAAGTCAACGTGTTCATGGGCTCATTGGAGCTTTGCCTCCATGTTTTTGGTGAGAAAAGGCTTGAGCACCAGAATAAAAGAGCGGAGCCCCATTCTATCGAGATAGTTCTTCAATATTTGTCTAGAGACTTTGATAGCCATGTCTACCATGATGGCATCCTTGGTCTGTTTGGGATCCCTCACAACTGTTCTTCGCAACCACTAGATGACCCTTTAGTCAAAATCTTTCTTGAGACCACTCTTGGGTAAAGTTAATACCAAGCCTGTCTTCTTGGAATGCTTAATGATGTTCTTTACAGTGGAAGTAGGCACGTTGAATATTTGAGATGCCTCGACTTGGGTGGAGTTCAAGCTCAGCACCTGGTGAAGGATGGCTGAGCGAGTCTCAATACTGGTATGCTTCTTATACATCTTGAGGATCTTGGTAAATATATTTTCAGTGCTGGGTGGTATAGAATTTATTAGAAAGGTAGTAATATAAATAAAATAAAATAAAAAGAACGTTTATTATTTCTAGAAGAATAGCCTTGAATTTGAAAAATCCTAACTCTTTCTGTTGGTCACTTTTAAAAAGAAACCTGCATGTTCTTGAACTCATAATTAAACTTGGGGTGTTTTCGCACATATAAAACTACTTTTATTTTTCAGATTCATGATGTGAACTGGTTATATTATATTAAGAATTGTAAAAACAATGGACCATGGTAACTAATAGAAAGGATATATTTTCCATAATTATATGTTTCTATTCATATTGGAATTCTACTGAATAGAAACTAAATATTTCTGGACCAAAAGAAAGTTCCAATGGATTTACTTGTATCTGATTAAATCTACAGCTAATTTTCCACTCAAAACCTTTTCTTTTTAAAAATAATAATAATAATAATCTAAAGGTCCTGAGAGTGTTTATAGTTGCTATTGTAAATCTTCATAAATCACTCAAGTGACAGTAGAACATAAAACTAAATACAGTCCATACCTTTGTAGAGGTTTGTCTATCTTTCAAACTCATTCAGTAAGAAATACTAATATTATGCATGTCTATTCAGGATTTAAAGAATAGAGTGCAATATTTGAGTGGTGAGGTTTGTGATAAATATCACAGAAGTGTGACAAATCTTTATCGAGAAAATCAATAGAGCTTCTTCTCTAGAAAAAATGCCCTAAAAACGAGAAATTAGCAGTTAGGGATTCGTAAGAAACATCCACACAATGACTCGTCTGGGATGAAATATTTATGATAAGCTGTAGCGTATTTGAATGCAGTGGATATATCTTTTGGAGATGGTATGAAAGTACAACAGCCTATATTAGAATGTGTGCCTTTAGGTAGTTATTTCCGTCAAGTTCTTCTATTTGTAGTAATCATTAGAGTAGAGTAGAAGTATAAAAGAATGACAAAGAGGTTAAATAGCAGAGTGAATCGTACGTTAACTAAACAAATAACCTTGAACCTAAGAAACTATTGACGACACCATCACATCAATAGATGATAAATAACAAATAATACTATTCAATGTTATTATTAAAAATAGGCTACTTATTTTCTCTTTATTGTTATATTTCTATCTATTTCTCTGAACTGAGAATACTACTTATTTAACAAAATGCTACTAGAACTAAGAAAAGGTCCATATCTTCTGGTTCACTCTCCTAGTTCCCCGCAGTGATCTATGGAAACTCGATTGAATAACTGAAGGAAACCCATGATACAGGTAAACTATCTAAAAAAATAATCAAGTGTGTCTTATTTAATTTTGTTTATGCAAAAGATATTATAATGTCTAGTATCACTAAAAGAGTCAGAGCTATGACTAATTGAAAAGAAGAATTTCTTGAGAGTTTTATACACTTTTATATTTATATAATAAAGACATAGATTGAAAGAAATAAGTAAAATACAGACTAGATATTAAAAGATAACTTTTTCACCAGCAACAAACACATCTTTTACGTGTAATTCACCTGTTGAATCATCTAAAAAGATAAAATCGGCATCTGCACCGACATTTAAAGTACCCTTCTGATGTTCAATGCCAAGTAGTTTTGCAGGGTGTAATGTTGCAGCCTCAATGGCCTCTACTGCAGTACAGTTGGTAAACTTTTGAAAATTTCTGACAGACTCATCAATAGTTATGGTACTGCCAGCCAATGTAGAAGTGCCCTTGATATAAGCAGCTCCATTTTTATCAATTTGCAATTCACATCCACCTAATGTGTATTCACCTTCTGGTAAACCCATGGCAGATAAGGCATCCTTTAACCCATTAGAATGTGTAAAGAATATATTCATCTTACCGTTACAAGAACTGCTCCACGTGGATGAGAATAGTAAGCAATTCGAATAGAGTTAGGATGAACATGAACTCCATCACATATGAGTCCAAAGAAAGGACGAGGGTCTGGTTTATTACGACAGGGAGATGTAGAAGAAGGCTCTGGGTGACCTATACTGCTAGCAGGTATAGGTAATTCTGCTGCACCCAACACACCAATGAGCCCAGGGTCACGGTGGTGAAACTAATAGTTGAGTTAATCATCTCCATGTCAATGACTTACTGCTTGCATTGCATTAAAGAGATGAGTGATACTAGTTGCACCGTTAATCACTGCACTCTCAGCCTCAGCAATACGACATGCTGAATGACCAAGCGCCACTGTAATGCCACGCTTCACAAGTTCAGGAATTGTATCACTCACACCTGCAATCTCAGGTGCTACAGTCATAATAGCCACTGAACTCTTGCCCTTAATAAGCTCTGGACCATAGGCTTTATCGAAATCAGCCATACCCTCCTTAGCATCACGAAATACTGATTGTTTATGTGCTCCCTTTTTCTCTACTGAAATAAAAGGTCCCTCAACATGAGCACCCAGTATCTCTGCCCCTTGTGCAGTGCCTTTTCGGGCGTTTAAAAGAGGAAGGACCTGAGAGTGACATTTAGGCTTGTATCGTAATATTGGTGTCATTACCTTTTCATAGACTTCTGGTGACGAACTGACTATCGTGGGACAAAAGGCAGTACATCCGTACTTGAGTAAACCTTTTGCGACAATATTGATATTCTTCTTGATAGTCTCGACTGAGTCTTCATAATCAGCGAAATCAATACCATAGGCACCATTGATTTGAGTGTCAATAAATCCAGGCACCACCAAAAGACCTTTAGCATCAATGATTTCATCTGCATCTCGATGATGGTCAAAGAAAAGGCTTTGGGGATGAATGATTTTCCCTCCTTTGTACCAGAGATAGGAGTTTTCTACAATCTCATGGTTTATCAAAAGCCTTGCATTGATTATTTTATAAATCTTTTCGTTTGAATTTGTAGGCATTTTTAGAATAAATAGAAATATTGAATGAGAAAGAGAGAAGAATGAGAATGAGAGCCAATAAATGTTTATAAATGAGAAAAGTGTGTAAGAGTCTTCGGAATTTAAATAGGCATCTGCTTATATAATCCAGGGTCCAGTTTCATTTCTTGATCATTAGGTACATGATTGGCCTAATCTATTACGTAAACAAAACAATAATTTACCCGCAGGTATCTCCGACTATTGAACTGAAGGAAAGACCTCTTTTGAGGCGGAGCTCTTATTATTACAATGAGTCTCACAAGAGACAATACTATGGTTACAATGAACATTACATCTTATTTGTTTACCATCATCATCTGCTACTGTTAACCTTTTTTTTTTTAGAGAAATTTATTATTTATAGAATAATGATTTTAGTTATTACATAATATTAATATATTAGTTTGGAGAAGATGCATTAAAACAAGATGAAATTTTAGTAGAGATGGTGTGAAAAGGGAGATTCTTCGGCATCTTCATTTAAAACACAAAGCTCAGGTGAACGTTGAGTGGACTCTTGTTGAGGAAATATGCTTTCATTCTTCCTTCGTAACCCGAATTCATTAGGAGGATAGGCCAAAGCACACAGTGTCTTTTGACTACTCTTGCTTTCTTTTCTATTGAGCACAGACATCTCAGGACAGTCAATAGTTCTTAGTGTAGCTTCACTACCACGACGATAACTTGAAGAATATTTATCACTGGGATGGATTGCAGACTGATTTGAATGAGACATCTTCCGAGAAGCATCGTTTGCATCACAAATTGAGTTGTAGGGTTGAGTCACTAAATGGCTTTGACTAGTAATAAATGAGGCTGAATGTGAAGCTGAGGCCGACTTTTGGTTGAACCAAGAACACCATTGTTCAAGAGAATTTTGATCCGAGACTTGGATATAAACATCATAAAAGCCTAATCCGTGCACTTTTACAACAAATGCTTCTGGTGATAATGAAGCAAAAGAAGCATGAGAATACCCAAATACACGGCCTTTGTTAGAGCGCTCCTGAAGAATATGGATTAGAGTGATGAAAAATAAGAGAATATAGAGACAACTTACGGAAATCCAAGAGAAATAGCCATGACCTGGAAACAGAATGATATTTTTCATATCCCAGGCTGCTAAAAATGGCAAGTAGCGAAATACATGTTGGATCGGCATTCGTGCCTTTTCTAAGTGATGAGCTCAAAGTGATGAAAGATGTAACTTACCTCATGAGCCTCTATTTGGATTCCATGCAACTCTGATGGATTATCTAAGCGACCATGGTTCTTATGAAGAACAGGTTTATGGCTTTGTCTTAATACATCTTCTGGATCTGAAGAACAAGCTTCTGATGTCATTTGATCGAGACTATCCTCAATCTCTTGTTGATGTTCAATCTTATCATAGTTGGAATCTTGATCCAGCTTTGCTTGGATTGTGGAAGCATTGTAATGATCTGGTGGTGGACGGTATCTACCAGTGAGATCTGAGGCTTTTCCAATAACATTAGTAGAGGATTTAGGAGTGAAAAAGAACCGGTAAAGTTTAGGAACAAATAGTGTCAAGAGTGAAAAAGTACTGGACCATACGATCATTGTAGCTGTTAAGTAGTGGCGAGTAAAGTAATCAGTTGTTGGTAAATAATAGATGATAAACCCAATCAATCCAGAAAAAAATATATTGCTAAAGAATTTATGAATCAATAGCCTATAGATACATATACACTTTCTCTATTCACTTACTAGACAGAAAGTCCAATCTGTTTATATTCACTGTATTTTGAATAGTTTTTTCCAACAGTTCTTGTTTTGAATGCCAAAAAAGTGGCAAATACAAGCTGGCCAGCAGCAAAGATAGTCAGAAACCACAAGAAATAAGGATGCGTTGCGCCATGATAAGAACAGCTAGCATAATATGCAACACCAGACACTGGGATTTTGACTGCCTGAATATCAGATAAGCTTAACCAAAACGACAAAAGGATCTAGAATAATCAACAGAAAAAGTTAGTCTATAGATTCTGTGGTATTAGAAGTGAAAAATAAAACATACGATGTCCACAGCCAAAATGCCGCCTGAAACTTTTAGTAACTGAAGATCAGTAACCACTGTTCGAGTTATAAAGATATTATTGAAGATACGATAAACACGATAATTTTTGGCAATTAGGTTTCTAATGTATAATGTTTGAGTATAATGGTGTATATCTAGGGGTGACTTACCCCAATATCAAAGAATAGCCTAAATGAAAAGTGATGGGAATTATAATACAGTCAACTCTATCTCTATGGCCTGTAAAAAAGAATACAGAGATGTAGGACAGAATGAATCCAATCAACTCGAGGACACAAAACAGTGGACTAGATAGGTTAATATAAGAGTATTTAAAAGGTACAAACCTTGAGGCCTTGAATACTTCTCTCTTTCGATAGATAAGCACAATGATAATCGTAATAATGGCCATGAGAGTACCAAAAGATGCGATGGATACAATGGCAAGTGACATTGAAGTGGAGTATCCAGGATTAAGACTTGCTCTAGGAGGCACACCCGCAGGAACCTTTTAAGACTGTGTAAGGAATGTATATAAAGATACAGTTTACAATCACATTTACACTCATGTGCAATTATAAATAAAGATATTCTATAGAATAGAGAAATAAGAAAAGAAAATCATTACTTTTGTTGTTCCATCGTGATAAATAGGTGCTGATGTCAAGTTAAGATTGCCTGCTAATATGTTTCCAATTTCTACTGCTGTACCATTTTGAAGATTGTAGATATGGAAGTTTCTGTTGATAAATTCAAATGAATAAATTACAAAGCCATATAAATAAAATAAAATACCCAATAGCCATATCACCATTCTGATCAAATAGTACGGGGCCTTCAGGTCCAACAAAACTAACATTGAATGCAGAAGGTGTAAGATACTGTCCAAGCTGTCCATTAGAAAGTTTCTGTAAGGCTGTTGTAGAGTTTGTTGAATTATTGATGACATTATTGAACCCTTGAGCCATAGTCATCATACAAGAATAGGCTAACCTAAATGAATAATGTGTATAAGATAATCAAATAAAAATAATAGACTAATTCACCCTTCATTACTACTAATGATCTTCTGTCCACCATATGGGTATCTATAATAAAGGTTAAATACTAAACTACTACATTCGTTCACCAACTTACATCTCTGGGTCTAGTTTTGCCCACTTATCAATAAATTCATCAAATGGAGGATATCCTGAAAGGTCAATACGAGATCTGAACATGAATATTCCTCCAGAAAAGGTTGTGTTATAATCAATCCGGCTGATCTGTGAAGTTGTTTCTGCTGCATATTCAGTAGGATCAACATTTTGACGTAGTTTCTGGTTGAGAGCTGAAAGACCAGTGTATCGTACGATTGTCTGAGTATTTTGGGGCCTTTGAATTCGTCGATCAATTGCCTCGTTGAATTTATAAACAGCTTGTTGAAGTGAAGGGCTAATATCTCCAAACGTCAACCATACGTTCGTATTGTCCATATATCCAGAATTTGCTGCTACTGTAAGTGCAGTTGAAAGGGCTTTTCCTTCAGCAGCAATGATTATAATCTGTACTCCAGAATTCATTAGTGTTTTGATCGATTGTTGAACATTGCTCGCTGGTCCATCTTCATAAAAGGACTGGTAAGTTTTAACAGTAATTCCACGTGCACGTGCTTTCATCAGTGTATTCTGGGATACTAATAGAGTAGACACCAGTTAGTATTTATCAAAGATGGTTGACATACACTGCTGTCCAAAGTCATCGCTTGAATAAAGAACACCAATTATAGGCCACCCTTGACTAGTAATAAAGGAGAGTACTGCATCAACATAAAGAAGGTCGGTTGCAATTGTTCTAAAGAAGTATCCATATTGTGTCTTATCAGATAGAGAGGCTAATGAATTGGACCGTAATTAGCTCACACAGAAATCACTAAGGAACAATAGCAAATGGTTACATACTTGCAACAGCAGAGAAAGAACACTGAGGAATCTGAAGAGTACTTGTTACAAGAGCTGAGAGAGACGTCCATGAAGAGGAAATATCTCCAATGAGACCGATAACGCCTTCCTGTACTAGAGACATGGCTGCAAAAACTGCTTGACTGATGGCAGCCTGCCCTTCTACTTGATTTGGAAAAGAGTCCCTTTCTACTAAAGTAATATAGGCTCCTGGAATGAGTTGCTTCCTATTAATCTCAGTGACAGCCATCCTAATAGCAGAGGCACCACTGAAATCGATACATAGC
Organism: Spinellus fusiger; assembly: GCA_025094145.1. Classification (NCBI taxonomy): domain Eukaryota; kingdom Fungi; phylum Mucoromycota; class Mucoromycetes; order Mucorales; family Phycomycetaceae; genus Spinellus; species Spinellus fusiger. The sequence goes on along the minus strand of JALLLS010000002.1, from coordinate 37,864 downwards.
TTAGTGAGATAAGGTCGAATGTGCTGCTTTCACTCATACCTCAGTGTAATTTTCATTGTAGAATTATTATTAGTTTGGTGAAATGGTAATAAGACACCCACTTTGAGTTCAACTAGATTCTCTGTTTTCAAAGGAGATATAAATGTAGATCCATTTCGATAATTGACAATAAAGGTAAAGTTGTTTAAAGTGTCATATTGAATTAAACTGGAATGACTATTACTCATGCGACTGTAGCCATGAGTATGAGCTAAAGCAGACATAATAAAGGATGGGAAAGAAGATGTTTTTTAAAAGTATCTTTCTATAAAGCCATACAAGTAAATAAAAAAATGGAAAGGAGAGTAAGAATATGAAACTCAAGTACTCTACAAAAAAAGAAGGGACAAGGGCGTGGTATAGTAAGAAGATATATAGCAATAAAGAATGACATTGTAGGAAAACAGGAAAAAGACAATAGGTTTTGAGTGCTAATAAGAATAGTAAGGGGAGTGAGGAGGGTCAAAGAGGAGATATTTTGTATAAAAAAAAGTCAAATTAGCTGGCCAGGAGGATGTAGGAGAAGTTACACTGCCTGTATAAGCTGATGGTACAGGAGCTAAGCATGGTTTTATTTACAGGAAACAGGTAGTTTAAGGCTACACAATAAGAAAGTGCCATCATGAACTATTTACAGTGTTTAATAAGCTATCTAGATTGTAGATAGAAATGGACAATTATAGCAGAAAACCATGTTGAGAGAAAACAAGCTGAATTCTACATCCCAAAATGAGATGATCTGAACTTGTGTAGAGAGAAATAAAGTTAAAGGATTCAACATCATGATGTTAATTTGATGTAGATTATGAAACACCAGAATAAATAGGTGTCTGCTTCTGATCAAGACTCGTGTTTATCAGATTAGCTCGGTAATTATTACGGCTAGGTCTTGAGAAATGGTAGTAGATGTCATTGAACGATCAGAGAAATTTGGTGTAGCAGAGGAAGTGTAGGATGTATGATTCAAGTCAAGACAAGTCAACAGGGACGGTGAATTGCTGGGCACAGACAAAAGGGAGGTGCAGGTTGTAGATGAACCACTTTGGCTGAGAGGAGAGCGTGAAAAGTGAATGAATTCTGGAGAGGCGTAATTCATTGAAGGTTGACTAGAGATAGAATCTGCCTCCATACATCTCTCACCACAGTAGAGCAAATTCTTATTTGAGAGGTAAGTGACTTATAAATAACATATTAACTTACAGAAAAGGGACGGATAGCATTATCGCAGTAAATACACCAGTTGAGGTCACTCATTTTTAATGAATAGTATATAATAGAACAGTGTATAGATAGGATAATTTCTGCACTTAAAATGTGAACAGTAGTGATAACTGAAAAGTAAAAGAAAAGAGGGTACGAACAACATCATTTATACTTCTTGCTCTTCTTAACCACCTTATTTTCTCAAGTCACAGTGAAGCTGTAGTCATCCTTACTAGATGTGCTCCGATGATTCTGTTGACAGAAATTAAATCTCTATCTAATTGCCTGTAAAAGATGTTGTCATTCTTTCCTTAATGAATACAAGTCTCGATTATCTCCAAGAACCTTCACTTTTTTCCTGCCTCTAATCACACTACACCATACCATACTATACCATACTATATCATACTATATCATACTATATCATACTATACCATACTATAATAGACCCTACTGAAGTGTAGTGTAGTGTACTATACTATAGTGTACTGTACTGTACCGTACTGCACAATTCTAACAAGGAGTATTAAAGTTCTAGTAAGCACGAATAATTTAAACTTTGTCATCTTCAGTAATGTTTTGGTTTGTTAGATGATGTGTAGAAGGACTCTAGTTTGTCTTCAAAGACATAAGTATCGTGCACACTACTATTTAAGGTGATGGTTAGCTAACCTAGGTAAATGGCAAAGGTGGTTGTGGAAAGGAACAATCTTCTTTGCAGACCTGAGCATTTCATAAAGAATGATTGGATAAACTTTATTTTGTTTGTAAACCTGTGTGATTCATGCTTCCCTCCGATATGTTAATGATGGGGCCACATCTTCTGTACACCAGTGCCACTATTTTTTTTGTATGTTTTGCTTGTTTTTCTTTGTCAAATGTAATCCGATTGAGTTGTGATAGAACGGACTTTAAGCCCTTATTGTTATTGTTATTATTCATGCTATTTATTGTAGTAATATTTATTCTCGTACTATCTTATAATGTAGACTTTAGAGTAGCAAAAAAAACACTCATTTTATTAGCCCATCTTATTAATAGTACTAACAAGTGCTATCAAGTAATATTAATTAATAAATCAGTTTATTTTTTAAAGAATCAGTTCAACATCAGAAAGAGCTATCCCTGCTCATCCCCTTTTTTTTGTTGTATTTTATAAGAATTGTTACAAAGACATGTATCTCAAGTGTTATTTCAAAACCGCTTTGACCACCGATGACTCTCTTCTTTGATATGGAATAATGAAAGAAGTCTAGGTACAAACTACAAATATAGATGTAATTGTTTTTATAGCAAAGCCTTTTTATTATTATTTATGATCTACAAACATCAAAAAGATATATTTGCGCATTGGTGTACATGGTGGATCTTTACCAGGAAATTAGAGACAGAATATTACCCCATACTTACTTCTAAATGTCCATATTCTACAAAGTAGGACACATTTCATACTATAAAAGGGAGAAGAGAGTGAGAAAAGAGTGAGAAAAGAGTGAGAAAAGAGTATTAAAAGTAAGTCATAGGGAGTGACTAAAATTGAGTAACATCAAAACACTTCTTGTCTTGGGGTTTCTGTTTTTATTGATTAGAGCCATCCTTTATTCTATTTTATAAGAATGGTAAGGCAAGTCTATTCAGATTGATTTGTTTGGGAGTTAGAAGCACTCTTCTTGTCCAGTGGATGGGCTTGGTGTAGTCTAAGGTATCTTTTTGTAGTGGCGGGCTTATCTCCATCCTCTTAGGCAGTGATAGCATGAGTGACAGCCTGGGTGCTTGTTCTCTTCTTTTAACTAACGAACGTTCGGATAACATGCCATAGTTCCGATAAGGTGACATAAAAAAGTCGTGTAGGCTTGAAGAATGAAATTCTACAAGTGGACTATGACTGAACGCGTCTTGTTTCAGACAGTTTGATGAACAATATAATGACTGCTACAATGTACAAGGATTAGTGTGTTTGGCTCTTTTCTCTTGCTGTCTGTTATTACTGAGTCTAGAGGTATTGTCTTTTCACAGACGGGACACCAATTTAAATCGCACATAAAAAGAGTGGAAAAGGAAGCCCTTTAAAGCGACAAACATGCTTATTCTTATAGTCTTTACAAAATAGCATCTATACTGTTTCATAGTACACTATCCAATCAAAAGAACGGGGTTTTCCCAGTTCAATTTGAAAGGGCAATTTATTCAAGATCAAGTTAAGCACATAACCATACATTTACTTATTATTCTTCCATTGCCTTAATATTGGCTGGTATGTCTCTCGTCTGCTCAATTTCCTCATTCGCCCCCTGAGACTCCCTATTATAAATATTGCTTGCCTAAGGCGGAATTTAGCACGCAAGACATAAAAGTAATTACCAACCATTTGCCACACTTGTACAATATTATCTTCAGCTGTACTTGCTAGCACCCATGGTTCTGAAGGATTCCAACCAAAGTCTGAAACCTTGTTAGTATGCCCGCCATGCATAAACTAAAGCAAGGCAGAATTATTATTACATATCTTGATGTTATAGCTATCCTTACCAAAAGCTCAGGTGGACCATCTTCAAGATACTCTGAAGAGTGTTCCTCATCAATACGTGACATGTCCCACACAAGAATACGTCTATCATTACTAGCAGTAGCTAATACAGCTTCATGGTGGGGGGACCATGCCAGCTGAAGAATTTCAGACCGATGAGCCTGCAGTGTATGCAACTTTGTCTTGAGATTGCGCAAGTCCCAAAGAGCAGCAGTCTAAACCGATATTGACAAAATAAGATGCAGTGTTCCTATCTTCTGCCTTACTTGCCTTATCACCTGAACCCGTAGCAAGTACCCATTCACTGCCTGGACAAAAGGCAACGCAATTGACTTCTGCATCATGCGCACGAATATTATAGACAGGCTTATCGGATGCAGTAGAACGTGTATCCCAACTATGTAATAACAGTATAAGTACTAGCACAGTACAAACTATTGTCATAGAAACCTACATCATTAATCTCCCATCATTACCAGCTGATGCGAATATTGAGTCGTAGCGTGTGTGCCATGCAATATCCTGTCTTTTTCATAAGAATCCATGTGGATACACTTTCTTACTTATTACCTCTACTCCAGTAGTGTGTGCTGTATAGACTCTTAATGGCTCCAACTCTTTGCCTTGTTTGTTATTTCCATTGACATCCCTAAGCATAGTATTAACACCATCATCCATTCCTTCCAACTTACCATTCACAAATGCGTGCATCATAGCCAGAACTAAGCAGGTGGCTGGACTTTGTTTTGTGTGGATTCCATTCAAGTCCATAACTAGAGAGAGAGAAAGTCTCAGTAATCCAACTGTTTTCTACAGCCTACCCTTCACCATCATGACCCTTCAATCGTAACGTTGGGTTGAATACTTCGTCTGCCTTTGAAGATGCACCATACTTGCTTCTATCAAATATATATACTTCACCAGTCCTTGACTTGGTGGCAATGATATTTGTATCATCGGATTTATAGCGAGCACGGTTGACTTCTCCGTCATGGAGTATTCTTTGAGTAATAGTAATATGAGTTGAGTGATCCCCTTCCATTTCTATATTTATATATAAGTATTTAATACACTATAAAATGGTCCGGTATCTCACTCTCTTCATATTTCTGAATATCAGCACCTGTAGTATCATTAGGAAGCCTGACAGAGACTATTTGTACGTAGTTGGGCTCGTCATCATTGGTGTGTGTGCCTAGAAGTAACTCCTGGGTTTTATGAAGATTGTCCGATGATCTTTACAATAGGTCATTAGCACATGTATCTTTGTACCAACACCATGTCATTACCGCTCAACCGTTGGGAACCATTGACATGTCAAACTAGGCCATTCGAGGGCGTGGGTCACAACAAGATCATATAGGAAAGGCGAGTTTTTCTTCCACACCTTGTACTCCTCATTGATTACTTTTTCGTTTTCTTTATCTGTTCTCTCCTCTATGAGGTTATGCATTTGTGTTAGTTAGAGAAGTACATGATACCTCACATTAGCCTACCGTAGTCCATGACTGTTGCTGATAGAGAGCGGAACTCAACGCGTACTTGCCAGACATACAGTGCTGTGAGTCTTTGTTAAATCTCCGATAGACATTAGAGATCTATGAACCTGGATCGATAGGATAAACCAGGACTTGGTATGTAACTTGTGTATGTTCTATAGTATATGATGATATGATATATAGATTTAGATTTAGATAAGCAAGTATTGGAAGATAGAATCAGATAAATTCAGATAAATTCAGATAAATTCAGTTCTTTTTGTGAGTTCAGTACGATGCACTAAAATAATAATTAGACAGAAAACAACAGTTAAGAAAATATTGATCTTTCACTGCTAAATCTCTATTTGATCTGTAAGATCAAATTATTGGCACGGATGTGGCTAATTTTCCCACTCTTAAGGAATAAACTTTAAAGACAATGACTCTAGAACTACATAAATAATACTTGGCAAGATCTCTATTCTATTTACATTTTATAAACACTTATCACTTCAAATCTAGCATCAGAATTCTGCTAATAAGATATATTAGACTCAACAGAATACTCATTATGTATGGAATTAATATATTCCTAAAACTCACCAAAAAAGTAAGCCTGATACTATTTTCATATCAGCATACCTATATCAATATAGACTCCTCTATTGATGTGTTAATAGAATATACTGATACCTGTTTAAAAATATTATACTTATTCTATTAAAGATATAGACAATTAAACATGATACTATCGTCGATCATCCATCAATCTAGCTCTCAGATATTAAAACAAATGACTTATATTTCTCAAGATTGTAGGTACTTGTGCAAATACTCGCTGCTTCTCCATCCATAGAATCTGTGTGGCATGTCCACAGTTTTCTAATGCCTTGGTAGTTCTGTCTGAACAACAAACAGTCTGTAGAGAACAGCAGTTTAAAAGAATTATAACAAAAATAAATAATTTCATTTTTCTATTATTAAACAAAACAAGATGTTCAGCTAAGCTATGACATCTGTTTGTTTTATACGTCTTTTTTGAATGACAATGCCTTCCAAATGTGTGCAATTTTACTGCATTTCTTTGGATTTTTATCGCTTTCTAGAGTGTACCTCTTGGACTCTTCGCTCGCCCTGTACTTTTTATACTCTTTCATAAGATTTTTCTTCCCCCGAGAAATACTCTTGAGTACTTCAAGTTCCTGGACAATTGTGTCCGCTTCCAACTTGAGACACTTGACAACTTCTCGTATAGATGCCTCTAGTGACCTTTGGCTCTCAAGCTTGCCATCGATCAATGTGCGAAGCATTTCTTTCTGTTTAGAACTGGTCCACAACTGCTGGTTTGTAGTTCTCTGATATCTATTTTTCAGCGAGCGAATACAGCTCTTAGTAAGTCTGAGTTCTTTGTCATACTGAAAGAATATCTGCTCAAGAACTAGATGCTCTTTATATTTTTCCTCTAAATTATTGTATCGAAAGGTATAGTGCTTATTCAGATTGACTATCTCTGCTTTGACGTATTGAGAAGTAAATATGGGCATCATTAGAAGTACTATTGATATTGATATTGATATTGATATTGAAGCTAACTAATGAAGGTGTGTTGTAAAATAAGAAAATGAGTTCTCTTTATACTTTACCACAGCACATAACCAGTGTAGTGTTAGATTTTATTACAGGCTCAATATCCCAAAAATAAGTACTATGGTGTTGCATTCTTCAGTGATGTAATGATCAGCAAGACATTTCTCTTTTGTGCAAGACATCTATGCATTGCAAAAAAAATTACTTGATATGTACATAGTACTATCATAAATCAAAATTTCATAATATATATCCTTAATAATGTTTAGTTTATTTGACAACATCATACATAATCTCGCCATACTTTACCAGAGATGTAGATATGCTAAAAAGCTTGGATCTGAGAATTTGAGAATTTTATAAGAATACAATATTTCATCACAGTGTACAAGTTATATTTTTCAACAGCTGAATATTATCTTCAAAGGGATTTGAGGCATACATTTTTCTGTTTATTATAAAATAAAGAAAGAAAGAAAAGCAGACTAGCTGTTGTGAATACATAATAATTATACAGAATTATCATTCCGGAACTATTATTGTTATTAGGATATATTGTATTGGGATTATACTATTATTTATTATTAAAATCATCACTAATTAGTGATAAAACTAAAAAATCATAGAAGGCTTTTTTGATCAAATAAAAAGATGAGTAAAAGATGTCTTTATACAGTTATACCCAATTGAATTTAATACTTGCCTAAATTTTAATAAAAAAAAAGTACCCTTTTGTTGTTATTGCATAAAACTCTTTTTCTTTCCAAATAGTGTTAAACCAGTACAAAATGTCAGATGCATTCTCAGAAACTCACACTTGTGGAGAATATGATCAAGTGGAAGATAATGAAAGATAGGACATATATTACCAGTTTAAGGCTAGATTAAAGTTGACTATCATTGCAAGCATAGTTGAAATGAAAACGCCTACGGTTCAAAAATAGTATTAGGAATACCAAAGAACGTAGGTCACCATTACGTTTAAAGAGTCATGAAAAACATAGAAAATAAAATCCAGTGAGAGGGACCTTAGATACCTGGAAAAGATCATTAGAAAAGATCCATTTGCCCCATATGATCAACTGAAATCAGAAATATTGAAGTCTGAAGTAGATGTATATAGAAAAGCTCTTATCAGCTACTGTAATCAGTTAGTGTTTGGATCTTTTTCTGTTGACCACAAGCCAGCTTTAACTGAAAAATATAAGGAGAAAAGGCTTCTTTGGACTAAGGAACATGTCAATTGGACGAACAACCAGCGGAAGGGCGTCATCGGGTCTGATGGGTCGAGGTACACCATGAGAGGGAGCAATGGAGGCGCCCTTGTCATCAGAAAAGTTAGAGAAAGGTATGATATTAATCATAGTGTTCCAACACCAAAGTTTGGTGGCGGTGGGGTCATGCTTTGGAGCTGTTTTTGAGAAGATAGATTTGGCTCACTAGTCTTTGTTGATGGCACTGTAGACCGATGCAAATATATCAATATTTTGGCTGGTGAGTTTTATCCTTGGTTAATAGAATTGCATCAGAAAGAGGACAGGGTGTTTCTGTTATAATAAGATGATGCCAGATGTCATACTGGGGCCTATTCCATATGGTAGAGAGACGCATCATATTAGGGGCTTTGAGTACTGGCCCGCACAAATTCCTGACTTAACTCCAATTGAACACATCTGGTGGGCTATAGAAAGACAGATTGAAAAAAGAAGGGTATCTATTACCAATGTTGAAAGTTTGAAGGCTCTACTTCCAGAGGAGTGGGAGAGAGTCGGTGTTGAGCTTGTACAAGAATGAATTCAAAGTATGATAGACAGATGCCAGGCAGTCATTGATGCCAGAGGAGGCCATACAAAATATTAACTATATTATTATTTTTCCATTCTCGATAAATAGAAGATGTTGGGCTTTGGGATGATAAATTTTAGAGGCTCTAGATCAAATGTAAAGCGTTTTGTTTGATATTGAACATATCCCATATATTTTGTCTTAATATATTTTCAAAAGTATTCAACTCAATTGAGTGCAAATGTACTAAGATGGTAAAAGAAAAACTACAAACTTAGCCAATTGGATCAACAAATTTCTAAAATGATGCATCATATTAGACTCACATAGATGACAAGAGAATATATCAGAGAATTTGTTGAGAAAAACAAATACATTTTTTTTTATAATAGTTTGAAGAACATTATTATTATATTGTTCAAAAAATAATCCAAATGCTATTGATGAAAGGTCACGACGCCAATATCAAACTTAAAGACTTGACAGTACACTGTGTAATAGTTAGATAGACTAATGCATTAGCCTGTACAAGAATGTTCTATGGCTCATTTGCTTGTTCTTCAAATTTATAATACAATTTACAATTTAAAATCATAAAGAAAAGTAGTATGAGTTACCAGAAGAACATTATACTTGAGTGAGACTAGGCAACACTATATTTGAAAGAATATTAGAGTGATTGAACATACTGCTTTCTTCCTAAACATCTAATAATTATAGCTTCTATTGACTAACTAAAGTGAGGCTAATACGCTTGTGTATTAAGAGCCTACTGATTACTCTAGCTCATAAATCATGTAGATACTGTATTTAAACAGATCTACAGACTATATTCAGACAACATGAAAACATCTGTATAATAAGGGGAGTATTTCTAATCACTAGAGTTTAAGGTTTGCTTGCCCTTAAGCATTTACCAAGATATCCTTAATCAAGATGGCAATATACAGTAAGCAGATATTATTTAAAATTAACAAGGGGCTTTATTCACAGTCAAAGATATAGGCAGCAATCCATAGTGCACTTATTCTTTTGGTATTCAACGACAGGAAGAGAAAAAAAAGTGTAGAACCTTTTTGATTAACAAATAAGCACTTCAGGAAACCATCCCGATTGGATGTTGAGTGGTTTTATTTACAAGAAACTGATATTGGTAGTTACCTACCTATCATCCATTGAATTAGGCAGTACATCTGTTCGAGTATATGAAGCAATAGAATGAATAGATAGCATATTACTTTTAAATATGATAGATGGAAGGATAGTTGCCGTGATGTCAGACAATAAAGAATAATCATTAGATATCTCATATTTAAGAAAATATTATTTGTAACTCATAAGGATGAAACGGATCTGATCTAGTGTCAGCATTCAATGTAAATCTTACAAGTGATATAAAGAACTATTCTATTGTTGTGCAATGACCTGTTTACGGGAGTTTATCTAACAATAAAATAGGACTTATTGTAGAAAGAATATGAAGCTCATGAATCAATATCAAATTCATTAATGTGGATGAATAGAACAAAAAAAAAGATAGTGTTTTAATCATCATAGTGTTATAACCTAAAGTTTAATATTTTCAGGACTCCATTCACCACAACATTATTTAATAAGTTCTATAAGATCAAGAAAAAAGACTGACGTATTGTAGGCTTAACCTACTCTTACAGAATGAACACTTTTATATACACACTCTATGCCATAAGAGCCTAAGACTTAGATTTTATTATCCTTCTCCTGTGATCACGGGTTAGTGTAATTTTATAAGTTTGTGTAAACAAAAGAGCTGATCCAAAATATGTGACCAAAGATTCGTTTCTAATGAAGTACAATGCTTTCATGGTTAGAAGAAGAATCAGCTAAATAACTCCAATACCTTTCAAGATATTGACGTCAAATTGATAGGTTGATAATAAATAGGATATTTACAATCTTATCTATCTTTATAAGATTAGTACTAACTGAGCTATTTTCAAATTATTTAGTGTCCAAAACCATCTTCAGCCCAATGCAAAACTATACTGTAAGAAAGGTACCAGTGTTTGACATGATACAAACAGCCATTTAAAGAAAGCCTGTATCCTATGAGACAAGTGTTCTATGGAATAGTTTTTTCTTGGTAACACTGTCTCTTATCTTAAACATGGCATTCAGATGTCTTATTTTTTTTCTATTATTCTAGTTCCATTTCTATCTAATTTAACTGTTTATTACTTATTTTGTATTTCGAGGGAGAATACAATAAACTTATCACTATAAGTCTGTTGAGCTCAATTGGTATTTTTATTTATTTTTAGTTTGGTTTAACTGTTTGTATCTTTATTTTTTATTTTATTTTAAATAAAAAAAAACTATTTTATGTGGCATCATCCACTAAGCCTTAATAAATTGGTACACTATAAGGTATACCTCTGAGCCTATTTTTCTGTTTCTCAATACTCTATTTGATTGCTTTTTATAGCCATAAAAGTCTTATTCAACATAGGTTGGCGCAATGTAGAACAATAGTATAGTTTTTGATCTGAACATGTGCTTTTATTTTATTTTTTACTTTTTTTTCTGGTTTTTTGTTTTTGTTTAACTACAATGACTTCATGTACTACTGTTTGATCTTTCACTCAAGAGAAAACTAAAAGGTCTGATGATTGTATCGTATTGTATATTTGTCAGAGCACAATACTATTATTATAATGATGAGCAAGCAAATAATAAAGAATTCTATGTTAGTATAAGTCTAAAGTAAAATATAGATCATGTAACATATAGATCTACATGTATCTTGTCAGATGATAATGCATGTTTTTAACCTAAAACTAGACGATTAGAGACTGAAAATTGGATAGTTTTTTGTCTAACATTCAATAGTATCACCATCTGAAAAGATATGTATTGACCTTCATTTTATACTTAATTCTTTCTATAAACATATATTCCCAATAGCTTTTATAATGTTTGATTTAACCTAAGCAATCCTCAACAGTGATAATCTAACATTAGCTCTTACTCCCAATCACTGGATCAGAAGAATCACACATCTTGGACTAAAGGTGTAGATATCTCCTAAAAGGTACTAGAAAACCAAGACGATCTCAAGTCCATAAAGTGCTATGGTTGGATCCACAAAGAGGGTATTGGTATTTTTATTGTTAAAAAAAAGGCCTAAATATCAATAGAAACCTTTTACACACCAGGAGATCTTTAGGATATAAAAATAAATAGTCGAAATACAATTGTTTAAAAATGACAAATCGATTTGAGGTGTGAAAATAAATTGACATATTCATGTTAGTTTTTTAAATAAAGATTATTATGTAGATCCATCTGTAAATATCTGAATCCTGGAGGAAACCACCTTCGATGTAACAATATGATATAATATGAATACGAATAAGAAGATTTATTCTTCTCGACAGAAAGGAGCTGGTCTGTGGCGACCATTGAAAGCCTCTTCTGCAATTTTATAGGTATTCTATGATGCATTCATATTCCTGTTCCAAACAATTCCATAACCTTGGCAAGCGTGGATACTGTTGAAATTTACTAATACCTTGGTGAGATTATGTGTGCTACAAGTGTGGCAGATCTTGAGAACAAAAAACAAAACAAAACAAAAAACTATTAGAAGAGCTTTGTATATTAGGTGAGAGATCAATCCTGCTTACCCTCGATGTAAGGAACTCATCGATATCAACTAGAAGATGATCTCCATCTTTTTGTCTTTTCTTCAATGATTGATATAAAATTCTTGTCAAACCCTCTTGATTCATTCTTTGTGTTGTTTGTTTTTCTTTTCATGTAAGTGGAGAGTCTCATGTATACAGGTGGATATTTTTTGTCTACCCGTCTATCTTGAGTCCTTTCAAGTCAAAGACTGTATTGAATAGATATAGATTCTCTTGGTAAGTGCTTTTTGATTTTAAACCAGATAGCAGTGGAAGATTTTTCAAATCTATTGTTATGAATCTCCACTTTAAGGAAAGTACTGGAGACAATGAGAATAGATGAGGTAGTCTTTCTTGTGAGTTTTGCTATTGATCTTGCTCTTGAGTTTCTTGCGGTTGTGGTTGAGCTTGTCGGTGATTTTAGTGTAGTTGCTCACATATTCTTTAAATCTCTCTGAGCATTAGAATGTAAGCACCAGGATTAGTAGATAAACGAGCTTCAGTAAATGGTTTAGGAGTATTAATTATAGACAGCTCTGTAGATAATGCGTCTATATTAGCCTTTTGATCATTTGAAGTAAGTACAAACCAGGAATTATTTTGAATATAAAAGAAAGAATCGAAGCCAATGTTACAACTCAATCCCTGCATTTATTGTTTAACATAATGTGTTATCCATAAACTCACACTATTTGCAGTATAACACTACTTAAGAAAGATATATTATAGGACTCACACGGAATTAACTCTAGTGGTTATTGTCCATAAAATAGAACCAAACTCACTTATGTTAAGAGCAGTATAGATATTCATTGAATCGATATTCATAATCACTTTAACAGCTAACTCATTGTAACTGTTCTCAACAATAGTACTTAGTGGGAACTAAGTATTAGAAATAATACTATCCTTTAAGCCCAAGACAAATAGAGTGTGAATTGTTTGACTAGTGAATTTTGACTTAATAAATTAGTGGAAAGTGAAGGCTAAAGTGGTACATCACTAAAATGAAAATATTTTCTATTCTTTGGTCTGTTATTACTGTTATTTCTCACAGAAACTATTAACTTGATACTTGAGTGCTCTTCAATATGAACATATCTGAGCAAGGTAATGTGCTATTATTAACAAAGAAAAACAATAGAAGGAGATTGTAAACACCATTAGAGGCTATTCTTGATATAAGAAGGTAAGCAGTGTCTTCATCTGGGCTTGAGTTCAATGTAATCCACAAGGCATAGTGCTGACTCTTCTTCTAATAGATGGTATATGGCTTATTATTCTCAAAACAAGTATTAAGTACAAGGTAGGCATACTATCTCTCTTGATTGAATTATTAATAATACACTCTTCTGTTATTAGACAAGTTAAGACTCTTCTCAAGTCAGTCTCAGGTGGTCTATTCTTCCTTCTATACTGTCTAGGGTGTTTAGGGTATATTCCTAAGCATAGTTATCTATCTCCCAATAATAAAGCACAAGGCTTTTAGGGTGTGAATTCTATTGCTATGAGAGAATCCATCTAGAACAACCGTATCTATAGTGCATACTATACTATTATCTATACTGTTATAATGAACAATTTTATTTATAAACACTATATTCTATTGATAATACAATTTGATATTGAGGTATACCACAAAAAGAAATAATAATCAGGACACTCTCAAACCTTTGTTTTTAAACACAGTTCCATAAAAGGGCAATATCGCGTTGTGTCGTAAAAGGAAGGAGATATCACCGCTTAAAGACCAGAAAAACCTCCTGGTGTGTAGATGGGTAGTATGACAGTATGGATAGGTAATAGTTAAAAAAATTTTTTTTTGAGAACACAATGATATTTCTATAAGCACTGTTTTACTTCTCTAATCCTCAAGTGAATACAAGTGAATGAATGTGCACTGAGGTTAAGTGATTTCATTTTAAATACCTCCCTGACGCATTTGTTGAGATCTTATCCTGGAATGATTCGATGTAGTACTTGAAACGGACTTGTCAAGAGAGTGTAGAGTATGTATACTGCCTTGATATAATTAGTATCTAACTGCAGGGTTTACAATAGATAACTGGAACATAAACAGTGCCTTGGATTCAGTAGTTAACTATGGACTACCATGGAGTTTTCTAATGTCTTTACTTTCTATAAATATCTTTTAAATGATTTCATAGTTTCTATGGTTGAGATTCATAGCCTTTAATGTTTTGCATAAACTAACACAATGTATCACACAAACAGCTTTACACAGAAACATAAGATACTGCTAAACAATGAAATATAAAACCATAGCACTAATAGCAGTTTATCTGTGTGTATTCTATAAGTGTAGTTTTTTTCTTATATTTTGTGCATAGACCATCACTAGTTTAGTATGAAAACTATGCTTTTTATTGAACCCACTGATCTGTTGTGTGAGAATATTAATTTATGCAGTAATAGAATTCTTGTAATTTTGTGCACCAAGTACTGTATTAGTTCTTATCATCAATTGAATGGTCTTTAATGACTCCTATTTATAGGATGTTGTTGATTTGACTAACTGACAGGCTGTGTGTTTATAGGTACATTCTACTATCGTTGTTTTTTTTTATCCAAGACCGTTATTTTAGTGTTTCAGTAGTACTTTAAAATTAAGTTCAATGTTCATTAGTAGTATAAAGTAGAAATAAAAAGGGATGGAGTCAAACACTCTACATTTGTCTTTATATAAAGGATTGTCATGTCAACCTACAGTAATTCATAATACATCAGCATTTTTTAACTGAAAGTAAGAATGTATTTAGTTTATCAAAAACAGATCCTCCTTTGTTTTGTTTTTTTTAGGTCATTCTGATGTTGATCTATTCTTCATTGAAAGAATATACACAACATGAATATCCAACAAGATCATTGTAAATATAATAATAATTTATTAGGTGGATTGCTATAAAGAAATTTATGATATCATGGCTCTGTTTTTGCATGTCTGTTTGTGTATGGGTTAAAATAGAGTGATCGCAATAACAAGAGAGATGGAGTGCTTGTCCAAAAATCCATTGCTTGACACTAAAAGTTATTCTGATCTATGTCTAACACTACTTTTAACTGCAGTAGGACCATTTCTCACTGTAAATATCTATCTATTGGGTGTCGAATACACTACAAAGATTAGAAAGGGCTTTGGTATCTGACTTTTAATGGTGTGAGTAGATTGAATCCATCGACATTTGTAGCTTAACTTGGCTGGGTCTACAAGCATAAGGTTAATTGGTAGATCACTGACAAAAGACATCGAAGAATGTTACACCTTGAATGAATGAGCCACCCCTTTCTTTATGCTAGTTATTGCAACTGCATTTAATAATACGTATGTTTAGGAAAATAGGCTGGAATACCATAGAACTATTCTCTACAGCCGACGTTTCTGTCTTGTCTCTCTTTCTTGTGTGGAGAATGAACAAGACCAAGGAGAGCATGAAAAGATAGTACCCATTTCAGCTCTTTATCTTCTATTGTCAGTCTAATGACAGGCTACACAACCGACCTTAATGATAAAGTCCTTGTGAACCTGTCTGATGAGTGCTCTGAAACCTAATCTATATTGGCTGGCATTTGCTCTGATACTGCATTGCAGGGCATTGAATTGCTTGTCAGTGGTCTTTTGTATTCTTTTAATATGATACTTCTTGGACTCAAGTGCAATCGGTGAGTTATCTATGTCTATGTTCTCTGTTTTATATGTAAAGGTAGAACGAAAAGTCATTTGTGAGAGTCTACCTTGGACTATGTTTTATTTTAGTCCATGAAAACACTACATGTCTATTATTACATGTCTATTATTACATGTCTATTATTACATGTCTATGTTTCCCTCTGTAGTGTTGTCTCTATTATGTTGCTGCTGCTGCTGTAAATGACAATGAACAATGTCTCTGCTTTTTGGATGTTTGAGTTTCTCTTTTTCTTTATTATTATTTTCCAATAACATGTATCATGAACAGTGGAGCTATCCTTCTACCTATGCAAGTAACTGGACTGAGTATATATATATCACATCTAACACATTCATGCTAAGCTATATTCTATCATTCACATACAAATCACAGGAACCCAATACAATATTATGTAAAAGTGATTCCACTCCTTATGTTCTTATTTCTATCGAGATCAATGTATATTAATATACTATTCTTGTTCTTATTCTACAAATGACAAATAAAAGACTAGTACCACCCCATGATTTTTTTTCTTTTTTTTCTTCTCTGTCATAATGTCTATTCTATGTCTTTGTGTGTAGAATTGTCCTTTGTCTTAGGCTTATTTATTTTTCACGTGTAAATATTTACATACTTATACAACACTTAACTCTATTCTATTCTATAAGTTTTCTTTCTTTCTTTCTTTCTTTCTATTGTTTGTCCCATGTCCCATCTTAAGAGAAAGAAATCTACAAGATGAATCTAACAATGATATAGATGTATGTATCTGTGTATGATGCTGATAAGGCAGTAAATGCAATGTTGGTACTACTTTTCTTCTCTTGTCGCACATCTTTGTGTCTAGAAGATCTTGTGTTATGATGAAGAAATGCATAGAATAAAACAAAGAGTAGGACAAGAAATGGAAGAGGGCTTAAGTAATAGTAATTGTAATAGTAAAAAAAAATAGATTCATATCACGTAAATTTCCGAGGTTGTTTGTTCACATCTCCGATGGCATTAACGGTAAAATGGTATTCTATAGCGAGTAAGGTTTAAAAGATTATCTTTTGAATGACAAGTCAAAGAAAGTGACACCTACTAAGCTTAATACTAGCTTCATCCTTTTATATATATATTGTATTAGAGTTCGTGTATTCATAGTGTTAAAGTTATTGAAAGAAAAATATATAAACATTAATACAAATACAAATACAAATACAAATACAAATACAAATACAAATACAAATATAAACATAAATATATAAATACATAAATATACATACAAATATACAAATATAGAGATGATGAGTATTCTTGGTTGTTGGCTATCTTGAATAAGAACATTTTCCACCTATTTCTGCACAAAAAAAGATATAAAAAAAAAAGATAAGATCGTATGACGTTTATGACTTGTCCAAAAGGTTATGCAAGACTCATCCACTTTTCCACCAGTGCCAAGGACGCATTTGAACTCTTATCCAATCACAGGGTCGTATTCGAATGATTCATGGATATCAGTAAAATAGTTCCCACGTTCGACTGCTACTTTGGGATCTGAACCCATATTTTCCAGTTGATAAGTATTCGTGCTATGATTGGTTGTAGGTATCAAATGGTAAAGATAGTGGAGAGACGAGTGGAAGGGCCTTTGGTAGACACACATTCTTCCTAGAGGTAGACATGAGAAGATGAAGAAATAAATGGAGATGTATGTATGTAGGTGTGTAGGTGTGTATGTAGGTGTGTAGGTGTGTATGTAGGTGTGTAGGTGTGTATGTATGTATGTATGTATGTATGTATGTATGTATGTATGTATGTATGTATGTATGTATGTATGTATGTATGTATGTATGTATGTATGTATGTATGTATGTATGTATGTATGTAGGTGTGTATGTATGTATGTATATATATGTGTGTATCTGTGTATGTATGTATGTTTTTCATATATAGGTAGATCCATGTAGATCCATGTAAGTTGGATATGTTTACAAATAGTATATATTATTTACAAGATAATAGACAATAGACAATAGACACTAACAGAGAAAGAGAAAGAGAAAGGGTGGAATCTTATAGACAATAGAATAGGTAGAAACTGTTTACATAGGCAGCACTAGAACAAAGAACAGAACAAAGGACAGAACAAAGGACAGAACAAAGGACAGAACAAAGGACAGAACAAAGGACAGAACAAAGGACAGAACAAAGGACAGAACAAAGGACAGAACAAAGGACAGAACAAGGGACAGAACAAGGGACAGAAGGATAGAAAGAGTGAGGCACACATACATACACACTAGGAAAAGGAGTGTGTAGGGACAACATGCCAACAGTCAGCATCGCCATTCACTCGCACTGTACAAGAGAGGGATTTGCCTGTGGGGTAAGCAGCACTGTCTTGACGAACAAGAAAGATAGGAAGCTTAAGATGTCGCTCTCCATTGGCCTGGGCTACGAGCAGGTTGTGGTTTGCTACTAACAGATCCTGGGTGGGTGGTAGTGGAAGGGTTAATGTGTGTTCTGCTGTGCCATGGAGAGGTGAGTGGGTGAGTGGGTGGGTGCCCAGCCATACTTCAATAAGGCGCAGTATGGGTGCTGTCTGTACAAGGTGCTGGCCTGTCACTGTGAGGGTGTGGGCAGTGGGGTTATAGACAATAGAGGAGACAGAGGGACAGGGCAGGCTGGGACAGGGCAGGCTGGGACAGGGCATAAGTGTGCGAGGGGGAGAAGGAGGAGGTGAGGGCTGTGAAAGACGACCAGAAAGAGGTGCAGTCTTCTTCTTGCAAGAGAGAGGATCCACAAAGGTGTATTCTGTCTTGGCTATACTAACAATGGTCCAGCAGAGATAGTCATCCACCTTCTCCCGTGTCTTCTCCCGTGTCTTCTCCCGTGTCTTTTCTCTGGACAGGTCGGCAGTGGTGAGAAGTGGAACGGACTGTGAGGGGGCGACATCAAGCCACGCATTGGCATTCTGGTTTGTGGTGTGCTGGTCCTGGGCATCGGTGGGTGCAATGGCATTTCCACCTGCACTCAGATACATGGGCTGGCTCCCGACAGAAGAGACAAGTTGTAGGGCGACCTTTTGCATCTGACTAATGGGACCCGAGGCTGTGGCATCAATGCATCCCTTCTCCACCTTGCAAAGAAGCAGCGGTGGTGAGGTGACTTTGGTGTGGATATCCTCAAGGACAATCTCTGCACCATACATGATCGGCACTCCCTGGCCTTTCTTTCTCTCCTCCACAGATGGATGGAGAAGGTTGATGGCAAAGGCCGACCATTCTGAGCTCTTTGCACACAGCCGGTCCTTCTCTGTGGACATGTACTTTGTCCGTACTGTCTGTGAGTTGATGCGATTGAACAGAGAGACAGGCGAGTTGTCGAGAATGCATGTCGAGACATTGCGTGCCTTGGCTGTCTTTTTGGATGGTTTGGAGATGATGGAGACAGGCGTAGAGTAGAAACTGGTGAATGTCTGGGAGGACTGCAGCTGTGGCTGGGGTCCGGGTGCTGCTGGCTGCTGGTGGCCTAGTCCTACCCTCAGACAGAACTGCTTGGCCTTGGCTGTACCTGTCACATGGAGGTATTTGAAGCTTCCCCGCATGGAATCATCCAAGAGTGTCCGCTGTTCTACCTGTCTGTCGGTGTTCTCGCATGCAATAGAGACAGATACCACCCATGGATCGATCTTATGGACTCCTTCATCCGAGGATTGAAGTGTTACTACTGGGGGCGGGCATAGGAAGCGCTTTTCAGATCCATAGGACTTCTGCGCCACTGCTGCATGAAGACAGGTAATGGTCGACAGATGGTGGGTGGGTGGGTGGCAGGCTACGTCGTCCGAGGGTGGAGAATGACAGGACACATAGTGGGTGTCTGAATGACAGCGGCGCATTTTGGTGGATCGTATTTCTGGCTCCATGCTGAGCCATCGACGCTTTGTGTTTTCTGCTGTTCTTGTCACTGGTGTTTCTCCATTGGAGTCCAGAATAGCCTCAATCGACATGGTCTGCTTGGATGTCTGCTTGGAATTGAGTCTGCTGCGTGGCTGGGGAAGGTGAATGCGAGGCACACTGTCAATCACACTGAGCAGTGAATCCATGGGCGTCATACGAATCAGCTGTATTTTCTTGCTTGAACCAAAGACTTGCTCAGAAATGACGTGTGTCTGATGGTTCATTGGATAAAGAGAGAAAGAATAAAGCAATAAAGTGTGTTTTTGCTCTTTCTATTAAATAAGGAAGAGATGATGTGTGTAACAAGGGACTGATAAGATGCTCCCTTGATCTTATCACGTGTGATTTATAGATTAGACTGTTCCCACAATACTTTCCCAGGATACGGGAGGTCAGGTTGAAATGCAATATTTTCACTTTATTCTGGATTACAATCCATGGCCTATTCTCTTTCATTCTGAGGGCATTCCTCCCTATGAATAAAGAGAGAGTGTGTGAGTGAGAATTACAGTCAGAATTACAGTCAGAATTACAGTCAGAGAAATCGAAAAGAGGGAGAAATTTCACCATTGCTGGGTAGTCAGTTCATCCTCATTTTCTATACACTAGAGATATCTCTAGCTTATTACCATATTAGGATTGTAACATAAATGGTAATGATAAGAGACTTTGCTATGATTCGTCAGTATTTTGACAGGAACAAGTATACTACTGAGTTTTGATTCATTCAATACCTTGATATAGGCAAAACAAGTGAACAAAAAAGAAATAAACTCATTTTTGTTTGTATTTTCTGTCTACCTTAAGGAGATTTAAAGGTAAAAAAAAAAGTAACTCCACACTTGTCTGTTGATGATTAAGATTTATGCCATTAATGGGGTTATATTATTTGTGGGGGTTATACCACTTATGATTAAGAACAGTGAGTCAATTCTTACTGCAACCATTTCCAAGTGAGAGCACTCACCCACTATCATGACTATATTTAATATGTTATTAATATGATGTTATTATGTTGTTATTATGTTGTTATTATGTTGTTATTATGATGTTATGATGTTATGATGTTATTATTACTATTACTATTATTTATTATTACTATTCCTAATATTATTACTATTACTATTACTATTACTATTACCATGACTATTACTACTATTATTACTATTATGATAATAACATCATTATCATCACTATCACTATCACTATCACCACCATTCTAATAATGACCATCCCATACATACCCTTCCTTATATAGTACTTGCCTGCACTGGAGACGGTCTTCTTTCACTTGGCATTGCAGCACATAGCAATTAAAAAATATGTAATAATAATAAAAAAATAATAATAAAATAAAGCCTATAGTACATTAGGATCCCACTTCAAAGACAACCCCTTCTGGTCACTGTCACTGCCCTTTCTACGCTGGTATTCTTGACAGACTTCTTCCCACAGATCAACCCCAAGAGAGAATGGACGGTCCTCACTGAGCAATAAAAGAGGCGTGGCTTGCCAAGAAGAAATGCTTTCACAATAGCACGTGTATTTCATCATCTCTTGTTCAAGATACTCCTTCTTTGCCTTCCAATTGGCCATGATCAGGTTATAGTTAGGGCTTCTACTGGAGAGCTGATAGTAAAAACAAAATAAAACAAAACAAAACAGTCAGTACACACCATTCACCACAAAAGAAGGCTATTCTTCCTACTAGAAAGCCTCACCATCTTCATGAGGGGCAGGTATGAATAATGTAAAGAATGAAGTTGGCTCAGAGAGGCAGCATAGTGAACAAGTGCCTTGGACTGTGCTTCTTGGTCCAAATGGCTTTCTCCTGAGGGTGGTGTGGGTGCTTTCCAGTCACTGATGGTGGCTTCTGAAAGGTCAGTGCTCCGTTCTAGAATACGAGTGCTCCATCCATACTCTGTGCTGCTGACACCATTGCGCAACGGAATCTTGCTTTCACGTGCTGACCAGTAGTTACAATAGAGAATCCACGTGCTCTGCTGTTCTTTAGTATCGTATTCAATAAAGTAGACTTCTTGGAAAGGAGTCTGAACTGACATGACAAAAGACCTATGATCCACAGAAACAGCACTAGCAAGACAATGAGACAGTGGTATTTCAGTATCATGCGATTTATCCTATGTATCAAGGTAAGTTACAACATGCACTCTGCATTCCAATGTCTGTGGAGTTTCTTTTTTTTCTTTTCTTTTATTGTTATGTGGAGTCATCTCTCTACTCTCCCCATAGAACACACTAGGAAAGGAAAGGAAAAGAAAGGAAGAAGAAAGAGGCACCTACAGTGGGTTCTTTGGTCACCTCCAATGAGTCATGCAGAGGTAAAGAGGACATTTTACGCATGCCATCATGGGTTATATCTATCAGTAGATAGCCATTGTCCAGAATGACCCGAGACAATTTCCATTCTTTGTGCCCACGACCCAGTGAGCTCTTCTTGACCCAGTAACATCCCTTGGACCATGGACCATGGTTGTTTTTTAACTTGTTGGCATAGCAAGATTCAGCCTATTAGGTGTAGTGAGTGACAAGTAGTAGGCAATTGAACACGATGAATACACCTTACACTACCAGCCAAAGCCACTGCTCCTATACCCTACACTGTCTCTTTACTTACAATGGCTGAGTGGTGCTTATCTTCTCGTGTTGAATGACCACGTTTTAATAGATGTTTCCTCGATCCTATCCGCTTTAGAAGCGTGGGTTTTCTTTCCAATTGCTGTTGAGCTGCTGCAAATGGCTGTAGAATCCCATTCTGCTTAACAGATACATATAGCTTCTGTAAGGAAGAAGAAGAATTTATCAACTGGCAATAGAAAAGAACACTCTCCCCCTTTCTTTTTTCTTTTTCTTTTTCTTCATTTACCTTTAGACATATTTCCATGTCTTGCTGCCACTGATGAAACAGACCAGGATTTTCTTTGCATGTCTTTGCATAATATGCATGATCAAGTAGTGCCTGCATTGTGTTTTTAATAAACTCAGCGCACGTCATTCGAACATGGCCTGATCTTTGAGCAACATGGAGGTCCGTGTTAAGGAGCATCAATGAATAGACAACAGCATAAACAACATCTGGTGACCATAGTTGTGTTGAGTAGAGGAGAAAGATAACGTTATAGATGAGTCACCTTTGTCTCTATAGAGGCTATCGTTATGACAAGCCCAGTATTGAATGGAAAAGGCTTCCAGCACACGATCAATCTCCTGTGCCTCTGCTTTGAAATGAAGTTTAGAGCAGAGTTTCCTAGTCAATGGATCTTTTTCTTTAGATTTACAGTACAAGAGCCTCTTTTTTTTTTTTCTGTGTTCTCTGTAAGCCTACCTAAATGCTTCTTCCAGTGTGAGTCTTTTAAAGTCAAAGTGTTTAAGGTAATGGACAAGGACTCGCTGATGAAATGGATCACTTTAACAGAGTTAATATGTTTCGAATGCAAGTCCACTTTACAAGCCTACAGTTTTCCGAAATAGGATGTCATCTCTTCCTTGGATACTGTCCCTTCTTCTTCTCTCCACAGCTTGTTTGCGACTTCTCTTGCTTGGCTCTCTCTCTGCTGATCCATCATGTCGGGCAATAAAGGCAAAGGGGATGAAGGGACGGTGAGGATCTCTTGAGAGGAAGGGTGGTTTTTACATGGCCCAGTTTCTATTGGAGGGACACTAGGCTGCTCTTGTTGTAATGAAGAGGTACGTTTCCATTGTATTAGTACTTCCTGTAGTTCAGTATTCTGATATTTCTGATATTTCTGATATTTCTGATGGCTCAGTTGGCTCGGCTGGCTAGGTACTACTAATTCTGTGGGCTCTTCACAGTAATAATGGACTCTCTGTTTTTCATCACTTTCATCTTTTCTCTCTTTTGTGTGGATAGTGGAGATGGATCTGGAGGGTTTCAGTGGAGAATAATCGGAGAGTGGGTTTGAATAGGGGCTTGCTTTTAACCTGGGAAATGGATCTCCAGCTGTAGTTGTGGTCTCAAAGGGTGTGGATTGAAGAGAGTGTGTCTCTCGCTTTAAACTAGAACGCATGGGCAGGTTGGTGTGGGTGACAGGTGTGGGTGACAGGTAGATCGTGCTGCTATTCTTTATTGGGGCTCCATCTCGCGCAGCCGAACTGGACTGAATCCAAATAAAATTAAGTCAATACAAGGCGAGTAGGTTCATTTCTATTCCATTGGAGATGGGTGGATGGTAGCAAGCACACAAGAACAGTAGAGAGTAGAGCCCAACTTACAGAGAAGGACTTGACAAGTTTACGCTGGTTGGACATCTTTTTCAGTTTGGGTGACCTTTGAGTACCTACACTCCTCGGTTGGATGGATCAGTTTATTCTGTTTTTGGTGTGTTTATTACTTGAAGTGGAGGACATATAGATGTCTGTGTCTTTGTCTGTCCATACTTCACTGAACAGGAGTGACTCCTCAAGAGAAGAAACAACCAATCTAGGTGGGACAGACAATAGGCTGGCTTCTATAGGCTCATTGGTGCATAGTCGTGAGGGACGGTGGGCTAGCGACTGGCTTCGTTTGGGCAGCCAAGACATCGAGAGAAGAAAAAGAAGAAAAAAGAAAAAAGAAAATGCCAGTGAATAGATGCCCATTTGCCTAATGCTATAAGGCTGATGTGCCACAAGAAATGTTATTCTGTCCTATTTGGAAACAGCAAAGCGAGAATACCAATCATCTTCTGCTATTTGTTATTGTGAATAGGAACCTACTCCTATACTGTAAGGCACAAAACAAGTGTAGGTCAAGGGAGAACAGAATTCAATACATATTCATATACAAAGAGACCCTTTGTGTCTGGCTACATTAGGGTGTAGATTCCAAAGCAGGGAGTTTGCCTTTGTCAATGGTCTTTGCACTCCTCCTTCTATTGTTAGTATTGTTTTTGTTGGACAGTAATTTGATAAAGAATAGAATACTGGTTTATTCAATGGTGCTAATCAGGAAATGCCGCTAGTTTTATATTTATATCTATAAAAGGTCAATTTAAAACGTGCAGAATGGAAATGGAAAAGTTTAAAGGGCATTGGAGATATATAGCCGAGTTTGTGGATTTGTGAATAAAGACAATCAAATCCCACACTAGTGGCGGGATAAGTACAATGGCTACTTGTGTGTCTGTGTGTTTAAGTGTCTGTGTCCTTGTGTAAATTTGTAATTATTGAATTATGTTACTATTTAATTAAGTAATTAAGTAACTAAGTAATTAGGTAACTAAGTAATTAATTAAGTAACTAGGTAACTAAGCAACTAGGTAACTAAGCAACTAGGTAACTAAGCAACTAGGTAACTAAGCAACTAGGTAACTAAGCAACTAGGTAACTAAGCAACTAAGTAATTACTCAATCACTCAATTATCGACAAATTCATCTTCAATAAATAACAAAATTAAAAAGTAAGAAAACAATAAGAGTTTGCTCAGTAGATCCTACACTCTACATTTCTCTTAAGCATTTGTGTCTATTGATTGCAGAGGGAGGAAAAAAGATCCTTATTAATTTCATCGTTACTTCCTCCTCAATAGACTTCATCTCTTCCACAGACTGCTGATCACTGAGAATACATTGTTGTGTACAAATGACATTTCTACATTTAGTCATTCTCCCAACTATTGTAATTGAGCCATCTTGACAAAAAGTAATTATAATAATAGATTTATAGCATTGTATACTATTGATATTGCAGTAGAATGGGATTCTTATCCAATGAAGACTATTCTAAAGACATCCATCTCAGTATGATATAGGACTATATTATTGGTAGTGATAGTAACTATAACGCTCATTGTATCCATCTGCTATACATACCAATCCATTTCAAAGCATTTCTTTCTTGCATAACTATTCTATTCAATATAAACAATTATTATTATAATAATAAACAATCAATGGATCTGTGTTTCAGTATAGACACAACAACATAGGAGCTTACTATGGATTCATGGATCTACCAAAAATAGAACACCCTTTCATTCTCTTTATGCACAAACACAGTATACAACTCCATTCTTTCTCTCTTATTGGGTCTCCATCAGTACAAGTGTAATGGAACCACTCTATACCCAAGAATAGTTCAATAGAAAGTAAGGCAGCTATAATGTGAAAGAAAGACAATGGAATGAACTCACTGTCTATGCTACCAATGAAAAAAAATATATGAAAAAAAAAATATATGAAATTTAACATCTTTGAGTGTGTAAGAAGGAGGGGGGTTTAAAACTGCTGTGTGACTGGCTTACTACAGCAAGAGAACAAAGACAGAAAGTCAAAGTCCATAGAGAAAGGGAGCTGTGCCCAATAGCACTTTATAGCACCAGATACCATGAGCCACACTACAGCTGAGCTCGAGAAAGATATCATTGCTATTGAGCAGTCCCTTGCTACAGTCAGTAGAAGGACCTATGCACTGCCATGGCTCCTCTCTTACTCTATCTATTCTATAGGTCTCTGAGATCAGAACTTCTCTACGCTACTTTACGCGGCTTATTCAGGAGGATAGAAAGGGACCTCATTTTGTACAGAACTTTAGCCACCGTCTGAATGCAGTGAAGAGAGAACTCAATAAACTGTCGACAGAGAGTGACCGACTTCGAGGTAACACTGACTGAGGTAGCGACCTGAGTGTCTTATAAAGCTAGGGGCTCTTGACCATGCCCAGCAGCTGTCAGGCAAGGATGCATTTGTGTGGCCTATGATCAAGGCGTAGGTAAACACCCGTCACATTATTGGACATTGATCCCATGTCTATTGCTGGTGGTTGATGGTGGTAGAGCAGCAGGAAAAAAGGCAGCTGAAGAACAGTCAGTACAGGAGACAGGAGACATGCAAAAGGAAGTAGGCATGGCCATCAAGGAAAAGGCCGACCATGTGCTTGGGTAGCTATGGCTATAGACTGTGTGTGTGTGTGGAGGGGAGGGAAGGGGTTGTAGTTGGAGTACTCAGTGGTGAATCTAGGCAGCTTTCTTTGGTGGTGTTGGAGAGAACACAGCGATCTTCAACGTAAGAAATGCAGACACGTTTTAAAGACAAACAGACTCACAAAACCCAGTCAATACATTACGTCGTGTATTCAGCACTGGCTTGTGAATGAGAAGCCAGCACACATTGCAGTCACAGTCGACATACTGCAGGAAGAAGTAGAAACACTCATGGGATCCACCTGCTGCATTAAAGTACAAGAAGAGGTATATCGATGGATAGATCCTAATCTCTGTCTCTACTAGGTGTCTGTGCAGAGAGTGTTGGTGGCTACTCTGGCACTGGGCTATGAAAAGGACTCCAACACACTCTTCCTTCATCAACATGACATTTGTGGACCAAGAGAGGAGGTAGGTTATATCTATGACAAGACATGAGAATAAACATAGAGTGTAGAAGCTAGCATGGCAATTGTCAGAACATCTTGTCTTTCAAAAGATAAACACAATAGCCAATGATGCCTTTGGAGATATGACAGTATTGTCTACAAAGGAGGCTGTGTCTAGCATTCTGGTAAATACCTTTCTTTATTATTGCATGCAACTCATCTATTGAACTCTATATTCTATGTTGGATTGGATTCTAGCATTGGTTGGCCAGCTACTACCACTTGTTCACAGAGCCCTGTTATCGCTGCCACAAACAGCTCCAATTTGATTCTCCTCACTACAAACACTTGCCTGCTGTTGTACGTACATGGATCCAAAGACGCACAGAAAGATATGGAGAAAAGTTCATTGCCTCTACAACAGGAGGACTAGCTTATCATATGCGATGTTTTATGGAATCAACAGAAATGGCGGGATATTAAAGATCTCTATTTTTTTTTTATTCTTTTCTCTTCATGGATAGTCTGTGACGGTTAACAATGAACCACCTGTCATTGATCTTGTCTCTTGATCATGCCTCACAAAAGAGCAAAGTCCAGTATTCGAACTGCTAGAAAGAAGCAGTGAGTTTCTTTAGACACTAGGGCAATGGCACTGATAAGAGTAGAGTAGGACATGATGCACCTGTCACACAGAATGAGAAGGATGACACACCCAAAGGGTTTGCTCGTCTCTTGCGGTTCAAAGACTTCAAACTGAAGAAACAAGAAAAGACGACACAGGAACCCAAACCAGAAAAAGTAATACGCATGGGCTAGTCCACCCTCTGCCAAAACAAAGGAGAGGAGGGGGAGAGACTAGCCCACGGATACTACCTAAAAGACAGAGACTAACCCCTCGTATTAGACACAGCCTCGTCTCACGATCCAGCCTGGAGAACGTATGAAGGACTTCTCGCTGAGAGTGGAGAGAGAGTACAAGGGGGATTTCGTCCAAGCAGTCAAGGCGTCCAAACCCACCAGTGACAGAAAGAAGAGAAATAGAGAATCACGCAAAGAGAAAAAGACAGCCAAGAAGCGAAAAGTAGAAGAGATCTACGGTGGCCGTGATTTTGATGATCTACAGGACAATGTCAAGTTTGGAGAAGTGGCAGATGCACCGCCTACTTTCCAGAATCTCCCAAAGGCCCGTGGCCGTGCTAAACATGAGTTGGAGGCAAAACAGGCCCTGGCAAAACAGCAATCAACAGCCAAGGATGCTGCCAAAGACACATCTAAACAGGAAGGCTATGAGTCAGAAGAAGATGAAAATATGAAGCAGCTCAAGGCATCGCATAAGCGTAAATTGCAGGCAATGAGTGCAGCTGCTCGAAAGGCACTGGACAATGAGCGTGAAAGGGCTATTCAGCTGTACAGAGCTAAAAAGGGAAAAACAAATGGACCCTTTGGCAATGGCATGTTATCAAAATAGACTTGAATAAATAAATAATACCAAAACATATTCCATGGTGACTAATTCCATGGTGACTAATTCCATGGTGACTAATTCCATAGTGACCAATTCCATAGTGACCAATTCCATAGTGACTAATTTACCCACAAAAGAGTGCCATTTTGATGTGGCCGGCAGGAATGAATTTTTACTGTCGACGCTTTTTGATTATCATTCTTGAGCAAGATATGTAAAAAAAACATATTCATAGACATAAACATAAACATATTCATAAACATAAACATAAACATAATCATTAGATTCTACTGTCAGGAGAGTGTTGGCTATTTATTTTTCTTATATAAAGGCAACCTTCTATGGGCTTGTTGTAGAGTATTCGTTCGTCTCTACTTGTTTCTTCTCTCTCTCTCTCTTTTCCCTCAAGTTTATCTCTTGCTATGCGTTTTACTCTTGCCTTACTTTCTGCTGTCTTTTTGGCTCGTATGGCCACAGCTGTTCCTGCTGCTATTTCTAATGGTGAACAGGACATTGACTTTTCCTCCCCTCAAGTCTTCTCTCTTGAGCCTAATGGTGAATACGAGACCTTTAACTGGAAGTCAGATGCATCTGGTTCTGCTGTAGACCGCACTTTCACTGTTGAATTGAGTGAGCCTGCTGAATTGATGGTGACAGATCTCCGTTTGAGTAAGTACTCTTGTAGATAGTGGAATAATAGACCATTGAGCTCATTCTTTATTAGCTGGTGATGTCTATGAGATTGTTGACAATGGTGTTGTTCTTGGTCAGACCACTCCTACTGAAGATGATGCATCTGTCTACATTGCTGATCCCGATGAGGCAGAAAGAGACAGCCGTGTAAGCAAGGGTACCTTTGCTCTTGAGGCTGGTGCCCATGAGATTACTATCAATGTTGCAGACTCTACTAATGAATTGGGTGTTGCTGCTGTTCGTCTTGTCCAAGGATCTCAAATCCAGTCTCTCTACAAGAAAGACCACGATGATGATGATGATGATGATGAGGAGGAGGATGAGGAGGATGAGGAGGATGAGGACTGGTCTGAACACAAGAGCCACGACAAGAAGACCGTCTACATCTACTACACTGTCCCTGAAAAGCCCACCACTTCTACCCATGAAGTACCCACCATTACCCTGGTGTCTACTCTCCCCACAGAGACAATCACTGTTACCTCTCCTGCCACTGCCTATGAGACTGTGACAGTACAACAATACGCCTTGCTCTCCATGCCCTTCTTGACCATTGTCTAAGTTATTCTCTCATTATATTTAGAATACCCCAAGATTGTTTCTTAGATCTTTCCCACACCTTCTCTTAATCTATACCATTCTTAGTCTTCTCTTTATGAATAATAAACCTATACATGTAAAAAGGGCAAAGGGGTCTGTGGAGTGAAGCTGTATTTCCAGAGAGGCAGTGGGGTGTAGAATTAATAATGATATTATATGATATTATATGTTATTATACACTCTGCCATCTCCCATCCTATTTTCATAACCTTCTTTTATTATACTTGGGGTAGATCTAAAGATGTTCTGTGGTTGCATCTTGCATTTTTCATTTCTTGCATATTAAAAAACAAATCGACATTTTATGCATTGCCTGTGTCTTGAAATCTCCTTTTATGGTCATATCCAATGACAGGAAACATGACCCAACATAGCTAGACATACAAATCCACCTCATCTACACTGCAAGGTCTATCACTCCACCCTCACTATACACAAGGTAGTACTAAACTGAAATGTGTTACCATGACACATAATGGGTTGCTATGCACATCAGCTTCTACTTTTCTTTTATAGATTTTATTGCTTGTTCATCTTTTTGTTATGCCATTGTCCCTCCATTCCTTCCAATCCCTCCATATTGCCATAACAACAGAAACATCCACTCTCACCTTATGGGGAACACCTGAGGAATCTGTAGGCTGCGTATTGCGTGGCTGTGTTGTGCTGAGAGTGAAGCAGCCCACTCGCCTCAAAGGTCTTACCCTTCGACTCACAGCCAAAGCCAAAATACACTGCATTGAACGTAAGCAATTCTCTCTCCTTTCTTCTTTTTTCTTTCTTCTTCTTCCGTGACAAGTAGTGGGAGACCTCTTTCTTATTATACACTACACCCACACTATAGTAATAAATACAATAATAATAAATACAATAAAAGGTCCTTCTCTTTATGCCTACCCTCGCCACTACAAGAAACACGTCTCTATTCTAAGTCACGAGTGGCTCTTCCTCACATCCAACCCCAACGGAGTGGAGCAATTTCTTCCTGGTACTTACAGATACCCCTTTGAATGGGCTATTCCAGGCAATGCACCAGAGTCTGTCAATGACCATCTGGATGGCTCTCTGTCGTACAAGTTGAAGGCGGTGGCCCAACGCCCGCACTTTCATTCCAATACCACTGTCTACCATCCGCTCACTGTAGTGCGCTATGCCGTGGACACTCCTTTGGTAGCTTGCATGGGCAGTCGATGGGAAGACACAATGGAATACAATGTTTCTATTGTTCATCCGCATGTGTGTAGGGGGGACACTATGTTTGTCCTATTTGTCCTGAGGCCCCTCCAATTGGGATTAAAAGTTCGCCATCTTACTTGGTTCTTAAAGGAATACACGTCGTTTAGAGTCCATGGTCGTACTGTCCATGCAGAGTCCAGAGTCATTCGATTTAACCGAGATCACCAATTCCCGTGTCTGGGGAGGCTATGGGAGAAGACACAGACAGTGCCTATTCCACGCTCATCCCATGCCGTGAGGTGTGATACTGTGAGTGATGTGTTTAAAATTGAACATAAGCTCAAGTACGTTGTGTCTTTGGTGGATCAACAAGGGCGGATGATGGAATTGCGTTCTTCCATTGCAATTGTGATTGTGGATGAGAAGCAAGAGGGGCTTCCTACCTATGAACACGCACTTGGGACAATGCTCTACAGACCAGAGCGACAGACAGGACGAGGGATGATGGGGGATTTTAGTGAAGAAGAGTGTGTTGAGCCACCATTGTATGCATAGTGAATAGGAGAGTTGGTGTACCCGAGTGGGTTGTAGAGAGTATAACAAAACAATAGTATTTGTAATAATAATGATAATAGTAATAATTCATACTGATAATAGTAATAATTCATACTGATAATAGTAATAGCACTAGCTTACTATTATAGCACCATCCCATTTCATTATCTCTTTCACTCTCAAATCCATAGCCACTGAAGGGGAGAAAACAGAAAAAAAAAAAAGGGGGTACTCGGTCACACTGCAATGAACACAGGCAATGGCGGAAGTTGAACAGGTGTCAATAGCTCTTTTTTTTTAACCTTCCATCCTTTGAGTTATGGGTCAAGCACGTAGCAAAGAGACAAGAAACTTGGCTCGCACCACTCACTGTAAGTCAAGGCGGTGTCCTTCTTCTGCCAACAACTCAACCCACACAAAAACTCACTGCTTGGAAACAGTCTCCTCAAAGGAAATAGACAGTCTTCGTTCTAATGTAGGGGCATCCACTCAACAGGCAGACCAACGCAGCATCACTGAGAATGTGTTTAAAGAGGTACCCACAGACAGCCCACTCTTCCTTTTCTCTGACTTGAGGTAGACAGTCAAGAAGTATGTGCCATCTGTCTCTGGCCATGATGATGTCTTTCTGAGAAGACTCTATGCAGCGTTCGATGTCAACAACAACCAGGCTCTTGACTTTGGGTGAGTGGTATTTGAGAGTGGTATTGATATAAGATGTTCATGACCTACTGTTCTTATGACTACAGTGAGTTTGTGGATGGACTGAGTGTGTTTATGAAAGGAACACCGGATGAAAAGATGACATGTAAGCCCCACCTCACCCACCAACACCCATCTCACCCCGCAGTGTCCTTTAAGCTGTATGATGTCAACCGAGATGGCTATCTATCAAAACAAGAACTTGCCAAAGTGATGCTGCAATTGGTAAGAACAGGAATCGATACGATGGATTCATTGTCTTGTTCTCTAGTCGCATGCCTTTTCAGAACAGGACCAATCGACAGAGATAAAGCAGCTCATTGAACGACTCTTCCAGGACCTTGATGTGGATGGTGATGGGAAATTGGTAAGGCAGACATTTATGTATTTTATGTATTTTATGTATTGGATTGTATCTACTGTATTCTGATGCACTCTATTGCACTGTAGTCTTTTGAAGAATACAAGCTGTCGGCTCTCAAGGAACCCTTGATGGCGGATTTCCTCGAGCACTTCTTGGACCAGCACCATATCTCTAACCAGCCACGCCCTCCCTCCATCTATTCTCTTCGCTCCTACCGATCCAATGTCTCCATGTCTCGTCTCCACACATCTTCCCAGCGTCTCTCTCAGGCGGATCTTGTGGATTACAGTCTACAACAACAACAACAACAACAGACATTTGTAAATATTTCCCCTAGTCCTCGTTCTTCTATTCATTCCCCCAGTTCAGGAAGTGTCATTTATAATGCACACATTCCCTCACATCACCTTGGAAGAGGTGCAAGTATGGTCAGCCTAGATGCTGCCATGAGTTTAATATAAGTTTATTTCTCTTTTTCATTTTCTTACTATTTTGCATGTATGAGGTTGGGGTCTTGGTTGGGTGTGTGCATGGAGAGTGTGACCGCCAAATGTCAGTTTACTGTCCACGGCAGCCGGCCCGGAGCCATAGGGGGTGGCAGGGGAGGGAACTGTAGACTTCCTTCTTACCTATCCATCCGTCAGGTAATACTGCTCACTGCCCCCAGTGTGAGGTTAGAGAGAAAGATGAATGGAGGATGTATGAGTGTATGAATGGATGGGGAGATGTAGGAGGAGGAGATGAGTGGAAGATTGGATGGATCTATAGAAGAAGTCTGCAAAAAAAAAAGAAAAAGAAAAAAGAAAGATACTAAGAAACAATATTGGAGCAGCATGGACATTCTACTCCCTCACTACACTCTCTATACTGTGTATTCTACAATCTACAATCTACAGTCTACATTCTACATTCTACAATACACTGTACATTGTACACTGTACGCTCTCTACACTCACATCGGCATACCACGGACCTATATTTACCCTTCCTACTTTTATTAGATGCCTCCCAAGTTCGATCCTTCTGAGGTTAAGATTATCTACCTTCGTGCCACTGGTGGTGAAGTTGGTGCTTCATCCGCCCTTGCCCCCAAGATCGGTCCTCTTGGTTTGTCCCCCAAGAAGGTCGGTGAAGATATCGCCAAGGGTACCAAGGACTGGAAGGGTCTCCGTGTCACTGTTCAGTTGACTATCCAGAACCGTCAGGCTCAGGTCTCCGTGGTTCCCTCTGCCTCCTCTCTGGTCATCAAGGCTTTGAACGAGCCCCTCAGAGACCGCAAGAAGGAAAAGAACATCAAGCACAGCGGTAACGTGTCCCTTGAGGCCATCATCGATATTGCCCGTACCATGCGCTTCAAGTCTCTTGCCCGTGAATTGAAGGGTACTGTCAAGGAAATCCTTGGTACTGCCAACTCTGTCGGTTGCACTGTTGACGGTCAGAGCCCCAAGGATATGTGCGATGCCATTGATGCTGGTGAAGTTGAAATCCCCGTAAGTTGTTATTATTAAAGAGAAATGATATAGGCTGGCTTACTGTTTTATTCTTTATAGGAAAAATAAAAAGATTTTGTTTTATTCATTCTTCTTTAAATCTGTTAAAAATAAAGACTTGCGGATGGAAGCAAAAAAAAATAGACTAAAATAGAATAGACTGACTGACTGATGAACAGAAAAGAAAGAAAGAAAAAGAGATGCTTTAGGTATGAACGCAAACAACCACTTTGCCTTTGGATACATTGCTCTCCAAATAACGATGGGCTTCTATGATGTCTTTCCAGTCAAATATCTTGTCAAGAATGAGTTTGTAAGTAGTCTGTCCATTGGCAAAGTGGGGTTGAATGACATCCATATTCACATCACTGCAAAGACGTGATTTGTATTCCAGTGAACGGTTTCTTAATGTGGATCCTTCAATCTAAAGAAAGAGAATCAGGACAGGCAGGCCCATGGATGTGTTTGCTTACTCTGAGTCTCTTCTTGAGTAGAGGACTCATGTTGATGTGTTCAATGTCAGAGCCTAACAAGTCCCAACAGAAGTTAGTCATAGCTCTAACATAGCAGGAGGATGACTTAACCACTCATAAGACCCAATAACACCATACATCCATCCATAGCCAACGAATTCAGGTTGTCCTGCCAGTAGTCTTTGCCAATAAAATCCACAATAATGTCCACACCCCTTCCCTGTGTCTCTTGTGAAATCTTTTACAGTGGATGTTAATATAGTATTCTCTATCAGTGACTCACTCTGTCCGCCCAGTTTTCTTTCTTGTAATGAATCCCACAAGTAGCACCAAGACTCTCACAAAATGCAACCTTTTCATCTGATCCCACAGTGACAAAGATACGACGACTACCTCCCCCTCAAAAGCAAAGAGAGAGAGGAAGCAGACATGAGTACACACTACAAACCTCGTTCTTCATCGATCCCAATGGACTACTTACGCCCCATTATGTCTTGCCAATTGAATGGCAGCAATGTCTACACTTGATGCACCTGCATGAATAAGCACATCTTGCTGTGGTAAAAGATGGGCCACATGAAATAGGCACTGATAAGCTGTAAACCATGCTTCTGGAATGCTTGCTGCTGTTTCAAAAGAAAGGTCTTTTGGCTTGAGAATAGTCAAACCATCTTCCATGACTGCATACTAGTCATTGTTTGTCCATCCTAGTGAGTAAAGGAAAAGTAGTAGGTTTGAACACTTACTTCTGCATAAGCACCTCCAGAAACAAGTCCAAACACAGCATCGCCTTGCTTGAATCGTGTTACTGTCAAAGGGGGAGATCAATGGACATGTCACTCTTTTATTTATCTTATACATGCAAGTCAATGGACTGACCTTGTTCTCCTACAGAGACGACAGTGCCTGATAGCTCCATACCAAGAATAGGACTTACTCCTGGTGGGTGAAGATTTATTCCTTGTCGTTGTTGGAGATCCGCACGGTTAAGAGAAAAGCATTGGACCTGGCTCGTATTATTGAGTAGAGCTAATGGAAGGTGTTTTGTCTCTGGAGAATTACCTTGACCAACAGTTGAGTATTACTGGGAGTAGGTCGTGGATAGTCTCCAATATACAATTGAGAGGCATCCCCTAGCATAATGGGATTAGTCTATATGAATAAACAGGTGGTTGGGTAAATAGTACCTGGTTCTTTTACTTGAATTGATTGCATTGTTTGTCCTGGTAGAAAAAGAAGAGTAGTAAATAGATAAATAATAGTGGATTATCAGTAACACTTTCTACACATCAGGAGATTATTCTGGCCTTTAAGCGATGATATTGTTGAGAATGTTGAGGAATTTGACCCGTACATTCCAAGAGACATTGCTATTGTATAGATTATATTAATATATAATAGTCTGAAAAGTATATAAGTAGTTGTAATTGTTTTAGTATAGAACTTTGAGAAATACAACCTTTTTATTACCAAACACACCTCTTGTTCCTGGTCGTTTCTGAACAATATCTTCCTTTTTGCGTCGAAAAATATTTTGCCCTTTTATGGAACTGTGTTTAAAATCAAAAGAGTTACAAGTATCCAAATAATTGTTTCCTTTTGTGGATACCTCAATATCAAATTGTATTATCAGTAAAATATAGTGTTTATGAATAAAATTGTTTATTGTAATAGTATAGATAATACTATAGTATGACTATAGCCACTGCCCAAGTACACTCCTTCATAGCAATAGAATCTATACCCTAAAGGCCTTGTGCTTTATTCTTGGGAGATAGATACCACTAGAGAATATACCTTAGACAGTATTGACCTTGTAGAAGACCACCTAAGACTGACTTGAAAGGAGTCTTAACTTGCCTAATAACAATACAATGAGTGTCTTGTACATTAGAATAAGCCATAGCCCAGATGAAGATACTGCTTACCTTTTTATCACTAGAATAGTCCTTGGTAGTGTCTATCACCTCCCTCTATTGTTTCTATTTGTTAATAATAGTGCATTAGCTTGCTTATTTATGTTCATCTTGACGAGTACTTGAGTGCTAAGTTGTATGTACAGTGTGGGAAATAACAAAAGGAGAGGAATATCAAAACAAATCATTCTTCTTTCTCTATTCTGGTAATGTATACACTAGCCTCCACTCATAAGATCCACAAGTCAAAATCCACAAGTCAAATTCACACGTCAAACAATTCACGCTCTATTTGCCTTAAGACTAAATTCTAGTATTAGAAACAATACCTTGTTGTCATCAAGCACCACTGTTAATACCAGTTACAATGAGTTAGTTGAAGTGATTATGAATATTGAATCAATGAATGGCTATACAGTTCTCAATTTAAGTAAGCTTGGTTCTATTTTATGGACAATGACCACTAGAGTTAATTCACTGTGTTCTATAATACATCTTTCTTAAGCAGTGTTATGCTACAAATACTGTGGGCTTATAGTTAACACATTATGTTAAACAATAAATGCAGTGACTGAGTTGTAATATTAAGTAGATTCTTGTTCTATTTCTTGTCTTTACAGCTAATTCTATACTTTTTAATTGCAAAGTCAATAGTGATTGCTAAAACAGGCAGTCCGAGTTTGAAATAGCTCATTTAGACAGCGAAAAGATATTTTCAAACACATTAGCCAATCATAAGAATATTTCGACTTTATTCTCAGAATATTTCCTTTTATATCCCAGACATCTTTGGGTGTGTACTTCTTTTCCCTCAGTAATAATCCAATGTCTTTCATTATTCAACCAATCCTTAGTTTTTATAACAAAAGACTTTATTGATATTGACACCCTCATTTTAGGGTGTTAAAGTAATATAAAAAAGAAAAGGGTACTCTCAAGAAATATCACAAACAAACTATGTGTACAAGTCATCATCACCACCTTCCTGACCAAATCCAGTCTCACCACCACTCACACCATCCATTGCCTGAGTAGAACCTGATTCAGGGAATTTAAATGATCCAAATCCACGGGATTGCTGGAGGTTCTGTGCAAACATCTCATAGCGACGAATATCATTGTCACTGACAGACCGACGAGCAAATCGCATGGCCTCTTCAAAGTGTGCACAAGT